>JAUIMM010000243.1:4742500-4922500 GCA_031769625.1 Taudactylus pleione | reverse complement strand
ACAGAGGGAGAGAAAGAAAGATAAAGAGAGAGAGAGAGAGAGATACAGTACTGTAGAAAAAAATGTGGTGTAGTGTACTTACGAGGCCAGATGAGGCCACTGGGGCCAGGACAGTAGGCTTCCGTTGGTGATACTGTTGAAAAAAAATAATGTTACTATTACACTAGTACAGAAAAGAGAGACACTGAGAAAGAGAGAGAGGGATAAAGAGAGAGAGAGAAATAGATACCATAGGTAGAGAGAGACTGACAAGGGAAGAAAAGAAGAGATCTACAGTGCTGTAGAAAACAATGTGGTGTACTGTACTTACAGGGCAGGGGGCTTCCTGCAGCCTCCTCATCAATGACGAGTCTGTCTGTGTGTACAGTATAAGAAAAAAAATATTATACAAAAAATCAAAAAGGCAGTAGCATGACACTATTGTGTCCATACTGTAACTGTTGTCATTTGAGGAGGCTGCAGAAGGTGGTGGTGCTGGTGGTCGTAGAGGTAGGACTGTGGAAAAAGAACACTGTACTGTCAGTTTCCCTCAAAACCATTTTTAAACAAATAAACTGTACAAATTTTGTCAAGAGTCTCTATAACACCAAAAACAAACACACAAATGAGAGAGAGAGAGAGAGAGAGAAAGAGAACAGTGTAGAGTAGTGTGTACTGTACTTACTCCGAAAATTCACCCCACTGGGCCCGGCTGCCGCCGGTGGTGGTGGTGGTGGTGGTGGTTGAGTCTGCGGTGGTGGCGCTGCTGGGGCAGGGGGGGCTTCTTGCCCTGTGGGGAAAAATACATGTCGTCATTAAGGAGAATTTGAAAACAAGAGTTCAGACCTCTATTCCAAATTGGAGAGGGATTACGGTACAGTACTGTAGATGGCCTTAGGGAATTACTGTAGCTATTGATTAAAATATAAACCAATACAGTATACTGTAGTACAAAAACTACTGTAGTCTGTGAAGCTGGCATTGGGCCCAACATAAAACAGTATGGTACTGTATTGTCCTGTATATAAAAAAATATACAGTCCAGTAAAGTACTGTATGACCAAGTGGTGCAACGTCACACATACTGTAGGCTATGTGGGTGGCACTGTCGCCACCCCACGAGCTGTACAAGATGGCACATGTGCATGACACTGGAGCCCGAACCCAGCGGAGGACCCCGCTGAGGACTTTGCGAGACCTCGCCGTAGGGGTACGTACGGTATGAATAAATACAGTACCAGTGGAATTTTCATTTGTATCACAGTGATACCAAACAAAATTTCCCCCTGGTATTTCCATTCGTTTGTAAATGGGGCAGCCTGTGAGATGACAGTTGGGAGCTGATTGGAGACCCCTGATTCTGTCCATGACGTACAGTAATAATGTCAGACTTAAAGGGGGCAGGGCCAGCACAGAAAAATAGTGTGTACAGTACTGTAGGTTAACATAGATTTGGTCGACAGAGATTAGAATGGTGGATCAAACAACTTGCCTTTTGTTACTGTAGGTTTATTAATCAAACAAGCCATGTCGACCAATAGTGTGTAACCCTTTAGTCCATGTACAGTACTGTAGATTTAATCAGCCTGTCAATCAAATGTCTGCCAGTCATGTGAGTATGTGTTAACAACTGTCAGTCATCGTCAGATACTGTACTATCCAACACCCTACAGTGCAGTGTACAGTAATGTAGAGTATGTCAGAGTCATGCATTGTACTGTATTCGTTATTGTACAGTATACTGTAATTCATGTGATTATACAGCAATACTGTACTTACTTCGCCTTATACGCCTATGGATGCGCTGTAGGCGAGGCCTATCCCTCCGCAGCAGGTCACTCCACCTGCGCTGCAGTGAGTGAACATTGCGGCGCAGGCCGTATAGCTGGTGGATCTCACGGCTCGAACTTCTGTAGGCGGGCTCTTTGTCTTGGTTAGTGGCGAACGCTTGGTCCCGCCACTTAACCAACACAAAGAGCTCGCCAGAGAAGTACCGTCTTGCCCTCATCGAAGCCATTTTGACTAGCCAGTGACGCACGTCGTACTTCGCACGACGCACGACGCATGGCGTCCTCCAACTGCGCATGCTCAGTTTCTGCAGTTATGAAATCACTATTCTGTGGTGCTAAATTGTACGGCACCGTCAGTTTTGAATATTCAGTACAGGCACATTCATAGCGGCACACTAGTTGTCCTAGCAGACGGGGGATTCTGTCTTTGGCAATGGTGACAATTCGTAGCATTTTTGAGGACACTAGGGCAGAGCTGACTGCTTACAGTAAATGGATTAACAAAGCTTCCTTTATTATGGTAATGTGAGGCTCTTGGCTTGCTTTGGGGGAAGGGACCTGATGCACTGTGTATGACTCTCGGCTCACTGGGCATGCGCCAGAAATCCCATCGCAACCCTCCTACTGGGCATGCGCCCGCCAGAGATGGAAATGCAACAGAATACAATACTGTACCGATTGCAGTAATACAGCCAACTGCGCATGCTCAGTGATAGCATAGCGCTACATGGCGTATGGCTTGGCGCCACAGATCCCATTGTACCCCCCTCCATTTCTAATCCATCGCAGATGGCTGACAGCCACCATAGCGCCAACTGTGTAATACAGAGAGCTCTCTCTCATACAGATCCCACTACTACCGTACTTAGTGTGCAAGGTTGGAGCAGCATCACCAATGTCATCAGTTTGGGATGCAACGCTATTTTGCGCATCAAACGCACAGTCAGCTTTGAACACAGAGTGCTCTATCACAGACGGAAACCACTCTCAGACACAGTCCAAGGGACGAAGCCATAGTGCACGAGGCTGAGACCGCATATGCGTTGTCGAATGTTTGCGTTTTGCGGTTTCTGGGTGCACAGTTTGTGATGCAGAGGCCTGTCTCACATTCTAGACAGTAGTTTCACTAACAGTTCCTGCAGTTATGAAATCACTATTCTGTGGTGCTAAATTGTACGGCACCGTCAGTTTTGAATATTCAGTACAGGCACATTCATAGCGGCACACTAGTTGTCCTAGCAGAGGGGGGATGGTGTCTTTGGCAATGGTGACAATTCGTAGCATTTTTCAGGACACTAGGGCAGAGCTGACTGCTTACAGTAAATGGATTAACAAAGCTTCCTTTATTATGGTAATGTGAGGCTCTTGGCTTGCTTTGGGGGAAGGGACCTGATGCACTGTGTATGACTCTCGGCCCACTGGGCATGCGCCAGAAATCCCATCGCAACCCTCCTACTGGGCATGCACCCACCAGAGATGGAAATGCAACAGAATACAATACTGTACCGATTGCAGTAATACAGCCAACTGCGCATGCTCAGTGATAGCATAGCGCTACATGGCGTATGGCTTGGCGCCACAGATCCCATTGTACCCCCCTCCATTTCTAATCCATCGCAGATGGCTGACAGCCACCATAGCGCCAACCGTGTAATACAGAGAGCTCTCTTTCATACAGATCCCACTACTACCGTACTTAGTGTGCAAGGTTGGAGCAGCATCACCAATGTCATCAGTTTGGGATGCAACGCTATTTTGCGCATCAAACGCATAGTCAGCTTTGAACACAGAGCGCTCTCTCACAGACGGAAACCACTCTCAGACACAGTCCAAGGGACGTAGCCATAGTGCACAAGGCTGAGACCGCATATGCGTTGTCGCATGTTTGCATTTTGCGGTTTCTGGGTGCACAGTTTGTGATGCAGAGTCAGTAGATTCACTAACAGTTTCTGTAGTTACTGTATGAAATCACTATTCTGTGGTGCTAAATTGTACGGCACCGTCAGTTTGCAGATGCAGAACCCTGTCAGCCACCATAGCCACAGTATGAAATCACTATTCAGTGAAATACAGTACAGTACAGAGCCCTCTCTGGGCACTATAGTGTCCAGAGCAGACAGTGACAAAAAAAAATATACAGTACGGTACAGTATATTCTTTTCCAGGGATCGAACCCCGGACCATAATTCTACCAAAGTGATCACCTAACCACTAGCCCACACAACAGCTACAGTGAACCACAGAGGACAGCTACAGTGAACCACAGAGAGTGGCCTCATCCTTGTGCACTCCTCCCGCTGCTGTTTTTTAATTAAAAAAAATAATTAAAAAAATGGTCATACTGTAATGCATCCCATATCAGTGAAAGCTGTGCATGCATCTAATTATTCTACAGTATCGGTTATACCGTGACAACAACTCCGGCAACTTCTCTACTATTCAGTTACTGCACCGTACCGTATGTACAATACAGTATGTGCAGTGATTTGCATCCTGTTATAAGATGTTACGTACAGTACGGTACAGTACTATATACTGTATATGTATATTATGTGACATTAAAAGTACAGTATGGGTTGTGCGTTCATGCAAATGCTGTGAATATGATAGACATTCAGTACAGTGGAGCACTCGCCACCCAGCAGTTAAGCACTATATTACATGCAATTACAAAAGTGGAGCACTCGCCACCCAGCGGTTAAGCACTGTATTACATGCCGTAGCATATCCTTCGTTGAAGAATACCACGGTATTCCACAAGTCCATGGCACGACTAAGAGGCCTGCACGCCACACCACAATTCCATGGCGCGACTCACGCCACGCCATGAGCAACAAAATAGCTGGGCAGATCTGTATATGCACATGAACAAATGCAGCTCAATTACTGTGTGGACTGGAGCCACAGGGCTTGCCTTATATATGCACAAAGTGCACAAAACAGTACAATTATTTAATTTATTTTTTGGATGACACAGTTCTATTCCTGCATGGACTGGAGTCACAGGGCTTGCCTTATATATGCATGTGAACAAAGTGCAACAAAAAGTACAAACAATACAATTATTTAATACATTTTTGGATGGTGCAGCTCTATTCCTGCATGGACTGGAGCCACAGGGCTTATATATGCGCGTGAACAAAGCACACCAAACAGTACAACAATTATTTAATTAACTTTTTCTGAATTTTTGTTGGCTTAGACGCAGGTCTATTCATACAGCATGCAGTGGAGTCACAGTGCTTATATATGCATGTGAATGCCTTACTGATGGACACAGCACTGCCATACAGTAGAGTACAGCACAGCATAAAGCAGCATGCACCCCTATACACATTGACTATGCAGCACAGCCACTTGTGACTTGACTTGTGAGTCTGGACAGAGCAGAGTACAGCACAACATGCAGCAGCATGCACCCCCTATACACACTGACTAAGTAGCACATCCACTTGACTTATGAGTCTGGACACAGCCTATACAGTAAAGTACAGCACAGCATGAACCCCTCCCTATACACATTGGCTAAGCAGCACAGCCACTTGTGAGTCTAGACACAGCACAACCTATACGGCAGAGTTAAGTGCAGCATGCCTGGCAAGGAAATGGCGCCGAGTCCCATCCACGGTGCCTTATATAGAATCCAAAACCTGTGAGAATCCGACGCCATGAGGATGATGTTTTGCCTCAAAGTGGAATCCGAGTCAGGCAGGACGACCCGAGCTGTCGCTTTGGAATGATTCGGATTCCAAGGAATCTGAACCGCTCACCTCTATTTGTCAGTATGCACTGAAAGAAGGCATTGGGCACAGGAGCTGAAAAGGGTCCTCCTTCAACAGCAGTGTAGATTTGTTCTACTTTGATCTACTTCAGATGCTTGTAACATATGCGTGTAGCATTTCATCAACAAAGGACAGGATTTTATCAAGACTAAGGGGCATATTTATTAACATTATTAACATTATTTTTACTAAAATAATGTGGAAAAGGGTGATTTTACACTCTTTTCATATTATTTTCTTATCACATAAATGTATTAAAGGGCAATTGGAGTGTTTTTCGTGAAAAATTACTGCAACCCCTTCAATTCACATATTTTTAGTAATCAGATCACATTTCCCATGCTTGTAATGGGAAATGTGATCAGCCAGATTTACTAAAAATATATTGTGGAAAAATACCAGGGGAATCCCAGTGATAATTACGCCACCTGGAGATGGCATTATCCAGGCTTTGCCCTGGTTCCTGCTCTGCTCTGACAGGGGCGGGGGAGCGGTGGATGGTTGCGGTGTATGGAGGCGGCACATTCGCACACACATTCTCCCTGTATTTTTTCCAAAGTGTGCATCCTGCATGCGGATGTTAGTACATCCATGTGATATTTCCTAAATTTGCAATGCAAATTTAGATGAGAATATCACACTACAACAGCATTTTAAATGTGGATTGTAGTAAATAGGGGCCTATATGCTCCAACATTTCCAGGAAATTACTCTTTGTTTGCTATTGGTCCAGGCAGTTATATTCCAATAGGCTTTGCACCCGGCCCCAACTACATTGTGACATTCATAACTACCTCCACCACTAAGTAATTTTTTTTTTTAAAGAGTTCAAGAAAAGGGCCCTGTTGAAATGTGGGATCAATTTTGATGGCACTGCTCGAAACCAACCACAGGAGGAGTCTCCTGAGAGCATATAAAAATCATATACAATACTTTGAAATGTGCAAAGCAGGTCGCCTGGGTTCACCATGCAAAACCAAGTTATTTTGTATTGCATTTTTTTATAGCTAAATACTACAACTATAAGATTCATTAATTGCTGAATTCATTAATAAATAAGGCAGTGCCACTGACAGAATTATGTTATATTATTTACTAACTAACAATGTAGTAATGTATATAATAAAGCTTTATCTAGACCAAGTTCATAATTTACTATAATTGTAATATTATTATTTATTATATTTGTAACATTATGAAGAAAATACCAGCC
Source organism: Taudactylus pleione (assembly GCA_031769625.1). Classification (NCBI taxonomy): domain Eukaryota; kingdom Metazoa; phylum Chordata; class Amphibia; order Anura; family Myobatrachidae; genus Taudactylus; species Taudactylus pleione. Next base: position 4,915,736 of record JAUIMM010000243.1, on the reverse strand, counting down.
ATCATCTCAGCATTGTACTGTACTGTACATTTAAGAGAAACACTTAGTATTTATCTGAATCAAGTTTGGAGGTAGCTGTCTGCTAAACAAAGACAAAAGACTTCCAAACATGCACTGCAGAGAGAACAGTGGGAAATTCATTTTCTCCAAGTAATTCAATGTTTTTTTACAGAATGCTGTTTTGGCAAAATACTGACAGCTAAACGACATACAGAGAACTGCTATTTCTGTTTTTTTTGCTTTTAATTTTTTTTCTTACTTTAACTAAAGTTCTATTTGAGATGTTACCTTTCTAACAAGAATTTTAGAAACACAATGCATATGTATTTAATTTTAACAGTTGAGAGTATAAGGATGATCTAGAATTGTTTTATTCATTTTGTTTTCTGTTGCGGTAAATATAATTATCTTTCATGTTACTTTCAACTTCAGCAGTCTAACTATTATCAATAAATCAAGATGCTACATTTTACAAACAGAAACCTATTACTTATGTATACAATATGCATAACATGCATAGAGCACCTGTGTTTCAGAGGTATTCTATACAGCAATTCTGGGACCTAGGGGGTATATTTACTAATACTTTTTCATAGCTGATGATTCTTAGCAGCTTTGAGGGCTGCATTTAAAAGGACAATAGTTATATAATCAAAATAAGATTTTGCTTGTATTACTATTGCTCTTTCAAATCCAGTCCTCAAAGCCACCAGGAAGTATATTTACTAAAGGTCGATTTTTTATTCATTTTGATCAATTTAAAATCGATTGAAATCGATCGACATTGATGTTGTGTTTCTGGGGCTAAATCAGACATTTAATAACAGACAATTTTGTATTTTTGTTTTTTTATTAGTAAATGTGCGATTTAGCCCCAGAAATACAATATTTATTTTGCTTGAACCTAAATATGAGAAATAGCTCCAAACATACTGCACATAGGGACTAATTCAGTGTTGGACATTATGCAATCCCAATGATTTATGTACATACCCAGTGGTATGAGAACTGCGCATTATCGAGCAAAAGTGGGAGGTCCAGTGGGGGGCTGATGCCATGTTGCGTGCTGGTTACATCATCGTAGTCCTGCCCCCTGATTTACAATGTCAGTAATATCGGCATTTAATGCAGGGGCAGGGTCGCGATGACGCCACACTCCCTCACTGCCCACTTATGCCGCCTTCTTGCAGGGGCAGCCAGAAAGTCAGTAAGTATGTTACAGATAATTCACACGTTAAATGCGAGAATATGGTATAGGAGGTTTGGTGTTAATATTCCTTGCTTGGACTGTTGTGTATTTAAATAAAGTGGGATTAAGTCAGTTAAGTACTTATCATTACCATAATGCAAGCACATGCTACATAATTGCAGATAGTTCTCCTGTTAAATGCTTGACTATTACACATGTGGTTTGGAATTTGAATCCCCTGCGGAATGAGCTGTGCACTTTAATACAAGTTATGTACTTTGATGTACACTTGTATGTTGTTTTAATTATAGTTATATTATAAGAGTATAGACTTGTATGTATGAGGAGTCAGGAATCGAAAGGGCAGGAGTCACCCCACATAATTATAAAGTTTAAATGCAACCCAGGACGGCAGTTTGAGACTGTGGGCCTGATTTAGCAAGGAATGCAGTTGCTTATATGCACACAATTGGCCAATTGTTGTATACAGCGTATGCGTATGCATCGCAGTGCACATGCGTAAACCAGTCATTGCGATCGGGACTGCAATCTCAGTGGCAACGCAGACCCATTACAGAGTGATTGACAGGTAGTGCCGTTTGTGGGTGGTGCCGGGGGTTGGTCGGACTTACGCAGGCATGCCAGTGCGTTTCAATGGCATTGCATGGGCGTGCTTAAATTAGCCACTGCGATACCATACGCAACCTGAGGCTTAATAGTGTGCACCGAAAAAAGCAATTCATGAGTGAGTTCTGACCTGCCTTAACTGTGCACATGGGTTCGATGGTACTCGATTGTACCAATGGTTTTGCAGTCTTGCTAAACATTACGGATGTGTGTGTAGGTGAAGTCCTTATATAGTTCTGCGGCAGCATTGCACTCGCTATCGATTAGCATACTATCACAGTTCTCTGAGTCATTAAGAGGCCTGGTATCTCCAAAGTATCATTATAGATAACATAGATACCACCTAGTAAGTTTAGGAAGAACAAGAATGGCAGTATCAAGGCACTACCTAAATATATGGAGACTATGATATTTAATATGAACACAATAGATACTGACATGCAGATATAATATGTAGCAGATGATAAGTATGGCCTAGACAATTCAGAGTCCTGGTACACATATAGACAATAATGGGCACTAGCAGAAGTGTCAGGCAAAAGTACATTCAATAGCAATTGCAGGGATCTGATACATAATATGGAGTGCTAGTGGAGGCTCCACAGGTGGGGCTCAGTGCAGTCCAAAATACAAATAGGGGAGCCACAACAACTGCCAGTGAGTCCTGGCCGGAGATGTTTGGCAGTGTCTGGAAGGGCAGTTGCTTTCGCTCCCCTATATGAATCTTGGACTTCACTGCAGCCACACCTCTGGAACCATCACTGATATAGACTAATGATAATCTGGACTCAGACAGAAGCATAGTCATTAGCCATGGCAAGGGTCTGGTACATAGTAAATACAGGGATGCGTGAGACTGCAGGGCCGCAACTAGGGGGGCTAGAGGTGCATGTGCACTGGGTGCCAGAATGCAGGGGGAGAAAGAGGGATGACTCATGGTGGCTTGGGGGCTGGAGAGTCAGAAAATGGCCATCCAAAAATGGCCGCTGCCAAGGAGAATACAGATGCTAGAGGTCCTTACTGGACCTCTAGTGTCTGTTAGGCCAATGCAAGTGATGGGAGAAGATGCTGAAAGCTGCATCTTCTCCCGTGAAACCCCCTGGCAATGAGCATAAACCCCATGGCAACGAGCATGTAACCCTTGGCAATGAGCATAAACCCCATAGCAACGAGCATTAATCCCCCTGGCAATGAGCATAAAACCCCCTGGCAATGAGCATGGAACCCCCTGGCAATGAGCATAAAACCCCTGACAACAAGCAGGTAATTTTAAAGTAATTAGAAGCCTTACTGTGGGGCATAAAGTGGTGTCGGGCAAATATGTAAGTGGCACTTTGGTAATAGGCATTACAGTGTGTGGCATAATATGTAATGGGCATTATTGTGTGTGGAATAATGTAAGTTACTATACCAGGGACGTTTGACTAGTGCACTGCCTTATGGAGGAGCAAGGAAAAAATCCAGGTACGGGAAGGGAGATGTCGCAAAATTGCTACCTTGCACCGGGTGACAGATATCCTAGTTTCAGCCCTGGAGACCGGCACCAATTTCCCTGTTAGAGCCAATGGTAGATCCAGATGTGCAGCTTGGAATGGTAGGAGCCTTTCAACAATGCCCCTTAAAAGACAGTTATGGAAATAAAGGATGGTTCCAGCGTTTTCTATGATCTATCCTATAAATTTGTTAGATGGTGTTCTCAATGTATTCAGAGATATGTACAAAAACAGAATGGCAATATCGTATAATTCCGTCAAAAAAAAAAAGTTTTATTTTTTAAATGCACTCACCATTTACCGGTGGGTGATAGGCGTTGGACACAATTTTCACCATGGTCCTGTGGTGGTTGCAAAATGCAACGTAGATCTGGATACCTCTGGGTAACTCCATAGATGGGGGAAAACACATATGACAAGCTTCCATAGTGCAAATCAGTAAACCCAATACAAGGTCCTACAAGGTTAAGCAGTATACTCACCTTGAATGGCGTGTGATGGAAGCCTTGGACATGTGTATTTTAAAACCGATGTCCATCGGTTTAATAAAGAGTTTGCTGAGCTTTGTGTAGATATTTAAATCCAAAAAAAATTTGCTTGCAAGAGTCCAGTAATCAAATAATTTATAGTTTATTAGTCTATAATGGTGTTATCTAATTACACCAGACGATAATAAGGACATTCTAGCAGATATACCACAAAGTCACAATTACAGTTGATGTTTTGTTTAATAGGATATTCTTTTTGGTTTACAGTGCATTTGAATTTGTCTGTCTTGTATTTTTTTTTAATCCCAATTGAGTTATTTCATTGTAATCATTGTTTTTAATGTCTACTTAGAATGAAAATAATTTTTATTATCGTCTGGTGTAATTAGATAACACCATTACAGACTAATAAACTATAAATTATTTGATTACTGGACTTTTGAAAGCAAATTTAAAAAAAAAAAAAAAATTTGATTTAAATATATACACAAAGCTCAACAAACTCTTTATTAAATGGACGGACATCGGTTTTAAAATACAAATGTCCAAGGCTTCCATCACACCCCATTCAAGGTGAGTATACTACCTAACTTAGTAGGACCTTATATTGGGTTCACTGATTTGCACTATGGAAGCTTGTCATATGTGTTTTCCCCCATCTATTGTCACAACTCTCAGATGGATTGTGGATGCTGCCCGTATTAGGGAGTTAGCTAGACATATGCCTGAGGCGCGGAGTCTAATGTGCTGGCGGTATTCACCAGGGACCCTCACAAGAAGGTATGGACTTGGCTGCGTCCGACACACAAGTCGCGCCCTCAGGTTAGGTTCTCTTATACAGGTGCTGGTGAACACTGGATGAAGTGCAGGAGAATAAATGTACAGTAGTTGACAGGCCGGGTCAATAGCAACAGATGAGACAGTACAAATGGAGCAGACGTAAGCAGTTCACAGGGAGTAGCTTTGGTCAGAACCAGATATCAGATGCAGTACAGAAGGGTCAGATGATAACGAGGTCACAAACAAGCCAAGGTCAAGTTCAGGATAACAGTACAGCAGGAACGCTGGAGTGTGGTATGGAGCCTATACTCTGGCACCTGCGTACTGCCAGAGACTCCCTCTTATAGGGAGGACTAAAAATCATGCTCCAAACGCAATTAGCGTTTAGCGCCCTGTCCCTTTAAATCTTAGAACAGGATGGCGTGCGCACTCCTAGGAGAGCCACAACCACATGTCACAGCTGCAGGGGGAGCCAGAAGCATCGGCAGCAGGCGTCCTGGACTTCTCGCCCACTGCCTGACAGACCAGTATCGCTGGACCCGGTAAGTGCACCCCGAAGTCCGGCGACACTGGTCTGTCAGGTGACATTGCCCCCTCCTCTAGGGATGGGCACCGAACACCTCACAAATGGTTTATCAGGAAACTTCTGATGGAATTTCTGAAGTAATTGAGGTGCATAAATGTCTGAAGCCTTGACCCAACAACATTCCTCCGGCCCATACCACTTCCAATCAACCAAGAACTGAACAGATCCCCTCGACAGTCTGGAGTCTAAGATCTGTTTTACCTCATACTCCTCCTGATGGTCCACTGAAATTGCTGAAGGGGACTGCGAGGTACTGAGCAACGATTAAGCACCAGGGGTTTTAGAAGGGATACATGAAATACGTTAGGTATCTTAAGTGTACCAGCTAATTTTAAACTAACTGCCACTGGATTAATCACCTGAAGAATCTGGAAAGGACTGATGTACCTGGGAGCAAACTTCATAGTGGGAACTTTTAATCTCAGATGCTTGGTTGACAGCCAGACTTTATCATCGGGATTCAACAACGGACCCCACCTCCTTTTCTGGTCTGCAAAAAGTTAATACCTTGAAGAGGCTTTGCACAAATTCTTTTTTACCTTCTTCCAGATATTACAAAACTGATTCACTGTGCCATGCACAGCTTGAAGTGGTACTGACTGCAGGCCTGGTAACTTGGGTAATAATGGATGCAGACCATACTGAGTAAAAAAAGGTGGAATGTCCTGATGCTTCATGATACAAATTGTTGTGGGCAAACAGCCCAAGGCAGCAGAGAAACCCAGTCATCTTGATTGGCAGAAACATACATTCGAATAAACTTCTCTAATTCTTGATTTATTTGTTCCATCTGGCTATTGCTCTGTGTATGGTAGGCCGAAGAGAAGTTTAACTTGATGTCAAAGCACCTGCATAGAGTTCTCCAAAATCTAGAGGTAAATTGTACCCCTCGGTCACAAACAATATCTTTAGGAAACCCGTGAAATCTAAAGATTTCCCCAATAAATACTTCCACTAACTTAGGTTCTGAGGGTAGCCCTTTTAATGGCACAAAGTGAGCAGCCTTGGATAATCTGTCTACCACCACCAGGATAGTAATGAACCCTTGGCATGAAGGTAGGTCTGTCACGAAGTCCATGGAAATGTGAGTCCAAGGACAATCAGGCACTGGTAGTGGCAACAGTGGACCAGGTGGAGAGTGTGGAGGAATCTAAGCACAAACTTGACAGGCTGCCACAAAATCCTTAACATCTTGACAAACTGTTGGCTCCTGAGGATTAATTCCAGAATTCTATTGACTCCAGCATGCCCACTAAAACATGAAGAATGTGCCCATTGCAGCATCTTGGATCAGGATTCAGTAGCTACAAATGTCTTCCCTGGTGGAATCTTGACCTTGTTAGTAACAGCCACGAAGCAAGCAGGATTTAGAATGGCCTTGTCCTCCTTTAACTCCTCCATCTCATCAGAACTGAATGCTCAAGATAGTGCATCGGCATTCACATTCTTATTACCCAGCCGATAGGTAATCACAAAATTAAACCGATAAAAACATACCGACCACCTAGACTGGCGGTAATTTAAACAATGAGCTGTGTTGAGATACGTCAAGTTCTTATGATCGGTATATACTGTCACCAGAAATTTAGCTCCCTCCAACAGGTATCGCCATTCCTGAAGAGCCAACTTGATGGCCAGTAGTTCCTTATCTCCAACTGCGTAGTTCCTTTCTGGTGCATAGAACTTCATGAGCAGAACCCACAGTAGTACCACTTGTTTTTCCTATCCTTCTGCGACAGCACTGCCCCCACTCCAACAGTGGAAGCATCCACCTCCTTAAAAAAAGGTAAATCACAATTAGGTTGCCTCATAATAGGTGTTGAAATTAACCACTGTTTAAATTGGGTGAATGCTTCCTCTGCCTCTGATAACCATACACGAATGTCTTGACCCTTTTTTGGTAAGAGCAGTGATGGGGGCTGCGACGGATGAATAGTTCCTGATGAACTGGCGGTAGAAATTGCAAAACCCCAGGAAGCATTGTATATCTTTCAATCTGACTGGACGAGGCCAGTTTACAATGGCAGCAAGCTTTTCTGAATCCATTAAGACAGGAACTCGAAATAATGTATACCAAAAATGTTAGTTCCTTTTGCTTGAAGGAGCATTTCTCAAGCTTGCAAAAAAGCTGATGAGCCCGGAGTCATGACAGCACTTCACACACGTGTTGATGGTGACTTGCAATATCCTCTGAAAATATCAAGATATCATCCAGATATACCACCACGTACTTGTATAACAGATCCCGGAAGATATAGTTCATGTACTTTTGAAACAGCTGGAGTATTGCTTAATCCAAAAGGCATGACTAAGTACTTGTAGTGGCAATCATGAGTATTAAACACCGTCTTCCATTCGTCCCCAGACCGGATTCAGATTAGGTTGTAGGCCCCATGGAGAACCAGTTTGGTAAAAATCTTTGCCCCTATTATGCGATCAAAAAGTTCAGAAATCAGTGGTAGGGGATACCGGTCCTTAATGGTGATTGTATTCAGGCCCCGGTAGTCGATGCATGGCCTCAAACCTCCTTCTTTCTTCTTAACAAAGAACAACCCAGCTCCGGCAGGTGACTTCGACACCCTGATAAACCCTCGCTCCAGATTTTCCTTAACATATTCAATCACCACCTGGGACTCGGGAAGCGAAAGGCAAAAAATTCTTCCACAGGGCGGCGCCTTCCCAGGCAGTAAGTCTATAGCACAATCCCAATCTCTGTGAGAAGCTAGCATCTCTGCTGCTTTTTTACTGAACACATCTCTAAAGGATTGATATGGAACTGGAAGTTTGTCTTCTGGAGAGACGACTGAGCTACGAATGGCACGGTGAGGAGGCTTAACCAATGATAACCAAAACCCATGGCATTGAGAACCCCACGACAGGATTTGAAGTTCATTCCAATCTAGAACGGGAGCATGCTTGCAGAGCCAGGGAAGACCTAGAATGACTGGACTCTTGGCTGATGGAAGAATGTAGAATGTTATCAACTCTCAAAGAAGAGCCCCTATTTGCATGATGACTTCCATCATCTGTGAGTGAATGGTAGCCATAGGAAACTTATTCCCATCCACTCCGATGATGCAAAGGGGTTTTTCCAGAGGCATACTAGCAATACCCAACTCTTGGACATTCCTAGCCGTAATTAAATTGCCATCAGCACCTGAATCTAAGAAGACCTTGACTACTTCAGAGGAGTTTCCCACGGCCAGGGTTACGTCAATGGAAAACTGGGAAGTAACTTTGTTTTTTTGGGGTGTATTTCAACGCACCTAAAAAGACCACTGCTTGATTGTTTAGGCCTTCTCGTTTCCCGGACGCTTTGGACAGCTGGAGAGAAGATGGCCTGATTCACCACAGTACAGACAAAGCTTGTTTTTGAATCTCCTTTCTCTTTCTGCAGCAGGGAGGTGAGATTTCCCAATCTGCATGGGTTTTTCTGGAGACTCAGTAGGTGCCATGAATCGTGGACCCAGTTTAAGGGTGAAGCGACGAGACTGTTCCCTTTCTCGTGCACTCTCTCTGTGGCGTTGGTCTACTCGGATACACAAGGAGATCAAGTCGTCCAAGGATGTTGGCAACTCCTTAGATGCAAGGACATTTTTAATTTGATCTGACAGTCCCTGCATAAATGAGGCAACCAAGGCTTCGTTGTTCTACCCCAACACTGAAGCAAGGTTTGAAACTGTACGGCATACTGTCCCACAGATTGGTTTCCCTGCTTCAGCTACAAGATGGCCAACCCTGTGGAGGATACTCTCCCCGGTTCATCAAAGACCTTCAGAAAGGCTCTCAGGAACTCGGCACTGTTGTTGACAAGCGGATCATTCCTTTCCCACAATGGAGAGGCCCAAGCCAATGCTTGACCTGACAACAGCAAGATCATATAAGCCACGTTAGTTCTATCTGAAGGGAAGCTTGCTGCCTGGATTTTGAACTGAATTGAGCACTGGTTCAGGAATCCATGACAGCCTGTAGGGTCCCCATCATACTTTGTTGGATTCGGAATCTGTATTGGTGCGGAAGCCCCTGAGGCTAGTGCAGTCATCATAGTAGATGGACCTGGTTGTACTGGAAGTGCTTGAGTGGCACCGACTTGCTGCATTAGTGTTTGCAAACATTGCATAATGTAATCCTGATCTTGTTCCTGCTTCTCGACTCTAGCAAGTAAGTTCTCGAGCAGGTCTCATGGTGATGGATTACCAGCAGCATCAATGTTTTGGGGCCAGAGTATTATGTCACAACTCTCGGATGGATTGTGGATGCAGCCCATATTAGGGAGTTGGCTAGACCTATGCCTGAGGCACAGAGTCTAATGTTCTGGCGGTATTCACCAGGGACCCTCGCAAGAAGGTATGGACTTGGCTGCGTCTGACACACAGGTTGCGGCCCTCAGGGTAAGTTCCCTTATACAGGTTCTGGTGAACACTGGATGAAGTGCAGGAGAATAAAATGTAGTCGACAGGCCGGGTCAATACCAACAGATGAGACAGTACAAATGGAGCAGATGTTAGCGGGTCACAGGGAGTAGCCGAGGTCAAAACCAGATATCAGATGCAGTACAGAAGGGTCAGACGATAACGGGGTCACAAAGAAGCCAAGGTCAAGTTCAGGATAACAGTACGGCAGGAATGCTGGAGTATGGTATGAAGCCTATACTCTGGCACCTGTGTGCTGCCAGAGACTCCCTCTTATAGGGAGGACTAAAAATCATGCACCAAACGCAATTAGAAATTAGCGCACCTTTAAATCTTAGAACAGGACGGCGCAAGTGCTCCTAGGAGAGCCGCGGCCACCTGTCACAGATGTTGGGGGGAGCTGGAAGCAGCGGCAGTGAGCGCCCTGGACTCCTCACCCGCTGCCTAACAGACCAGTGTCGCCGGACATGGTAAGTGCACCCCGGAGTGACATCTATGGAGTGACCTAAAGGTATCCAGATCTATGTTGCATTTTGCAACCACCACAGGACCACGGTGAAAATTGTGTCCAACGTCTATCACCCACCGGTAAATGGCGAGTGCATTTATTTTTCATAAAAAATAAAACTTTTTTTTTTTACGGTATTATACGATATTGCCATTCTGTTTTGTTACATATCTCTAAATACATTGAGAACACCATCAAACAAATTTATAGGACAGATCATAGAAAGCGCTGGAACCACATAGTAAATACAGGCAATAGCTCAGGGTCGGGCAGAACCCTTTTTAAAGAAGTAGCAAAGGTCTGGTGAAGAAGTAGTAAACAGGAAATCAGTTCACAGAAAGCCTTGCAAAGAGCAAAGCTCAGCAGCTACTGTCACACTAATCACCTAACAAAGGCCCTCATTCAGAGCCGGACGCTCTGAGCAGAGCGCACGCTCTGAATGAGGGCCGTCCTCCATAATTATGGAGCATCCTCCTGGACGCTCGTATAGCTGTGGGTCACCACCCACAGCCTGTACGAGCGTGCAGGTTGATGGCCGCGATGGTCTTGACCATCGCGACCATCGCCACTGCAAGCCGGAGCCTGCGGTTGAGTTTCTCAACCGCAAGGCCCGGAGTGATTTTGGCTCTATCAGAGCCAAAATCACTCCCACTGACATCACTAGTGATGTCAGTGGGCCGGCTTCTGACGGTAGGCGTTCCCTTGGGAACGCCCCCGTCTGGGAGGCTCGCCCCCGGCACACCCACCAAAGGGGGCGTGCTGTCAATCAACATCGACAGCACGCCCCCTTTGATCAGACACTACAAGCGATGGAAAGTCCTTCGCTCTTCGCGTCTGGCGCATGCGCACGACAGAGCTCCTGCCGTTGTGCGCATGCGCAGTGCACACCATCGACCCACTTGCGAGCGGACAGCCGCTTGCGAGTGGGTCTGAATCAGGCCCAAAGTTTGCTAGATCTGAGCATCTTTTTTCCTGCTGAGTAGTGGAGGCAGAAGTCACAAAGACTCATCGGAACTGCCTTGCACAGTACACACTCCAATACTCCTGAGAGCTGAACCAGTTAGCCCATCTCTTTCATCACCTCATAAACCTGCCCAAAACTATCCCAGGTCAGCAGTGAGCAACACAAAGCAATGGGTCAGGCTATTGCCGCTAACACATAGACACACATTCTTACGCATTGAGCCAAATGGAAAATGCTGCAAATATTTCCCTGAATGCATGTACAAGTGCTTGTTAGCCAATGCATGTCATTTGTGCTCACATATAACATGTGGTGTAATTGACATTTGAACTTGCAGTTTAAATCAATAATACATATTATCCTATAGTAAATGTAATTTTGTTCCTTGACCTAAGTTCTTTGTAATTGAAGTCAGGATGTCTCAGGATATTTCTAAAAGAAGTACATATTGAAAGAAAAACCTGATGAAAATTACATTGCTACAACTTCCTCCTCCTTTTGTTCTCTGCATGACTTCTCACACATCTTCAAAACATTTCTAAATTATTCTCAGGATGGGATTTGACCCATCAAACTGAAGTTAAAATAGTTGTCAACCAAAGTATAACCTTCAAGGGAGTGCTGTAATATGCGTGTAGATTATTCTGTGTAGGACTGCCTCCAACATTGTCAGTACTGCTTTGTTTGTACAGTATTTTAGATTTAGGTTATGTACTGTATATACATATAGAACATTCTTTTTAAAATGTACAAATTCCTTAGATTATAGAATAACATAAATAATATTTTATTATACAATTATGTGGGCATATTTTAAAAATATATTTATTTTGTATTTTCATTGGCACAGAAGGGGGAAGAGTATAATATCTACTGTATTATATAAGATTATTTATGTTATTTAAATAAAACCTAAAAGTGAAAATGTTTTTCACAATCATTACAAATGTTAAGAAACTTTTCTTGTGCTTATGCCCTGGTTGGATAAAGCTGGCACACATGTTACTGGTATAGAGTTGGATGCAGTGCCTACATGCTACTCTTAAAGCTTAATTTTTGAATTTATGTGCAGCCAACTCAGGATGAGAAACTAAATCTCCTTGGGCACTATCACTGGCTTATTAGATATTGTTGGCATTACTGTTAGCATATTTGACCTTGATGAGCATGATCATTGGTATAACTTTGCATATTATCATTGCCATATTTTATCATGTTGGCATAAACAAAATAGCTTATTAGAACATGACAGGCATTAACTATGCCATATTTCACATCAAAGAACATTATTAATATCCTGCTATATTTGCATGTTTTTGGAAATGCATTTTCTTACCCACAAAAGTTCAGTGGTAACCAACTTTGGTAACTGCTATTAGCACATATAGTTATCGCTTGGTATAATATGTAGTATTTGGTATGGGTCAGTGCTGGCATGCTTTACGGACACTGCATAAAGCATGTAGGTGTTAAAAATAAAAATGGTTAAAGAACATAATGAACTGGGGTACAATTTTTTATTTTTACACTGGGCCCTCTCCTGTCTTGGGCTACCACTGAAGACATTACATAAGTGTGAGAGACAAAATGTGACAAAGTTGGTATCACTGAGCAAATGGAGGATTCATTGTTTCTATCACAAGTGAAAAGTGTGGAAACCAACCTGGATCCTAAAAAGTGACAATCTCATTAGCAGAATCATATAGAAGGCTATTAGTGGGCATACGGGAAGTACTGGTGGTTTTTAAATGGTGTCAAATGGCTGGTTTGTGATTTAAAAAAATGATAAAAAGCTGAAACAAATTAAATGAAAAATGTACAAAAAGGTGATTTTGTGGTAATGTGAAGCCACTTAAATTAAAAAAACTTGCAACATGTTAGGGGAAAATAGTCCAGCTGAGACAAGAGGAATGTGTGTAGAAATTGGAATATTTGCTAAGGTGTAACCATGGACATACTGTAGCTATAGTAGGTGAAGGAGGTGCCATTGCTATGTGGCCCAGAAGCTTAGTGGGCCCTGGAGCCAGGTTATATGCTGTACAAATTCCCACATTTTCCAGCTAAGCAATTGGGTCTGACCCATTGCCCAGCCTGAATGGGGTAACATTCCATTTTCAGTGAGAGGTGTGTGTAGTGCATATTGTATTGGTAAGGGGCCACTGCGATATGGCATAATCTGAGCTGGGCCCAGTAATTTGGCTTAATCTGGAGGGCACTGTAATGTAGCATAATCTGATTTACTCATTGTAATGTGGTATAATTTGATCTGGAGGGCACTATAATGTTACATAATATGAACTGGGGCACTGTAATGTGGCATAATATGAACTGGAGGCACTGTAATGTCGCATAATGTGAATTGGGTGTTACTGTGTGGCATAGTGTGTACTGGTAACCCTGCAATGTGGCATAATATGTACTAGGGCTCTACTATAGTCCATAAAGTAAGTTAGGGCACTATTATGGGGCATAATATTCACAACTGCTGCAGAGAGGTTTCTCTCTAGAAGCATCTGAATAGGAGCCCCTTCAGAATGTTACTTTGGAGCCAACAAAGGCTATGCCCTGGGTGAAACAGTGTGTTTGTTATTGGTGGGAGTATGATTAATTCTAATTTAGAGGTGGGTTTTCACAATGTGTTTAAATATTTGAAGGCTGGTGGAGAGTCTGAACAATGTATAGAGTCATTTAGATACCAATGGAAAGGATTAGATTAGAAAAAACTAGGGATGTGCAGGCTCGGATTTACTCGGATTTACTCGGATCTCAAAACGGCATTTTATTGGCTATTGCCTATCATGTGTTTTGGATAGCCAATATAATAAATCCGAATTTGCGGTAAAGTGGCGATAAGAACCGAGTAAATCCGAGTAACTCCGAGCCTGCACATCCCTAGAAAAAACAAGAGAAAGAGTGGGGGGAGGGGAAAATTTGGGCAAAAAAACCTGAGGACTGGTAAGACAAAAATAACAAGGTGGTAATTCTATTTAAATCATATGGTTATTGGTTACCCACTGATCGGTATGAATCAAATGGTGAATATCATTCACCCATGTAACATGTGGGAGGGTGCACCCCTGAGAATAAAAATGGAACAGGACAGAATATGAGAAAAAGAGACTCTCTTTTTTGGAGGGCACTCATTGATAAATAGCGGATTTATATAAAACTTAACTTTTAATACTAATTATTCATAATATGTGTTTCAAAAAATTAACATGTAAGAGTAAAAAGAAGAAAATTGCTCAGTAAGCAATTTTCTTGTTTTTACTCTTACATGTTCGTTTTTTGAAACACATATTATGAATACTTAAGCTGCATACACACACAACGATTTTGTTACCAACGATTTTATGAACGATTTTATGAACGATTTTCTGTCAGATTATCTGTCAGATTTTCTGTCAGATTTTTTAAAGTGTAATGAACAATTGTTTTGAACTACAGACAATTTTTGCATATTCCCTTAATGAAAATCATTGAGTTGACAAGTCTGACTGAACTATAAACTACAAACTACAAATGTGAACGCGCATGAACGATAATCGTTCATCGTTTGACTCAGAAAGTGAATGATTTTTTCAAACGATTATTGTTAAACGATATTGTTTATGCAGCTTTAGTATTAAAAGTAAAGTTTTATATAAATCCACTATTTATCAATGAGTGCTAAGGATTAGATTAGGTTAGGTGATTAAAATTATCCTAAAATTTCTAATTTGGTGGTGCTACCTGCAGTCAAAAAGGAAGTTATCAAAACAGGTTGTTCTTTGCCAGACAGGAAAAAGAAGAAACTCCTACTCTTTTTGTAAAGATTTAATATCAAATCTAACTTTTATTCATATTTATTAAAATAGATAGCAGCACAAGACAAAAATCCAAACAAACAGCAAAAAGATAATAAATTAAAACGTACATTGTTCTTAATCAAATAACTGAAATTAGAACATACATTGTCCTTAATAAATTAACTGAAACAATAAGGTATTTGGTAAAAATATTAAAAGCACTTTAATTTGTTCTGTGATATTTTTTCGGGAAATCCCAGAATATTCATCATATAATCATACAGTAGGCTGATTACTGAACAAGCCCTGAACAGGCAAAACATGTGTCTAGCAGCACCCGGTTTTGGCAGACGGGACTGCAATATTCTGGCAAACTCAACTATACTCCACATGTACTTTTATATCCTCCACCATATCCCCGTATCACTCCCTGCAATACCTTTTTTTCAGTTATTTGGTTAAGGACAGTTATACGTACGTTCTAATTTCAGTTATTTGATTAAGATCAATGTACACTCTAATTTACAATATTTTTTTTTTGTCATTTGTTTGTTTTTTTCTGTCTTGTGCTGCTATTTTAATACATATGATTAAAAGATAGATTTTAATTTGAAAACTTTAAAAAACTGAGATTAAATACTAACTGAATTAAATAGCCGGGAATAAAGAGTACAAAATGAATTATTAAAAAACTCCAATCCATAACCCAGATGAATTACCCAAATTAATAACAGAAAGAACACCCAATCTCATATCAAATAGCCAAGATAAATAATGTTACAATTTTCTGGACTGGACTTAAAATCATAGCACCTTTGAATTGTAAGTGAAATGGATGATGGCTAAAATAACCTTTGTGATTGGTCTTCTTTAGATTCATCAAATATTTAAAAATACAGTACTGTATGTGCGAGATAATACAAAAAACACAAACAAAAACAAAACAAAATTTGGCATAATCCCTCCTGTAACTGGATCACCTGGTGGTATACAAAAAAATGGTGATTATGAAGGATAAATCTAAAAACCCCATCAGGATATATACTTACATCCTATTAACTGACTGCAGGTTCTTAAGTGAAGTCAGAAACCAAACACCAAAACAAAGGATGTATAAACAGAACATGCACCTTGTGGGTATACAGTATACTTACATTCTCCCCACTTTCACATTTGCAGTCATTTTTAAATAATGTAGAGGCACCTCTACAGCTTGTCTTAGTTAATCAGCATACTCCTGTCTCAATGCAGGTAACAGAAAAAACCTAGTGCAATAACCTTAACGTGCTTTTAATCATACAAAACCTTAATATAGTCGAGGGGTGATATGATTTCACAAAGCAACCTTCCACTAAGTACATAAAACAAGTACATAGAACTAGTATAATAAATCTGACAAACCGGTAAGGCACAGTAGAAGATACCAGATGTCTGGCAATCACAGGCATGTAGAAAGTGTATAGATAGTGTGCAGTGTGGATTCCAATGCTGTGTTCACAGACCTTCTTGAATGCTGTTACAGGCTTGAGCAGTCTATGGCCCTCATTCAGAGGCAGTAGCCCACAGCTTTGCCAGCGACCAGGAGGCCGCACTTGAAAAGTCAAGCGGTCGCCCTCATTCAGAGGTGGTTGCAAGAAGCGAGCGCACGCTCTGAATGAGGGTGACCATTTGACTTTTTAAGTGCGGCCTCCTGGTCGCTAGCTAAGCTGTGGGCTACCACCCACAGCTTTAGCTACCGACCAGGTTAATGGTCGTGATGGTCAAGACCATCGTGACCATCGGGGCTTGCGATGAGACCCTAAGGTTGGGTCTCGGCAACCGCAAGCCCCAGGGAGCTTCCTGCTCTGATTGAGCAGGAAGCTCCCCTGACATCACTGCTGATGTCAGTGCATCCGCCCACAAAATGGCAGGCGTTCCTTAAGGAACGCCACCATTTGTGAAACCACCCCCCCACCACACCTACAAAATAGGTCGAGCTGTCGATCAACATCGACAGCTGCCCCTTTCGTAGTGAGCTCCAGAGCGAGAGAATTTCTCTCTCGCTCTGGGGCTTGCACACGCGCAATGTGGCCGCTGCGTGTGTGCAGGGCATAAACATCGACCAAGTTGCGAGCGCTCAGCGCTTGCGACTGGGTCTGAATGAGGTCCTATATGCACGCTTGGAATCCCATTCTTACATAAAGGATCTCCAAACATTGAGTAACTAAGGATACTTAATTGATCTCCCATACAGATCTCCATTGATAACAGACACATTGATCAATTTATTTATTAACATCAGTGGAGAAGGAGGGAATCAGTGACCAACCCTGGTTGAGGAATAGTCTGATTTGCGATGAAAAAGTTTATCTAGCTACACGCACGTCCATGTGTTTGCAAAGTTTGTGAATGTCTAAACTACATTAATGTTACAATAATTATTAAGAGGTAGCATATGCTTGGGGGAGCATATAACAACACTGTGAAGTAAGCATACAGCTAGTTTGGAGTAAAAGGCATTTAAATCCCTACATGCTAATTGAAAACAGCTGCTGCACTTTTGAAAAATGGATGTAATACCAATGTGAAATGGACAGGTCTGAATATCCATTATACAGTGTAACATTTTGAAAAGTCATATCTTCTCTACAGGAAACAGTGGCCTAATTCAGAGGTGGACGCTATTTAATTTGTGACTGCATCTTTGTACATAGTGGTACTGTGAATATATGCTAATGCCACAGCTGATGACATTTGTACAGAGACACACACCAGCTGCATATGTAATCTGACACCTGCGTACAAAGACGCACCACTGGTTGCACATCTGTTGCACATCGGTTGCACCATCGATCTTCTGAGCAACCTTATGTTTGCTCAGAATTTCCGTCAGAACTAAGCCGCCAGGGCCAGTGCAACTGTGTAGACAGATGCAGTCGCTGGCTGTGACACATGCATTAATTGGTCACAGCACTCCTGCGTTTGACTAGCCCGTTACCTCCCATAAATGCACACTGACTGTCATTCTGCAGCCAAATTCTCACTGCGACCGACATCAGTAACCCATCATGACACATGCACAGTGTGACTCACATGCACAGTATAAAAAACATCTCTCAACTGTGCAAACATCGCATAGCATCCACCTCCGAATCCAGCCCAATGTTACTAAGAATACACTGGATCGATGTTAACCCAGCAGTGAAAGGATCCAAACAATTTGTGGATAATTGAGTAAATCTTAGATATTTTGGAGACAAACACATACAGAAGTGATTTGCACAAAAACAGATAATACAAGTGTAATGAATTAATCTATGGGTTTATGTAAACTACTTAAATGTTTATATGAGATATGAACATTAATCTAGGACTTTCAAAAGATTACTTAGGGGCATATTTACTAAGCAATGAATTTGCAAAATCCTAGAAAATAAAAATTTTGCCTGCCAGATTTAAAAGGGCTATTACTTCTTAATGCAAAACAATGCTGATTTTACATATACTATTATTGCATATTTAAATATGGCTGTCAAAATCTGTAAAAATTGAGGGTTTTTGTAAATCATTGCTTAGTAAATATGCCCCTTAATTAAAAATAAAAATATTTTATCAGGGACATTAAACAGCCATTGCAGAATCTTAGATCAATTATCTCTCCGTATTCAACATCACAAGTGTCCCAGGGGCAATTTTGGAACATGCTCCATCCATAGAACTATAATATTCTCTATAAATAGCTACATGATTCTCAGAGAAAAATATAATGCAAATATTGGCAATCTCCTAATGCACCTAATATAAGAGAACCCAGTGGAAATATACAACTGTACTGAAATACTCACTATGGAACCTGATCCTCCATATTTTTTAAGGGAAAACTAATTTCTGGGGAGTAAGAAAATAATGATCTATTATCTACATGGGCTGTAATATCCTCCCTGATAAACTTAGGCCCTCATTCAGAGCCGTACGCTCTGAGCAGAGCGCACGCTCTGAATGAGGGCCGGGCTCCATTTTCATGGAGCGTCCTCCTGGACGCTCGTATAGCTGTGGGTCACCACCCACAGGCTATACGAGCGTGCATTGTGATGGTCGCGATGGTCGAGACCATCGCGACCATCGAATTTGCGAGCCGGAGCCTGCGGTTGAGGTTTTCAACCGCAAGTTCCGGAGTGATTTTGGCTCTATCAGAGCCAAAATCACTCCCACTGACATCACTAGTGATGTCAGTGGGCCGGCTTCTGACGGGAGGCGTTCCCGTGGGAATGCCCCCGTCAGGGAGGCACGCCCCCGGCACGCCCACCAAAGGGGGCGTGCTGTCAATCAACATTGACAGCACGCCCCCTTTGATCGGACACAACGAGCGAAGGACTTTCTTTCGCTCGTCGCGTCTGGCGCATGCGCACGACGGAGCTCCCTCCGTCGTGCGCATGCTCAGTCCATAACATCGACCCACTTGCGAGCGGACAGCCGCTCGCGAGTGGGTCTGAATCAGGCCCTTAGTCCTTAATACGAACAATAAACATGGACACAGGGATTGCAAACATCTTTTAATTCACATAGAAATACACTTGTATTTGTATTAGTTTAATAATAAAAAAAATTTTAGCTGCTTCTTTGTATTCATAAATTATAAATTTCAATTGTACTATTAAATGTTATGTTTTAATCTGTCTCAAAGGACATTAATTTAATACATTATTTGATACTCAATTAAAAATCTTTATTCTAAGTATTTAATTCAGTTGATATTTCCTCTAGTGCATCATACTACTCTTCTTTTTCTTATTAATATATTCTGTTTAAATAAAGAGTAAGGTTGCATTCCTTGAAATAAAACAATATTTATAATACCAATTAGATTGATCGTAAGCATTTTAAGGTAACAAAGAAACATTGAGACACACTCATTAAACTACATTTGGAAATTAAAATAAGGTTAATTTAAATGTTGGGTGGAGGGAATCCAAGAGATGCCAGATTTATTAGAAATTAATGAAGTGGGCAAAAAATACAATCCAGGAATCCTTCTATGTGCAGGACAATTCTATATTTCCATTATTTAAAATTATTTTCAGATCCAAGTTTTCTTTGAAGCATTTTCTAAGAATCAAAAACTTTTTTTTTTACTTTAAGCAGAGTAAAACCTCAAAGCGATGTGTTTCTTGAATGTAATAGATGAAACAATCTAAAGCTTGTGGGAAAACATGGATATTATGAAGTAACTGATGGAATCAATCAACAACTACTAGGGACGTCAATTTAAACTACAATATGCTCCAAACTTTTTTCTTTTTGTATGGCAAGGGTCCAGCTTTACTGTAAAGTCTAGTAACTGTAGACTACAGTGATGTTGTAGCAACAGTTTTTGTTTGTTTATTAAATAAAGTTAAAATAAATGTTTTATACTGGAAAAAACAAAATGATCAATATGAAAATATTTAGCAGCTTTCAGTTTTGTATTTATTTACTCTACAATTAGCAATGAGAGAAACTATTATATATATATATATATATATATATATCATTTACCGCTTTTATGTTTTTGATGGGGAAAAAAATGAAAACTAAAAGGAACATTTATGAAAATCACACAAAAATATTCAGAGTGATTGTCAGTTTTATATTACCACTTGGAAAATGAATAACACCTGATTGGTTGTTACAAGGAACACCATGTTTTGTGTATCACTGTATCAATTTCTTATAGCCAGTATATGTTCAGAAATTCAATCCCCAATGGTTGGACTGACTAATATGTAAGATATTCACAAATTCATGAATGTTACATAATGTGGGCTAAATCCAGAAGTTTATTACTGCTCCATATTCATGTGTTTATGCAAAATTGAATTTTGTTTTAAATACCTCGTTTGTCTTTACACTGTATAACTATATCAGACTTAAATACCAGTATCCCAGGGCTTAGCTCTATATTTGACTGCTTTATAACTTATTCCAATATCTGTAAACTGCCTATCGTCTGATGTAAGCCTTGTATGCAAGTGTAGTAACATAATAATATCCAACTTATTGTAAAATAATGACACAGAACCATATTGATGTGGAAAAAGGGTCAGATTTATTTATTATTAATTAAATGGTAAGAGGAGGAACAAGACAGATAAAGTATGGTGACAAAGAAAGAACAGCCCCACAAAACAATATCACTGTCTGCTCACCAACTCTACTTAGGTCTACCATTATTTCCTTCCAAACATGGTTCCTACACAAAGAACCGCAGATACCACTATACACTAGGCGTAAACCCTGCTAAGACCCCACAATAAATCCTCAATGATCAAAAAGAAGCCCTCTTAATTAAGGTAAACCCCATCCATCCCATAAAGATAGGAAAGATAGGAATCCTTAAATCTAATCACTTGATGTTGAATCACACACCTCCAAAACCCCATACACATTGACTAACAGCAAAATGTACCCTCTTTTTGCCAAATCCAAAACCACCAGAGACTACTGACATCTGCACACCTAGGAATAATCATAAACCACATAAGGGAAGCAGAGTTAGGTTGCAAAAAGTTCTCAGCATAAAAAGCTAAATTTGCCGAGAAGGACCAGACAACAGAAATAATTAGACGACCCAGTGGACAGTGTGAATCCTTGTATACCTTAGGAAGGTGATAACATGTGGAAATAATAGGCTGTGTTGGAAACAAAAAATCTAATTCCTTACTGGGAATCACCACATTACCAAGCGCCTCTTTAAGTAAAACCTTTAATTTTCCCTGAAAGTAAACAGCAAATAGACTATGTTTTTTTAAAGGTTTCAAAAAGCTGTTATTTTGAAAGATAGATTTATAACTGGAATGATACACAACCGGTGTGTATGAATTCAGCTGATAGACTACATGGAGTGCAATTCACAAGCCACCTGTTGGTAGACATTTTATTGCTATTTGAAAAATCACTGTGAGCGGGGAGAAACGCATCAAGGAATGTGATTAGGCTGAATACTGCATTCATCAACTGTCCTACTGCCCCTAGAAGGAATGGCCTAGCCATGGACACAAGCATTATATATTGATGAATTTATATTGGAAATGATCAGCATACCATATTAAATTATTTGAGAACTTTTAGTTTTTATACTGACACAGACATTTTTTTTCTATGCGTCCTTCCTTCTGTGGGTCTAAGCAGAATCCCACAGTTGTCAGCTGCAAGTATTTATACAGCTTTTATTTATTAGCACATCTACAGCATATTTGTTTTATTTCTAGAATCAAGTGTGGCTTGGATCGCCCTACTGGCATTCTATTCGTTAGCTAAACAGTCCAAATAGCTACCATCCAGGGGTGTCTGTGAATACTAAACATGTTTAGAAAACAGGAACCTGCATTTAGTTTAATCATAGAGATAATCTGACCACTCCCACTGTGCAGAGAGCAACAGTGTCCGGTTAGAGACTACATGAGAAGACAAATATTTGGTCTCTAGTTGGTGACACTGCTGCTCCAGTTCCATCTCTCTTTGTCTATTAAATTGCTTAATCTCAGCCACACATTTCATAATTGTACCCCTGAGAATTGATGTGAAGAGTCCCACAAAAGAGAGGGATCCACACAAGATGCATTATCAGAGAAAAAAAAATCTTCCATGCAGCAATTAATTCAGTCTTCCCCATCAAATCAAGCTAATATAAATTGAGTTTCCAAAAGTGCACCTGAGAGTATAGGGATGTACTGAGAGATTAGCAAACTGGAGAGTGGTCAGAACCTTAGGAGATAATTCAGGAAATACAACAATTAAATCTATGCTGGAAAAGTATGGAAAATAGTGTAGTGACAGGAAAAATGAGTAGCGAATGAGTGATGAGCTCTCCACACATCTATAATCCCCATTACAGAAAAAGGTTAGAAAAAGGGGTAGGAGAATCAGGCATGGAGACGGGTGGCTCCCTCCAACAACCAAGTGATCAAACCATAATTTTGTTACAAACACCAATCCAAACCACAGGGGTAGCAGGGATGGAGCAATGAAGGAATCCGCCCTACCCAAAACCTTGTTACTAACAGGGGAAGGGGGGATAAAGATGGCTAAAAAGGTGAGAGTTTATTTAACAAAGGCATCTACAAATATAAAGTGGCCCTAAGGATCCATCTGAATGTGGTCTAATTGAAAGTTCAGATGTTTCTTAACCAAAACTGTGACACGTAGAGGTAAGTAAAAATGAAGAGTGATACATCCAACCAACCCAGGCTTTCTTCAAAGCTAGCACCTTAGCTCCAGACAACTGGGTCTCCATGAGACAAGTGATGTCAGATCCATAGACATGACTAAGGACCATTTGATCTTATCGTTAAGGCAACAGATATTCCAGGCAAGCATATGGAGCCCAACACCATCAATACTCAATGTCATTTTGTGAAAAGGGAAACAGGAATACAGGAACCACAGGGACACCCCCCAAGCCATCATCCAGATGCGCCAACACCACCAACAAAATATTAACGGCAAGATATATAAAAAGACAAAAAGGCCAAAATGTACACGCAATAATAAAGCAATAAACACAGAAAAACTAAAGTAATATAAGCAACAAACTCTCCCAAATCTCATCCCACAGAGTATAGTTATTTAAAACTATGGTATACCTAATACCCTGAACTAAACTAACAACAAAAGAATCAATGGCCTCCCGCAAAACAGAAACAGCGCAGCCAACCAGCAGAACAAGTATCGAAGACCACTACTGCACCCTGAAAAAATCGGATACAGCCCAGGAAAGAATAGGGAATAGACTAGCTAAGGTGAAGAGAGAAAAGGGGATTTGAAAGCCAAGACTATACCTAGCTAGGTCCTCCCGCTATTTGTGGTAGCACCGAGAAAATACACCACAGTGAGCAGACATAAATCACAGACAGTGCAACTTGGAAAAATATACAGTACATCATTGAAATATAACTACTACTGTGACATAACAAAGAGACAAAGAAAAAACATTGAACAGTATCAGGGTGGGCCATTGGATGTTGGTCGAGACAAGTCTCAGCCTCCAGTGGAGTAACAAAAAAGTATGTGGTCCCATCAGCTACCACTTAGGCATGCAGGTAAAAGCAGAAAACATTGAATTTGTATAGTCATTAAGTTTTTTCATGATCTGCATTAATTGTGAACAGCTTTTTGGACATCTATTGCAAAGTCAGAATAAACCAATATTGAGTGCTTGTCACATTTTAGAGGACTATGAAACTAATCAAGTGTCAAGACAGCATCCCTGTTCCTGAAGTGCAGAATCTGAGCTATAAATGTCCAGGAAGTTCCCCATGCAGCAGCTGCTGTGAAAGGAATTTATGGATGCATTTCACTGCAAACTGTGAGGAAAAGGCTTCCTTGTCAAAAACTCTGTTACAGCCACTCTGAGAATTTTTTTTGGAGCAGACCCCTCAGCTGTCTCTGGAAGGCCAACAAACCATAAATTGTTTAGTTAGAGCCTACCCTCCAGATCAAACAACTTAGACTTGTAGGTGGCCATCTGAGAGGTTAAATCTGACAGTTGGTCTTTCAGATGGGAAGGTAGATCATCAAGAGTAGATATGCAGTTCTCAGCCTCTCCAACTCTCTCTGAAACTTTTGAAGGTCATGTCAGAGTAAGGAGATAACCACTTGCAACCACAATCCTATCTGTGGCTCATTTTTCAGCAGTAGTAATAGCTTGAAGTATTTGTTGTAGAGACAAAGGATGGTTACCCTCTGCCATCTATTGGATGGTGGGAGCAGTAGATGTACAGTACAAGCAATTTTTCATTCTAGAAGTAGTCCCAGTGGAATGTCCTGACTTACCAATTGGTAAAATAACACAAAGAAAAATACACACACTCCACTACTAACCTGGAATAGTTAAGTACACAAAGGATAGCCATCAAACCATTGAATCTCTGCCATTGATGGAAAAAACATCTGCAATCGGTAGTTAACCATTAGTTCTTCACTATGGTTGATGGCCATAGTTAATAACCAAAGGATAGAGGGAGTGAACAACAAGAGCAACCAAAGGAGCAATTGTCTGTGCCACAACTATGTACAACAACAGGAGGAGAAAAATACAGGAGAGAAGGAGCAGTAAGCCAGAGACTACAGAGAAAGATGGACACACTTCCAAGGACTCCAAGATGGCGGCTGTCACCCTCACCGAGGACACTCGGGTTAAGGCAATAGGAAATCACACAAGGAGCTGGGAGGCAGGACTGGGAAGCCAGCCAACTGCAGACTCTGCAAATGCCGAGATTCATTACTGAAGATTACAGGCAGGTAAGTGAGCACTGAAGCACAACCAGAGCAGTGCCCAGTTGTAGTTAGGGGATTCTGGGGAGGAATATTTTGCAGGAGTTGTTGAGAAACAAAGGCATTTCTCACTAGAACCAGATAATAGTCAGAAGAGTTGGGAAGAAGCTAAGTAGATTGTGCTATTACAATCTGCACCCTGAGAATGAATCCCATGATGATGACATTTTATACACACAGGGGCAGACAGGCAACCACACACAGAACAGAAGCCCAGTGACACCTGTCCCTGGGTGTGGCGGCTTGCAGAGTAGCTGACTTGAGCTGCTCCCAAGTTCCTTAAGTGTTACATCACATCAGCAACACTTAAGAGAGCCAACAGGTGCTATGGGGGCAATTCATTTGTTTTTCAAGTTGCGGTAATTATTCAACACCCGATGTTGCAATTCAATTATTTGTGGGTGCCCATTATTTATCTGGCTTGTTGCTAAACCTGTCTAAAGTCCACTGACTTTTCACACATTTCTGCTGGCCTCTTCAGCAGAAACAATTGAATAGCTCCATTGGGCATCTGGCACTGAATCAGAGAAAACATTTGAATTTGCCTACATGCAGCAGCAGCCCTGTCTGTACTCTGGAGCAGCGTGAGGTCATCTACAGCAAAGTCATCAGTAGCCCACTAGGCCTCACAGGTGAGTAACAATAGTGGTTCTGGTATAAAAGATAGTCAAGATAGACACCAGATGTTAGACAGGCAAAAGGTCGACATGGACAAAAGGTCAACACAGTAAAGGTTGAAATGGAAGTAGGTTGACAGGTACAAATGGTCAACAGGATCAAAAGGTCAACATGAAAATGGTCGACACAAATGGTTGACACATTTTTTTTCTAACCCTAATCTCCACCCTAACCCTAACCCTCCCCTTGGTGCCTAACTCTAATCCTCCTTCCTGGTGCCTAACCCTAACCATTGGGGTAGGTGCATGACCCTAACTGTCCCTTCTAGTGCTTAACCCTAACTCTCTGGTAAGTACCTAACCTTAACTCTCCCTCTCGGTGTCTAACCCTAACCATTGGAGTAAGTGCCTAACCCTAACCGTTGGGGTAAATGTGTAAAACTTCAGTAAGTGCCTAAACCTAAAAAGAAAAGTGTTGACAATTTGTTTGTCGATCATTTTTGTGTTGACCTTTTGACCCTGTTAACCATTTGTACCTGTTGACCTTCTTCCATGTCACCTTTACTGTGTGGACATTTTGTCCCTGTCAACCTATTGCCTGTCTAATATGAGGTGTTTGTACCTGTTGACCTTCTTCCATGTCAACCTTTACTGTGTTGACCTTTTGTCCCTGTTGATCTATTGTATGTCTAACATATGGTGACTATCCAGACAATGTCAACCTTTTTACTGTCTATCTCTTGTCCTGATACCACAATAGTGGGCATAATAGCTGACTCTGTGTGATATAAGATATATGTTAGCGTAGTTTTAAGGTATATATTCACATGGTATATACAGTATCTGAATTGATCAGGAACTCTATAAAATGTTACTATGCTGAGGAAGAAAGTCAGTAAATGAAACTGCACTATTGATCAGTTTCATCTGTCTATAATTTTTCATGTGAGGAAAGTGCAACTGAGAACACTGCTTATGAGTACAATAAAATGCTAAAAAGATAGACAAATAATTTTATAAATTTATATGCTTACATGTTCAATAAAAGAAAAATGCAAAGCATGTAAGGTAGTAGAAAACAAATGATTATATATATTGTATGTCACAGGCTTGGTGTATGCTTATAAATTGAAAAGACTTTAAAGGCAAATGCATTTATTTAATTTACTGCCTTTAGTTATTTTTCAGAAAAGGACATAAAACAAAACCAGTACAGAACATAAAAACATATTTCTTTGCTATTTTCTAAAGTCTAACAAAATTCAACATATTTTTAAATAGTAATCTCAATGAGCATTGTCTTTAATAGTCATACACTGCTGAAAAAAAATATTAATTTAAATGTTATTTAAACTTTTGTTTGTCATTAATAATTTTAATATATAATGCTTTATGTTTTCTTTTTCCCATTGCAAGTGACACTTATATTTTTTATTTTTTTCTTCAATCTCTACAATAAATTAAATGCTAGTTCATAGTTTGCTCAAAATGTGGGGCTGGTTGGTAAGTGCAGTGCTTAAAAAAGAAAGGTAAATCCCATTAATTCAGTAAGTGTACAGTATATTCACCACCAAAAGAAGCACAATAATTAGTATGAAACATTAATAAAAATGTATTACACACAATAAAAAATAGACACATAAAAATGCATGGCAATGATATAAAACAAGCTTCAGGCAACAATGTAATTATGTATATCCTGTAACAAGAAATACATCTATAAACATAAATACACCTCTGCAGTAGATGAAATATTGTATATATTTTTGTGGGAAAAATAGTGACAGTATTAGTGCTCCACAGGGAATATGATATGTTTTGTGGGAGCAACGAGGCAAGCGGGTCGTCCCTTCCCGCGTAATTTTTAGTAACAAAAAGAGTTTTGCCTAGCGCTGCACCTCTAAATGAATGTCAACAGTACGTTGTAATGAATTGAATAATATCTAATACTGAATTTATACATTGTAATGAATTAAATGATACATAATAAAGGATGTTCAGTAAAAAAAGTGTATCTTTTATAGATTTGATTTTTACTATTGTAATTAGAACAGTAAAAAACACATATAAAACATATCCTAATGTTATACTACATACACATGTATATATCTTCAATGCGGTATATTATAATTTAAAAATAGTAGTGGTAGTCGTAAATGGCAGCTGTATGCACCCACTGGTATGAATATAGGTAAATGTGGCAATGGTGATGAATTTAAAAGTCTCTCTGAATGATCAACGGGTCTGTGACCCTGTGTTATGTGAACCAGATGTCAGGGACCGCGGTGTCCCGCGATCTCTTACTGGTCGATGGTATTGGTGCCCAAATAAGTCTTGATAAGTGTCTGATTACTGTTGCCCGGGGTCTTCAGGCTGGAGAGGGGTTGAGTGAGCGTGCAACCCGTGTCTCCCCAGACTGTGCTGTCCACAAGCTGGGTCAGAGCAGCAGAACTCCTCTGTAGAAAGTCACATGCCGCCTGATCCACACATGCGGGTGAGCAGTCATCTGGGGAGGAAGCGACTGCAGTTTGGGTCATTGGACCATGTGCTGGGTGCTCCCTCCACTCTCTGGGGAAACTTACCTGGTGGTCTGCTGTGTGTGTCGTCCTCCCACCTACTTGTGAGCCCACTCGATGCCGCCCTGTGTTCCGGTCTCTGTCTCTTCTTAGAAGTCCTGGTGTTCATAGCACCATCTCTGTTCTCCATCTGGCTCCTGGGTCACGTGACCGGGTTCCCATATTGTTGTTGTGGATGCTAGGGTGAATGCTGCCAGTGGTTGCTATAGGAAGAAAGTGTGACCAACGTGTTTCAGCCTTGTTCGGCCTTTGTCAAGGATGACACTGTATGTTTAAGGCTGTTCTTTATTCTATTAATATCCAATCAAGTTGGGATGAGTGTGGTTATTCATTAGCTAGAGCAGTAATCGTGCTAGTATAGTCCTTTTGTATATTTTTGTGGGAGTTAGTCAAAGATAGTTGAGTAGAATCCCAAAAATCAGAAGTTAGTGATTGGGGATAGATTTCACACATTGAAGATGGACACTTTTTCCACTAATATAGGATGGTTAAAGTCCAATAAGAAAAATATTTCCAAATTGCATATTAATTTGACATAGGCAGTAGCAAAAGCAGAGTATATTTGCACATATAAGTGATAATGGAGGATCAAATATTGATCAGCAAACAGTACCAGAAAGCCTGCAATTAGGGCTAAATTAAGATGTGAGGATCCACTGTTACAGACTCACATGATGTATATAGACATACATAGTTAACTAGGTAGAAATATGGATGCTTGAACTTTAAAACTCTGTTCCGCTGATGTAAAACGGGGATAAATGATGTTAGAATTATTGCACTCAATAGCTTACCACTGAAATATTTGCCCATGATGTGTTTGTAGTGCTGACAGCCCAATGTAGTCAATGGATCAAAGCATTTAGTGTTGCTGACCTCCACATGGATAAAATACCTCCTGAAAGATGACTGAGGCTTCATAAGGATTGTGGCTTATGCATTTCTATGCTCAGTTAAGTTGAGTTTCTTCAGAGGAATTGATTACTTACACCTGGGAAGGTCCATTCAAATCCCAGAGAGCCAATCTTAACCATCAATTAACGAAATTATTATGCACCTGTACATTTTGGGTGCTTTTGTGTGTGAGAAAATCATAATTATATATATATATATATATATATATATATATATATATATTTATATATATATATATATATATATATAGACTTAACCTACCTGCCAATTAACCTACCAGTATATTTTTGGAGTGTGGGAGGAAACTGGAGCACCCGGGTGAATATACAAACTCCACACAGTTAGGGCCTAAGTGGGAATTGAACCCATGACCTCAGTGCTGAGACACAGTAATGCTATCCATTACACAGATGTTAGTGCACTTGCTGTCTTCCTTTATAGGGACAAGCTCTTTGATTACTTCGATCTTGAGGGGCCCTGAGGGTGAAAAGATATCAAGATCCAAAGTGGGCCCTACAAGCTATCAAAGAGCTTGTCCCTATAAAGGGAGACAGCAAGTGTACTAACATCTGTCCCACAATGATCAAGATTTCTATGTATATTTGAGAATACGTTTTAAATGTGATTTAATTAATTTTTTATTTTTCTTTAATAAAACTGTGGGCCTGATTCAGACCCGGTCGCAAGCGCTAAGTGCTCGCAACCGGGTCGATGGTGGCCCACAGTGCATGCGCACGATGGAACCGGCTCCGTCGTGTGCATGCGCAAGACCCGGCTAGCGACGGGCACTCCGTCACTCCATGTCTCGCACAAAAGGGGGCGAGCTGTCGGTGTTGAGTGACAGCTCGCCCCCTTTGGTGGGCGGGCCGGGAGGGTGGCTGCCCAAATGGAGGCGTTCCCATGAGAATGCCTGCCATTTGGGGGTGGTCCCACTGACATCACAAGTGATGTCACTGGAGAACTTCTGGCTCTGTTAGAGCCGAAAGCTCTCTGGGGCTTGCGATGAACAAGACCCTACCACAAGGGTCTCGTTGCAAGCCCGAAGGTCGCGATGGTCTTGACCATCACGACCATCATCATGGCCGCTCACTATAGCTGTGGGTGGTCAACCACAGCTATGTGAGCGACCAAGAGGCCGCACCAAAAAAAAAAAAGCCCGGCCCTGATTCAGAGCGAGCAGCTCTGAATCAGGCCCAGTGTACTAAAAGGAAATAAGGTTATTAGTTGTATTTCAGTGAACTCAGGTTGAAAAAGTCTCATAGTAGGCCCACTAGGAGGAATAAAAACTTTAAACCCATATCACCTCATAGCACTCTGTAATTGGGACTAAAATTATACTATAAGAAGAGGGAATTGGATCCCATATAGAGTTGTATAATCCAGATTAGGTGCTCCCCAAAAAACCAACATTATCATTGTTAATTCCATAGGCCCTTTCTGACAAAGGACATTTTAATGGGGATTAGCAGTCCTATTAATATTCGACTATCACAAATTTATACCATCTGACGTTTGTCAGTCACTAGAGCAATATTGGTATTTGTATTCCTGTGAGATATATAGACAAATTATTGCAATATTTTGGAACTAACATTGCCTGTGTTTAAAGGAATTACAGTTTGCAAATTAAGTTAGTGGCAAGTTTCTATGATTATATATATATTAGCGATGTGCGGTTCGGTTCTCTAGAGATCTGAATCCACTCGAATTTTGTCAATCTGGATAAATTGGAGCTCTGATCTCCTGAGGAGATCCGGGTGAATCTGAGTCACTTTTCTGAACTTTTTGAGGTTCGGAATTTGGATTTTAAATCTGAATTGCAGGTTTTGGATTGCATAAATAACATAATTTTAGCTGTTTTTAAAAACTTTGTAACAATTAAAAAAAAAAAAAAACACAGATCCAAATCCAAAACACTTGAAGGTGGTTTTACAAACCAAAACCAAAACAAGAAGATGAATACAGTTCCAAAACCAAAGCATGGTGGTTAGTGCACATTTGTAATATATACTGTGTATACACATATATATATATATATATATTTATATATATATATATATATATATATATATATATTAGGGGTGTGCACCGGCCACTTTTCGTGTTTTGTGTTTTGGTTTGGGATCTGGATCTTTCTTCGTGTTTTGGATCTGGATTGGTTTTGCCAAAACCACCCTTCCGTGTTTTGGGTTCTGGGTTTTGTGTTTTGGATCTGTATTTTTAAAAAAATAAAAATAAAAACAGCTAAAATCACAGAATGTGTTGGTTTTTCTGCTCCTATGCTATTATTAACCTCAATAACCATAATTTCCACTCATTTCCAGTCTATTCTGAACACCTGACACCTTACAATAGTGTTTTTATGTCAAAAAGGCTATGCTAAGCGACACGAGTGGGCGGCACAAACACGTGGCCCATCTAGGAGTGACACTGCAGTGGCAGACAGGATGGCAGTTTGAAAAACTAGGCCCCAAACAGTACATAATGCAAAGAAAAAAAAGAGGTGAAAGATGGAATTGTCCTTGGACCCTCCCACCCACCCTTATGTTGTATAAACAGGACATGCACACTTTAACAAACCAATCATTTCAGTGCCAGGGTCTGCCACATGACTGTGGCTGAAATGATTGGTTCGTTTGGGCTCCCACAAAACAAGCTGGCAATTAATCTGTCCCTGCACAAACTGGCTCTACGGAGGCAAGATGTCGTCCTCATCCTTCTCATCAACCGATTCCTCACCCTCTTCAGTGTTGTGTACATCCTCATCCTCACAGACTATTAACTTGTCCCCGCTGGAATCCACCGCCACAGGTACGTTCTGGAGGCTGGTCTCCCTGGAAGAGTAGATAATTCATTTTTATGAACATTATCTTCTCCACATTTTGTGGAAGCAACTTCCTACACCTTTCGCTGACAAGGTTCCCAGAAGCACTAAACACTCTTTCGGAGTACACACTGGAGGGGGGGCAACTCAGGTAAAATAGAGCCAGTTTGTACAGGGGCCTCCAAATTGCCTCTTTTTCCTGCCAGTACAGGTACGGACTGTCTGACATGCCTACTTGGATGCTGTCACCGATGTAATCCTCCACCATTCTGTCAATGGTGACAGTATCATATGCAGTGACAGTAGACATGTCAGAAATTGTTGCCAGGTCCTTCAGTCCGGGCCAGATGTCCAAAATTGGTCCTGCCTGCCCTGCATCACCGCCAGCGGGTTTCTTAGGATACCTAAGTTGTTTCCTGGCAGCCCCAGTTGCGGGAGAAAATGAAGAAGGAGCTGTTGACGTGTCACGTTCCGCTTCAGCTGACAGTGTTTTCACCAGCAGGTCTTTGCACCTCGGCAGGTTTGTGTTGGCCGGAAAGAGAGACACCACATGGGCTTTAAACCTAGGATCGAGCATGGTGGCCAAAACGTAGTGGTCTGATTTCAACAGATTGACCACCCTGGAATCCTGGCAAAGCGAATGAAGGGCTTCATCCTCAAGTCCCACATGCCGAGCGGAATCACTTCGTCTTAGCTCCTCCTTCACTTTCTCCATCTGCTTCTGCAAAAGCCTGATGAGGGGAATGACCTGACTCAAGCTGGCAGTGTCTGAACTGACTTCACATGTGGCAAGTTTGAAGGGCTGGAGAACCTTGCACAACACGGAAATCATTCTCCACTGCACTTGAGTCAGGTGCATACCCCCTCCTTTGCCTATGTCATAGGTGGATGTATAGGCTTGAATGGCCATTTGCTGCTCCTCCATTCTCTGAAGCATACAGAGGGTTGAGTTCCACCATGTCACAACCTCTTGCTTCAGGTGATGGCGGGGCAGGTTCAAGAGTGTTTGCTGGTGCTCCAGTCTTCAACATGCAGTCGATGAATGGCGAAAGTGGACAGAAATTTTTCGGGTCACCCAAAGCGCCGCCTGCACGCCCCTGTCGCTTTTCAGAAAATTCTGCACCACCAAGTTTATTGTGTGAGCAAAACATGGGACGTGCTGGAATTTTCCCAGATGTAATGCCCGCACAATATTCATGGTGTTGTCAGATATCACAAATCCCCAGGAGAGTCTAAGTGGGGTAAGCCACTGGGCGATGATTTCCCTCTTACTGAAACTGGTGATACACAGCATAGCCTGCCTTGGAACGAGCTGGCATTTCTGAGATGCGCCTACTGGTGATGCTGCTGTTGTTGCTGCGTAAGGTGATACATCTACCCAGTGGGCTGTCACAGTCATATAGTCCTTAGTCTGCCCTGTTCCACTTGTCCACATGTCCGTTGTTAAGTGGACATTGGGTACAACCGCATTTTTCAGGACACTGAGGACACTTTTTCTGACGTCTCTGTACAGTCTCGTTATCGCCTGCGTAGTGAAGTGGTATCTAGACGGGATTTGGTAACGGGGACAGACTACCTCCATCAATTGTCTAAATCCCACTGCACTAATGGCAGATACCAGATGCACATCTAACACCAACATAGCAGTCAAGGCCTCAGTTACACGTTTTGCTTCAGGATGACTGCTGTCGTACTTCATCCTCCTCGCTAAGGACTGTTGGAGGGTCAATTGTTTAGTAAAAGTAGTGGTGTTCCTACTTCCTCTCTAGGATGATGAACGACTCCCAGCAGCAGCAACAGCAGCAGCAGGAGGCATAGCAATGCAGGATCCTCCGGAGGAATCCTGGATAGGAGAGTCAGTCATGCCAGTGACATGGCCTGCAGGACTACTTCCGATCCTGACTAAGGAGGAAATTGACGAGGAGGGAGCTGACGGTGTGGTTTGCAGGCGCTTGGATACAACAGGACAATGGGATTTAGGTGTCCTTGGACTGATTATGGTTTTAGCCAAAGTTTCTGAACTTGACAGTAACTTTTTATGAACGCGCTGCAGGTGCCGTATAAGGGAGGATGTTCCTAGGTGGTTAACATCCCTACCCCTACTTATTTCACCTTTACATATGGTACATATGGCAAGACAGTTGTTGTCCGGATTTGGATAGAAATATTGCCAGACCAAAGAGGTGGAATGTTTGGTCTTCTGCCCAGGCATGACCGTGATGGGCTTTTTCATCCCACGGACAACAACTGTCTCCCCCTATGCCTGATTAACACAAACCACATCACCATCAGAATCCTCCTTGCCAACTTCCTCCTCAGCGCCAGCTACACCAGTATCCTCATCCTGTTGTACTTCAACAGTGACATCTTCAATTTGCATATCAGCAAGTGGACTGTGGGTGCTCCTTTCAGCACTTGCAGGGGGCATGCAAATGATGGAAAGAGCCACCTCTTCCCGTCCAGTGCTGGGAAGGTCAGGCATCACAACCGCCACCACACTTGGACTCTCCTTGGGGATTTGTGATATCTTCTTAGAATGCACAGTTCTGTGCTGTGCTTTTGCCAGCTTAACTCGTTTGATTTTTTTAGCGGGAGGAGGGCTTCCATCGTCATGTGAAGCTGAACCACTAGTCATGAACATAGGGAAAGACCTTAGCCGTTCCTTCCCACTCCGTGTCGTAAATGGCTTATTGGCAAGTTTACGTTTCTCATCAGATGATTTAAATGTTTTTTTCAAGGTCATTTTCCTGAACTTTGTCACTTGGGATTGTATGTGCCCTCTACTAAGACATTGGGCATCGGCCTTGGCAGACGACGTTGATGGCATGTTATCGACTATGTCATGACTAGTGGCAGCAGCTTCAGCACTAGGAGGAAGTGGTTCTTGATCTTTCCCTATTTTATTTTTATCGGAGAAAGTTTGGTCCTCCATTTATGTTATATTGAAATATACGTGCGCCAAAGGCGCACACAAACACAGAAAATTATTTTTTATTTTTGTTGGAGACTAGTGCACTTTGTGGGTTACACCACCCTTTAAGAAATGAGCCAGCTGGCTCTTTACTTATGGAACACAGGCACACGCTTGGCACTGCTCCTTTGTTGATGCATGTGCAGCTACAGCCCACACAATTCACATAGACAGAAAAAAAAAGAATTTTTTATTCTTTGTGGAGCTCACTTTGGGGGTTACACCACCTTTAAACAGACAGACGCATGCTTGGCGCTGCTGCTTTGAGGATGCAAGTACAGTGCAGACAATTCACAAACACAGAAGAAAATGTTTTATTTTTGTTGGAGTGCACTTTGGGGGTTACACGACCCCTTAACGCTTGGTGCTGCTCCTTTGTTGATGCACGTGCAGCCACAGTGCACACAATTCACAAACACAGAAAATATTTTTTTATTTTGTTTGTAGTGCACTTTGGGGGTTACAGCACCCTTTAACGGTCAAGCCAGCTAGCCCTTTACCTATGACACAGGCACACACTTGGCGCTACTTTGTTGATGTACGTGCGGCTACTGCGCACACAATTCACAAACTCAAAAAAATATATATTTTTATTTTGTTTGGAGTGCCCTTTGGGGGTTACAGCACCCTTTAACGGACAAGCCAGCCGGCCCTTTACTTATGGGACACAGGCGCACGCTTGGCGCTGCTCCTTTGTTGATGCACGTGCCGCTACTGCGCACACAATTCACAAACACAAAAAAATATATATTTTTATTTTTTGGGAGTGCCCTTTGAGGGTTACAGCACCCTTTGATGGTCAAGCCAGCCGGCCCTTTACCTATGACACAGGTGCACGCTTGGCGCTATTTTGTTGATGCACGTGCGGCTACTGTGCACACAATTCACAAACACAAAAAAATATTTTTTTTTATTTTGTTTGGAGCACCCTTTGGGGGTTACAGCACCCTTTAACGGACAAGCCAGCCGGCCCTTTTCTTATGGGACACAGGCACACGTTTGGCACTGCTCCTTTGTTGATGCACGTGCAGCCAGAGAACACAATTCACAAACACAGAAAATATTTTTTTATTTTGTTTGGAGTGCACTTTGGGGGCTACAGCACCCTTTAACGGTCAAGCCAGCTGGCCCTTTACTTATGACACAGGCGCATGCTTGGCACTACTTTGTTGATGCACGTGCGGCTACTGCGCACACAATTCACAAACACAGAAAAAATATTTAATTTTTTTGCACTTGGGGGGAGCACCCCTTATGGACAGAGCACCCCCTGGACAACACTACAGCACCCCTTTAGGACTGGGACACAGCACAGGACTTTGGAGTCCCTATGGACTACTGACTGCAAAACACAGACCAGCCAGCCCCTATGTACTTTGGAGGAGTGGACACAGCCCCTATGGACAACAGCAGCACAGCACAACACAGCCAGCCCCTATGGACTTTGGAGGAGTGGACACAGCCCTTATGGACAACAGCAGCACAGCACAACACAGTCAGCCCGTATGGACTTTGGAGGAGTGGACACAGCCCCTATGGACAACAGCAGCACAGCACAACACTACACTACACAGCCCAGCCAGCCCTAACTCCCACCCTCCCTCTTCACTGTCCACAGCCGAGTGAGAAAATGGCACCGACGCGGGTACCTTATATAGAATCCAAAACCCGCGAGACCCGGAAGGCGGGATGATGATGTTTTGCCTCGATTTCAGATCCGAGTCAGGTGGGAAAAGTTGAGCCTGACTCGGATCGGCATTGGATCTGGGGGGCTCGGGGGAGTTCGGATTTCAGAAATCCAAACCCGCTCACCCCTAATATATATACGCATGCGCACATCACACACTCACATATATATATATATATATATATATATTATATATATGTATGCCCACAAACACACACATATATACATACACATGCATACAGATATAATACACACACACATATATTAAAATTAGGGGTGAGCGGGTTCAGATTTCTGAAATCCGAACCCCCCCGAGCCCCCCCGATCCGAGTCCGATCCAAGTCAGGCTCGACTTTTCCCGCCTGACTCGGATCTGAAATCGAGGCAAAACGTCATCATCCCGCCTTCCGAGTCTCGCGGGTTTTGGATCCTATATAAGGTACCCGCGTCGGCGCCATTTTCTCACTTGGCTGAGGACAGTGAAGAGGGAGGGTGGGAGTTAGGGCTGTGTAGTGTAGTGTAGTGTAGTGCTGCTGTTGTCCACTACTTCAAAGTCCATAGGGGCTGGCTGTGTTGTGCTGTGCTGCTGTTGTTAATAGGGGCTGTGTCCACTACTTCAAAGTCCATAGGGGCTGGCTGGACTGTGTTGTGCAGTCAGTTCTCCATAGGGGCTGTGTCCACTCCAAAGTCCTGTGCAGTGTCTCAGTCCTAAAGGGGTGCTGTAGTGTTGTCCAGGGGGTGCTCTGTCCATCAGGGGTGCTCCCCCCAAGTGCTAAAAAAATAATATATTTTCTATGTTTGTGAATCGTGTGCGCAGTAGCCGCACGTGCATCAACAAAGTAGTGCCAAGCGTGCGCCTGTGTCATAAGTAAAGGGCCGGCTGGCTTGACCGTTAAAGGGTGCTGTAACCCCCGAAAGTACACTCCAGTCCAAACCAAAAAAAAAATTATTTTCTGTGTTTGTGAATTGTGTGCGCAGTAGCCGCACGTGCATCAACAAAGTAGTGCCAAGCGTGCGCCTGTGTCATAAGTAAAGGGCCGGCTGGCTTGACCGTTAAAGGGTGCTGTAACCCCCAAAAGTACACTCCAGTCCAAACCAAAAAAAAAATTATTTTCTGTGTTTGTGAATTGTGTGCGCAGTAGCCGCATGTGCATCAACAAAGTAGTGCCAAGCGTGCGCCTGTGTCATAAGTAAAGGGCCGGCTGGCTTGACCGTTAAAGGGTGCTGTAACCCCCGAAAGTACACTCCAGTCCAAACCAAAAAAAAAATTATTTTCTGTGTTTGTGAATTGTGTGCGCAGTAGCCGCACGTGCATCAACAAAGTAGTGCCAAGCATGCGCCTGTGTCATAAGTAAAGGGCCGGCTGGCTTGACCGTTAAAGGGTTCTGTAACCCCCAAAGTACACTCCAAAACAAAAAAATATATATTTTCTGTGTTTGTGACTTGTGTGCACTGTGGCTGCACGTGCATCAACAAAAGAGCAGCACCAAGCGTGCGCCTGTGTCCCATAAGTAAAGAGCCGGCTGGCTCATTTCTTAAAGGGTGGTGTAACCCACAAAGTGCACTACTCTCCAGCAAAAAATAAAAAAATATTTTCTGTGTTTGTGTGCGCTTTAGCCGCACGTATATATCAATATAACATAAATGGAGGACCAAACTTTCTCGATAAAAATAAAATAGGGAAAGATCAAGAACCACTTCCTCCTAGTGCTGTTGCTGCTGCTGGGAGTTGTTCATCATCCCAGAGAGGAAGTAGGAACATCACTACTTTTACTAAACAATTGACCCTCCAACAGTCCCTAGCAATGAGGATGAAGTACGACAGCAGTCATCCTGAAGCAAAACGTATAACTGAGGCCTTGACTGCTATGTTGGTGTTAGACGTGCGTCCGGTATCCGCCATTAGTGCAGTGGGATTTAGACAATTGATGGAGGTAGTGTGTCCTCGGTTCCAAATCCCGTCTAGATTCCACCTCCATCCTCAAAGCAGCAGCGACAAGCATGCGTCTGTCTGTTAAAGGGTGGTGACACCCTCAAAGTGTGCTACACAAACAATTAAAATATTGTTCTTTTTTTTCTGTCTTTGTGAATTGTGTGGGCTGTAGCAGCACCTGCATCCTCAAAGCAGCAGCGACAAGCGTGTGTCTGTCTGTTAAAGGGTGTTGTAACTCTCAAAGTGCTCCAAAAAAAAAAAAAAATGTTTTAATGTGTTTGTGACTTGTGTGCGATGTAGCCGCACTTGCATCCACAAAGCAGCAGCGACAAGCGTGCGTCTGTCTGTTAAAGGGTGGTGACACCCTCAAAGTGTGCTACACAAACAATAAAAATATTCTTCTTCTTTTTTCTGTCTTTGTGAATTGTGTGGGCTGTAGCCGCACCTGCATCCTTAAAGCAGCAGCGACAAGCGTGCGTCTGTCTGTTAAAGGGTGGTGTAACTCTCAAAGTGCTCCAAAAAATAAAAAACTGTTTTTTTAATGTGTTTGTGACTTGTGTGCGATGTAGCCGCACTTGCATCCTCAAAGCAGCAGCGACAAGCGTGCGTCTGTCTGTTAAAGGGTGGTGACACCCTCAAAGTGTGCTACACAAACAATAAAAATATTCTTCTTTTTTCTGTCTTTGTGAATTGTGTGGGCTGTAGCCGCACCTGCATCCTTAAAGCAGCAGCGACAAGCGTGCGTCTGTCTGTTAAAGGGTGGTGACACCCTCAAAGTGTGCTACACAAACAATTAAAATATTGTTCTTTTTTTTTCGGTCTTTGTGAAATGTGTGGGCTGCAGCCACACCTGCATCCTTAAAGCAGCAGCGACAAGCGTGCGTCTGTCTGTTAAAGGGTGGTGTAGCTCTCAAAGTGCTCCAAAAAATAAAAAACTATTTTTTTAATGTGTTTGTGACTTGTGTGCGATGTAGCCGCACTTGCATCCTCAAAGCAGCAGCGACAAGCGTGCGTCTGTCTGTTAAAGGGTGGTGACACCCTCAAAGTGTGCTATAACAAACAATAAAAATATTCTTCTTTTTTCTGTCTTTGTGAATTGTGTGGGCTGTAGCCGCACCTGCATCCTTAAAGCAGCAGCGACAAGCGTGCGTCTGTCTGTTAAAGGGTGGTGACACCCTCAAGGTGTACTACACAAACAATTAAAATATTGTTCTTTTTTTTCGGTCTTTGTGAAATGTGTGGGCTGTAGCCGCACCTGCATCCTTAAAGCAGCAGCGACAAGCGTGCGTCTGTCTGTTAAAGGATGGTGTAACTCTCAAAGTGCTCCAAAAAATAAAAAACTGTTTTTTTAATGTGTTTGTGATTTGTGTGCGATGTAGCCGCACTTGCATCCTCAAAGCAGCAGCGACAAGCGTGCGTCTGTCTGTTAAAGGGTGGTGACACCCTCAAAGTGTGCTACACAAACAATAAAAATATTCTTCTTTTTTCTGTCTTTGTGAATTGTGTGGGCTGTAGCCGCACCTGCATCCTTAAAGCAGCAGCGACAAGCGTGCGTCTGTCTGTCTGTTAAAGGGTGGTGACACCCTCAAAGTGTGCTACACAAACAATTAAAATATTGTTCTTTTTTTTTCGGTCTTTGTGAAATGTGTGGGCTGCAGCCACACCTGCATCCTTAAAGCAGCAGCGACAAGCGTGCGTCTGTCTGTTAAAGGGTGGTGTAGCTCTCAAAGTGCTCCAAAAAATAAAAAACTATTTTTTTAATGTGTTTGTGACTTGTGTGCGATGTAGCCGCACTTGCATCCTCAAAGCAGCAGCGACAAGCGTGCATCTGTCTGTTAAAGGGTGGTGACACCCTCAAAGTGTGCTATAACAAACAATAAAAATATTCTTCTTTTTTCTGTCTTTGTGAATTGTGTGGGCTGTAGCCGCACCTGCATCCTTAAAGCAGCAGCGACAAGCGTGCGTCTGTCTGTTAAAGGGTGGTGACACCCTCAAAGTGTACTACACAAACAATTAAAATATTGTTCTTTTTTTTTCGGTCTTTGTGAAATGTGTGGGCTGTAGCCGCACCTGCATCCTTAAAGCAGCAGCGACAAGCGTGCGTCTGTCTGTTAAAGGATGGTGTAACTCTCAAAGTGCTCCAAAAAATAAAAAACTGTTTTTTTAATGTGTTTGTGATTTGTGTGCGATGTAGCCGCACTTGCATCCTCAAAGCAGCAGCGACAAGCGTGCGTCTGTCTGTTAAAGGGTGGTTACACCCTCAAAGTGTGCTACACAAACAATAAAAATTTTGGCGTAGGAGGTTGCTTCCACAAAATGTGGAGAAGATGATGTTCATAAAATGAATTATCAACTCTTCCAGGGAGACCAGCCTCCAGAACGTACAGAGGGACCTGTGGTTCCAGCAGGGACAAATTAATACTCTGTGAGGATGAGGATGTACACACTGAAGAGGGTGAGGAATCGGTGGATGAGGAGGATGAGGATGACATCTTGCCTCCGTAGAGCCAGTTTGTGCAGGGACAGATTAATTGCCAGCTTGTTTTGTGGGGGCCCAAACGAACCAATCATTTCAGCCACAGTTGTGTGGCAGACCCTGGCGCTGAAATGATTGGTTTGTTAAAGTGTGCATGTCCTGTTTATACAACATAAGGGTGGGTGGGAGGGCCCAAGGACAATTCCATCTTACACCTCTTTTTTTTCTTTGCATTATGTACAGTTTGGGGCCTAGTTTTTCAAACTGCCATCCTGTCTGCCACTGCAGTGTCACTCCTAGATGGGCCACGTGTTTGTGCCGCCCACTCGTGTCGCTTAGCATAGTCATCCAGCTACCTCGGTGCAACCTTTTGGACATAAAAACACTATTGTGAGGTGTTCAGAATAGACTGGAAATGAGTGGAAATTAAGGTTATTGAGGTTAATAATAGCATAGGAGCAGAAAAACCTACAAATTCTGTGATTTTAGCTGCTTTTATGCTTTTTTTCAAAAAAATACAGATCCAAAACACAAAACCCAGAACCCAAAACACGGAAGGGTGGTTTTGGCAAAACCAATCCAGATCCAAAACACGAAGAAAGATCCAGATCCAAAACCAAAACACAAAACACGAAAAGTGGCCGGTGCACACCCCTAATTAAAATATATATATATATATATATATATATATATAATTAATTTATTTATTTTTTTACATTAGTATAGTAAGATGGATAGAAAGATAAATAGCTTTATGGGCTGGATCACCATCAGGTAACACTACCAAGATGAGTGAGGTAGTAAAAAGTTATTTATTAGTAAAAGAAAGCATTTTTTCCTTTTCTTCAAAATGTTCAAAATAAGTCATTTTCATTTTCATGGTATCTGCACCTGGAAGCACCAGACTAGGCTTCCACTGAAATATGCCTGTGTGACCTAGTGAAGTGGACTCTTCTTACTGCTGCCTGCCACTTTGTCTTAACATGTACTGTAGTCTCCGCACCCTCATCTAGAAAACTGGCAGCAGTATTGGAGTCTGGACAGCGTTTTGCATCAGACATCTGTGTATCTGGACTTCAGCCAGAAGCAGGTGAGAATAATTATTTTTCATTTGTATTTTTTTCAAAGTCACTTGTGAGGGTATTCGGGAGAGGAGGGGTGGTAGGCTAACATTTTGCCTAGGGTGACATGATACCTTGCATCATCCCTGTATCTTACTTGATAGAAATAATGTAGGAGAACCATTGGGCCTGATTCAGACCTGGACATTAAACAGCAAACGCACGCTATGGGCGATCACCGCGCATCTGC
Organism: Taudactylus pleione; assembly: GCA_031769625.1. NCBI lineage: Eukaryota > Metazoa > Chordata > Amphibia > Anura > Myobatrachidae > Taudactylus > Taudactylus pleione. The sequence continues at coordinate 4,873,301 of JAUIMM010000243.1, read as the reverse complement.
GCATGCGTATGCAGCAATATGTGCGTGCGCGAGCCACTCTGCAATCGTGAATCATGCGCTCGAAGTACACAGACTGGATGCTACTTTGAGTGACAGATAGTGCCGTTTGTGGGTGGTGTCAGGGGAAGGTCTATGCAAATGGGGGTGTGGCTGTGTGAATGCAGGTGTGCCTGTGTGGTCTAACAGCATTTCATGGGCATGCATAATTAGCGTGGAGGAATCATTGTACACGTCACCTGGTTGTATTTCAGCCTGCTGTGATCGCAGTGCTTGAGGCAGGGTAGAGTCTACCTCAAGGACTACAAGCAGCGCCGATGGCTCTCGATGTTACCGATATTACAGACACTTCCTGGAGATTACGCGTGTTGCAAAGGAAAAGGGGGCTTCTTTAGACCGGCATGCGTTCGCTCTGCCATCACTCTCTAAGACATAGAGGGCATCCTTAAGCCTTGCCGTGTGATCGTGGAATTTGCATACCCTGCCCACTGCTTTGTGTCCTGGTCTGAATCGCCCCCTTTGTTCGTAATCAAAACATTTGAATGCACTGCCAAAATTGGGCTGTCAGTGGAGCAGGTCTGCTGTCTACCAGAAGCAATGAGAGAGGACTCTATAGCATACTGTAACATCAAGCTCAAGTGTGGCTACTAACAGAAAAGTATAGTGCTGTACTTTAATCCCCTGTATTGCATCTACAATGTTCATTACGTCCTAAATCACTGATTGTGCTTTTCTGTTATTAAACAAAAAGTATTCTTTATCCAAATATTTGCCTGGGTGTTAAAGTGTCCTCTCCCTCTGTACTGGAGGCAGGTGATTGATATATACAGTATATACTGTATATATATATATATATATATATATATATATCACCCCTGAGGAATTCCTGTAGGACTAAGGGCTCTATTTACTACAATCCGCAAATTGAATGCGGATTGTAGTGTGATATTACCGAGTGAATTCGCATTGCGAATTCAGGCAATATCACAGGGATTTACTATAAATTCCTTGCAGGGACAGAGCTTGTGATAAAGCTCTGTCCCTGCGGATCCCATCCGCACTCTAGTCGCGATATTTTTGGAAAAAATACCGCGACAAGGAGCCCACGCATGCGCCGACCCACCATCACTGCTACCCCCCACCGATGCTAAGCCCCGCCCCCCACAATCGCAGACCCCCGCGACCCCCCCCTCCCTTCATTACACTTACCTGCATCCTCCTGGCCTCCGGTGATCTTCTCCGGGCTTCCCAATCAGCTGATCTCCCATACTGCACTGGGACCCGATCACCTGATGACTGGGCCGCAGTGCACTATGGGAGTCCAGCTGACCAGAGAGGAGCCATCACCGGAGGCCCGATCACCGGTCCCTGGATTCAGGTAAGTAAAAAAAAAATGTTTCAAATTTTTTTTATTTTTTTTTTTACAGCAATCAGCTTGCGGTCTGTTTAGACCACATAGCTGATTACTGGTACCGGCTCCCGCCTCTGCTCTCCCCATTAGAGCAGAGTGGGAGCCCAGTAACCGGGGGAGACCCTGGATAACGCCACCTCCAGGTGGCGTTATTATCACAGGGCTTCCCCCGGTATTTTTTTATACAATTTATTTTTAGTAACTCTGGTCGAGTCACATTTCCCATTACAATTATGGGAAATGCGATCTGCTTTACTAAATATAAGTGATACTAGGGGTTGGAGTAGAATTTTACTAATTCTACTCCAATTGCCCTGTAATAACTACAGGTGAAACTAAAATAATGTGAAAAGGGTGTGAAAACACCCTTTTTCACTTTATTTTAGTAAAAATAATGTTAATAAATAGAGCCCTTAATGCATTAGAATCGTGCACTCTCTCAGAGTCTCTCCAAAGTGTGGACTCTGTTATCAACAAGGACTTAGCTGCCTTTACATTACTGTTAGAAGACATGAATGATGTTAACTAAAGTCCAGTATTAAGCAAATTGATATATGTGGCTGAAGGGAGCTGTAGTAAATGGGCGTAACAAATGTCCAGATCAGTGACAGAGATGAATCCAGATAAACTGTGAGAGTGAAGTGGGATTCCTGGTTTGCTGAATAGTGGCTGAAGGGGATATCCAGTACTGAGGTGACGCAGGCTGAAATGGAAATCCGGAAATGCTGTGATGGGTTGACTTAGGAAACAGGTGCAGGCAGGGGTGGGTTAACTGTGGAGGCAGGTTCAGGCAGGAGAGCGGCTGGTGGAAGGTGCAGGGCTGATCTCAGCAGGAAGCAAGGCAGAGTGGTGCAGGCTATGCAGGGAGCCAGAGGCCGACAAGGAGCTGGAGCTAGCACCGGAACACAAGTCTAGGTCTCAGGAGCATAGAGAAGTCTCTCTCACAGCTACGCTGTGAACATGTTGCACTGACAACTACGGGGAGCTCCAAACACCCTTAAGTATCCAGTAGCAGAACTTGATAGGCCAGAGAGAACAGGTGACCTACAGACGATTAACCTGCTATGTCACACGGCCAAAGACAACATGGTGGCACCCAGACACCTGTGACACAGAGATGCCGCTAGACTTACCCTTGCGAGGACCTCTGCGTACAGCCAATGCCAGTCTCCACATGCCAGCTCCCTCGACAGAAGGACCGCACCACAGCGCCCTCACCGGTAAGGGCCGCCAACCTCCACACCGCGAAACCCTGGTCGTGACACTGGTTAATTTGCTCTACACACAGGACTTACGATACCTTAATTGTTTCAACATTTCTTATGAGATTCTTGTACTGTGAGTGCTGGTCACTTATCTCATCCCCCCCCCCCTTTTTTATCATTATGTGTGGCTACTGAATTTATTTTATTTCATTTTTATTTTTTAAACTTTGGATGTATGCAATAAATGATAATTTGTACTATCTTTAAAATCACCATCCATCTTTATAAGCGCTGGGTCTTTTTATGTGATTTACTGTATTTGTTTATAGAATGTGACTACCCCTTTACCAGCTGCTTTTGTGTCAGCGCATCCCTATTCATCTTTTCTGATTTCCATGAAAGATACAAATGTTACAATGTTGGGGCTGTGAATCCTCTGTAGATTTTAAAACATTTCTGATGGGGAATCATCTCTATTTGATTTGAAGCCCGCTGCTCATCTACCCGTGCACACATTGCGGGATACTAGAGGGATAAGAAAAGAAACCACCAGGAGTATGTTAAATTATACGTTGACATTTCGGTATCATCTGGTACGCAGTCCTTCATTTTTATCCATGATATCCACATGAAAAGTACTGCACAATATTATTTTCTCTTCTTATGGGCAGAGGGGTACAGCGCTGCGGAATATGTATGCGCTATATAAATAACTGGTAATAATAAAAATAATAACAACAATAAGAGCCTTTCTAAGGTTTCCAGCTGACGGAATCCAGAGCTTACCTCATCTAATGAGAACCACACGACTGGAATTCAGATATTTTTGGTACACACATTTTATTTGAGCACCTATAATTATTTATCATTACTACTACAATATCATGTGCATATATATATATATATATATATATATATATATGAAAACCAATAAATGACAAAGGAGCCTCCTAGTGCAATAGAGTGCAAATGTCACCAATGTGAATTGAATACAACTTATAAGTGAACCCGTACCATATGAATAGAATAATTATGCTTATCTCAAAGTTTCACATAGGTCCACATGAAGTCATCTACAGTATGGTTTTTTCATGGGTTTAATAGGACTCAGGTGCTGGAGGCATTGTCTCTTTATGAAGACATTGATCCTTCCTGTGCCTGTTATTTATTAGAAGTGCTGTGGAGACCCTGAGTGCCATCCTTTCACTATATACTATATCTATCTGCTGGAGAGGCCACTGGGCATGCTGTGGTGGCTGGGGAGAGTACCGGATTATCTCTATTATATATATATATATATATATATATATATATATACACAAGTACACGCTGTATATATAGTGGCTGTTACATTGCCACACCTGCAGTATATTGCTAATGCCTTGCTAAACCTGATACGTAACCCATTTGCCATACCTTGGCCATCACCTTCTCTCTGATCAGTTGGTACTGGTATACTTTCTTAAATAGAGGCACCGTTCTGCACCTCTGACAATATATATCTAACTTAAATAGAATTTCCTTCAAAAATGCAGTTAAATGCTGTCACAAATGCACAAGCGAAAGGCAGAAATACTGTTCCAGGAAACTCATTTTAAACATAAGGGAATTCCAGACATTACTATAAGAACTAATGCCATAGCCCCACTTTCAAGCCTGGTTGCAGAGGTTTTTATGTTGCACCACATAAATCCAAAGATTTTAAATTGATTGCATATGAATTAAATGAGAAAAAGATATATAATTTTTTAAAGGAACTACTGCAAATTCCAAAACTAAGTTTGATAATCTATGTGAAACAAGCATATGTCAGATTGCCTGGACGTAAGATACCCTAAGGCACGTCAAAAAACATTTTTAATGTAAATACCATATTAGGAGCTGACTTAATTACCGTAAAACCCTTTTTATGACATTTCACCTAGGAAAGAAGATCAGATCTTCTGGATGACAGAGAGGCCAACAATCCCTTAAAAACTATTCTATAACCATTTCTCCACTGTGTGCAATTATCAGTACTTTGATTACATTTGTTTTCTCTTGGCCCTTTGTTCAGGATTTAAAATTGCCCTTTATTGGTAATGTGTTTCACTCTAGTTAAGAACAATTAGGCCTTGCTATACACATACACACTCTTCAAAGACCAGAGCCCAGGGATCAATAGACAGATAATTGCAGATCCCTTAAAAATTACATTTAATTAATCTCAGACCATTTTCTTTCACCCTCCTTGGTGTAAAATTTTAGAAATCATTTATCAGGGATCAAGTTATTTCTACAACAGAAAAAGATGTTCAGCAACTGATTAACCAAAAGGTTCCTCAGGCTGCAGTCTAGGGTATCAAGACTGGGGCGGGGCACCACTAGTGATGTTTTCACACATACACTACAGGGCCTGTGACCTAATGGGGACACCAATGTCTGTGATACTTGATGGCTGGTGCCCTTGCTAGACCAGCCACCTTCTATTTGTGAGGAGGATCAGTTTCATCTGATCCATCTGATCCATCTGCTCTTCACTATAAACTAATAGAAAAAAAGAAGACTTCTTTTTTGGGGGCACTACTTTATATGATTATTGAATAATATAAAATATAACTTTTATTAAATTACTTCTAAAAAAGAAGATAGACTTTACATACAAACATACATAAAACACATATTTAACCCTTACAATTAAGGGGGAAAAAATATAGGAAACAATAACCTATATAAAATCAATTGCACTGATTGGCATCATATTGTTTATAAAGTGATCTCTCTGTGCGATTTAATTGACCACAAGCATAATAGCAATAATGTGTCTGATGAATATAACACCACACAGAAAACAGCAAGGATAGAGCCAGAATTAGTGATAATCATCTGTCATGAACCAATTAATCAGCAAAGAATACATATAAATCAAATGCATTAACCATATATGTCAGGGATTGTGGTCCATCTAAACATAGGACTGTAGCTATCTCAAATCAATCTTTTAAATATTGATTGAAAAATAATCTCCTATATCATTGGTAATAATCTCCTGCCATTGATACATTAATGAGTAAAAAATACATGTGTGTTGCACATATAAGAAGTCACCCATTCAATCATAGGACACTATATGTCTCAAATATGTCCTTCAATAGCTGATTGGAGAATGTACTCTCTTTATATAACCAAATATGTGATCGGTATATTACCAAAACAACACTTGTATTGTGATATTTATCAAATCATTGGTAGTAATCTCCTGCCATTGATACATTATTGAGGAAAAAAACATAGTAATTAACACATGTGTGTTGCACATATAAGAAGTCACCCATTTAATCATGGGACTCTAAATGTCTTAAATATGTCCTTAAATAGCTGATTGGAGAAAATACTCTCATTAATATATAACCCAATATGTGATAGGTATATTACCTAAACAGCACTTGTGTTGTGATATTTATTAATAATCTGGGCAATAAGAGTGCCAATTCATAAACATACTGTTTTAGGTATAAATACACACACATCACCATAGTAATATATCTGGGATATTATGCAGGAATATGGCTAATTCAAACACATATAAAGGCTGCTTCTCATCAGAGACTCAGCAGCAGCAATGTGCTACAGGTAAAGAGAGGGCATACATAGTTAGTGTATCTGATCAAAAGCATGACTTATCTTATGCTGAATCCATGAGAATATCCCATAGAGTGCTGCTGTTCCCTATAGGGAAATGTGGCTGCGTATATGCACAGAGGGCACAGACTTCGGAGTTGACAGCAGTGGCAGCAGGGAATCTCCTTCCATGCGGCTTTCTCAGGATGGTGCCTGGCTGTCCCGATAGCTTGCCTCATATGAAAACAAATGAGGCCGCAAGCTTCAGCAGTCACGGTGGCAGCAGCGGGAATCCCTCTCCGCACTGCCTCACAGGATGGTACCTGACTGCTCAGACAGTCTGCCTCATTTACAGTCAGATGACGTATGTTTCGCCAGGGGTGGGGCTTGATCACATCAGAGTGATGCACGTCTGGGGAACCCCTCTCTTAAACGGCCTTTCATCCAATCATTGACTTTTATGGAGGTGATAGACATTCTCTATGCCCAATCAGGAAAGGGCTAAGAGTAAAAGTAGAAGGGAATGGGACTTGGTAATAAGAAAACCAAGAGACATTAAATTATATAGTTATCCATCCTTATCCCAGGAAAGACACAGGAACATCAAAAAGAACAAACATATCAATAATAATAATAATAATAATAATAATAATAATAATAATTTGGAATGATCTCAAGCTCATAAATGTAATAAATCAATAGGATAATTAATTGTCCAAACTAAAAGATTGGACTATATAATTGTTATATCAAAGCAAGTATAATGATCATTAGATGTATGTCAATCTATAAAGAAATGTTCTAATAACTTATACAGATATCCAATAATATGGCATATTCTACCTAGTCATATACATATTATCACTCTAAATCTGTATTAAAGTATATTATAATAATACCAGTCCATTAAAAATTGATAAGGGCTAATATTAGAATTTATGAATATGTATAGGTACATCTTAATATATGGGGAGGTCCGATGACAACAGCAGGTTCAGCCATCCATAACACCAGATAATACAATGTATTCCTACATGCATGATTGTAAAATAATAATAATCTTATCAATACAGCCTTATGCATAATGTATGATTGCACAAAGAACACAAGATTATACAACAAAGAAGCTATATACTAATGCAGATATTATAGAGGGCAATTGATCACTAATAATTACTAATAGCATCAAAAAGTTTTGACCAGGATATTCAAGAGTACAATAATCAAAAACAATTATGTGTACAGTTGGCAATGAACCACTCTATATGTGAAACACCAACACTTCTTCCCATGTATGTAAATATACCCCACCTAAATAATTTATTGGTTAACCATAAAATAATAATCCAGAAAAAAGGCCTAAAAACCCTACATAGAAAATGGGAAATGGTCTATAAATATTAGTCACATCGATGAAAATAACTCCATTTCTAAATTATAACTCACTGATCTAAATCTAACTGGAAAACATGTTGCCCTTACTAAGCAAAAACATTAATTTAATGATCACTAAAGCTGCTGACAGATCCATATTATCAGGATAGCAAAAAACTATTTAGGAGATATTATAGGGCATTCATTTCTAACATGATACCGAGAATGTACACAACCAAATTATATGTATACTAAAATTATCATCGTCCATGTTGGTCATGTTACTAAAACCTAAATGCAATATAGTCTAGGTCTATTGACACCAAGGGTAGGGTATCCCAATATTACTTGCAATGATAGTACATACTAGGGTCTCCACAGATAATCACAGGAGAGAGGCTATAAAAAAGGGCTATAATTAATGTATTTATTTAATCCTCCTGGTGAGAGTGCTCCTAATCTAGAAGTCCAGAAGCTTTCCCATTTCAAAAGATCTTTTGTTAAGTCTCCACCCCTGATCCCTAGGTGTATTTGCTCAAGACCAAAGGCTTTAAGGTTTTTAAGATCTCCTTTGTGCTTATAATAGAAATGTTTTGCTACAACAGTCAGTTGTTTAGACTTGGTTAAATCAGAGGCAACATTTATCATATTTCCAACATGTTCTAATATACGCTCTTTAAGCATCCGAATCATCATTCCTACATATTTCACATCGCAGTCACATGTTATGTAGTAGATTACCCCTTTAGTTCTGCAATTGATATAGTCCATAATTTCCATATTCTTGCCATATTTGTCCGTTATCTCTTTTTTCTTGGTCATAAATAAACAGGCTTTACAGGAGCAACATGGGAATGACCCCTTGGTTTTTGGAGGTTTTGGTGCCGTTCTCCTATAGTGGCTTTGCGTTAGTTGATCCTGTAAATTCGGAGATCTTCTCCAACTCAAGGATACCGTATCCCCCACATATTTCATCAGATCTTTGTCCAAATGCAGGGATGTGCCAATGTTTCTGAATAATGGCTTTGATGCTTCTCCACTCTTGATGCTTCTCCACTCCTAGGGGAGGACAAGGAGGTCAAACAAAAAGAGGAAAAGCAAGATGGGATTTTCCATCACCCAGCAGACACTCAATCTGCAACCAGAAGAAATAACAGATTGTCTGAGAATCATTAATCTTTCAGACCATTCCCTTACAAAAATTTTAAATGATGTCGGGATGGCAGGCACCATCCTGTGAAGCCGCGTGGAGGGAGATTCCCCGCTGCCACTGCTGTCAACTCCGAAGTCTGTGCCCTCTGTGCATATACACAGCCACATTTCCCTATAGGGAACAGCAGCACTCTATGGGATATTCTCATGGATACACTAACTATGTATGCCCTCTCTTTACCTGTAGCACATTGCTGCTGCTGAGTCGCTGATGAGAAGCAGCCTTTATATGTGTTTGAATGAGCCATATTCCTGCATAATATCCCAGATATATTACTATGGTGATGTGTGTGTAGTTATACCTTAAACAGTATGTTTATGAATTGGCACTCTTATTGCCCAGATTATTAATAAATATCACAACACAAGTGCTGTTTAGGTAATATACCGATCATATATTGGGTTATATATTAATGATTATTCCAATGGTGGTACCGTTATATAGATGATATCCTCTTTTTATGGAGCGGTAATGAGGAAAATCTGGCTCTTTTTTATAATGATCTTAATAATAATGATTTTAATATTTTTTTAACGTTTCAATCCAGTAGAAAGGAAATACATTTTTTAGATTTAACCATCTATGTGGATAATAATGAACTACACACAAGAAGTTACAGTAAACCTACAGACGCAAACAATTTTATTGCGAGTACCAGTCAACATCATAGAAACTGGTTAAGAAGCATCCCGAAAAGTCAATATCTAAGGTTGAGACATAACTGTAGTAAAAAGGAGGAATGTGAGCTGCAAATTGAAGCCATGGAACAAAGGTTTATAGAAAAAGGCTATGACACCAATTTATTGGATCAGCATAAAAAAGAAACTTTGGATAAAAACAGAGAGGATTTACTTGATAACACTATTAAAGACAAACGTAAAAATGATAGGTTTCAATTTGCGTTTATCACAGGATATTCGGCACAACACAGACAGATAGAAACCATCATAAAAAGACATTGGTATCTCCTTCTAAAAGATCCGGTCTTGAAAAAAATGATACCTGAACATACTAACAAATGATAACATCACATATATCGCAAGGCACCTGATTTAAAAAGTCTTCTAACAAAAAGTGCCTTACCAGAAACATCTACCCACCCAATAAGAAATAAAGGCTTCTTCAGATGTGGCAGTTGTGCCGCATGCAGAGAGATTGTGACTGGGCAAATGAAATATGAGGAATTTGAAAGGAATGGCAAAAAATTTAAATTAAATCAGTTTATGACATGTCACACGACTAGTGTCATTTACCTCATAGAATGTAGTTGTAAACTCATTTATGTAGGTAGAACCAGTCGAGCTCTTAAAACTAGGGTAAGCGAACATCTGCGTAATATAAGAAAGGGCCTATTTACTCATGCTCTCTCAAAACATTTCAAAGAAATGCATAATTGTTCTACTAAAGAAATTACTAGCTTCATGGCCATAGAAAATGTAAAGAATACATGGAAGAATAGAGATTTAGAAAACCGTTTAGCCAAGAGAGAGATGAATTGGATTTTTAAACTAAAGACACTAATCCCCAATGGTCTAAACTCTGATTTTGAATTAAAGTGGTTTTTATGATCCCATCTCAAATTTTACTATTTATTCATTTATGTATTTTTGATGGTTTTTATGGATTTATTTTTTTATGGCATTTATTGATCCATTTTAGAATTATATTATACATCTATTTTATATTGATCATATGTTTTATTTATTGTGTGTATATATTTGGGGTTATATTATCCATTTCTATAAGTTTTATCTTTTATTGTTTTAGGTTCACTCCATTTTCTATAGATATTAAGGCATCTAGAGCCAGAACGGTTGCCGTTTTTCCTAGGAAAATAATGATAAGGCACCTAAGGATAAGTATGGGTGCCCTTAATAAAGATGGCAGAGACATTGTAGACTTGTGATTTAGAATGGAGGTTAAGAGAACCTGGAAAGTTTCTATATCTAAAGGACCATCCAAATATGGCGCTTTGTCCAGGACGCTTGATGCCTCAAGTAAGATGGCCACTGTAACCCGGAAGTGAGGAAACAGGAGAACACTCAGATATGCAAAATAGAGGTGAACTTGACCTGGAAGTAATTGAGAAGATGGGTATATAAGGCCGACATTTCACAGTCTGAACCACATTTGCCTTGAGGAAGAGAGCAGTGACTCTTGAAACACGTTGGCCTGTGGTGCAGACTGAAAGGTTTGAAGGGTGGATGTTCCAGGGATTACCCCGACCATAAAGGTATCAAATTGGAGCTTCCGGAGGCCACCAGATTTATTTGCCTGCATGCAAGGGGAAACCCGGTAATGACCCACCTTATAAACCTGCACTTTTATGATAAAGATGAACTGGAGTTCATATATTTTTTAAAGAAGAATATTTTTTCTGTTTGATGTTTGGATTCTGTTATGAACCATTGTTGTATGTTCTTATTAAAATTGTCATGTTTAAAACATACTACACTATGGTACCTATCCCCTTGATTATGTTTTTTATGGCACTGGACTTATAAGGGAGGAAGAAGGATTCAGAGACGTGAATGATCCAGACCATATTATTAAGGGAAGTATTTTGATGACATATGATACTCACTCTTTTGTTTATATCAGCGCATTCTAGTCTGCAAAAAAATTTTTTGTTTATGTTCCAGTTGTTTGAGTTATAATAGGGTATAACTTTTTTTGCGGATAGGAGTGCAGCATAAGATATACACATAGGCGCCTGGTAACACACTCATTTTTATTCACGTTTGATCTATAGGTACCCTATATTGAGTAGGTTTTTCGGAGGCTGCCTTTAGTAGGAAGTGGAAAATGTTCAAACATTTAATAAACAGGGAAGAAACATTAAAATAAATATTTAACGATGAGAGTCCCGGGTGTTATGATGGTGACGTAGATTCAGCTTGAAATAAATTAGAAAAATTATTATTAAAAGAAAATCGCCTGTGGTGGGAGACAGTCACATTTGAAAAATATGTTGCCGATCAAATAATTCCTAAAGGTCTGAGGTTAAAGAAATTACCGTCTTTTGAAGACTCGGATGAGTCTTTCAGGGATGAGTGGATTAGAACCTTGGAAACATGCTCATTTTCGTTAATGGATCTAATTTTAAAGGAAAGAAGGGAGAGAATTAAAAAGATCAAAGAAGAGATAGATGCATTATATATTTTAGTAGAGCAGTTTAAAGAACAATCTGAATTTAAAAGAGCGGAGAAAGAAATTGAGTCTAAAATAATAAAAAATACCAAGGAGATAATAAAGAAAAAACAAAAGAAGTTGAAAAGAGACCATAAGTTCTATAAAGAAGGTAAAGGAGATTTCTTCAGAGAAAGGGTGAATGAGGGATCACAATATTCAATGGAAACAGATTCAGAAGATGTGGAAGAAATATCAGATATACCTGCATCTCCGGAATATATGAAGAAGAAGGAAAAATCTAAGAATAATATCTGGAGGAATATAAGGGATGAAGAGGAAGGAAAAGTAAAACAAAAGATATTTTGTCACAATAAGAGTCCCTTCTCTAGGAACTATGGAGATTGATATAATAGTGGATACAGAAAGATGCATGAAGACGTAGATGATAGTAGAAGGAAATGGACTATTAGAAAAGACCATAGAAGATCACATGGAAACGAAACTTTAAGATATAGAAATGAAAAGAAATACGAGGATACGAGATGGAAACCATTTAATACAAGAAATTGGAGAGAACAATGGGGAAAAGACTATTTTTCTGGAAAAAATGAAAAAATTAAAGAGATAGATGGATACAGAGAGGGGAAAGATCAGGCCGTGATAGATTTCCTCAAACTTGGATGCAAGATGAAGATAGTAACCAAGTGGAAGAAAGGAATTGGATCTACACTAACAGGTCAAAACCTTTTTTAGAAGAAGGTTTGGGACGACCAAAAAACCGATAAAAAATTTAGGAAAACAACAAAAAAGAGTTAGAAGGAAAAGGGGGGGATGTAAAGAAAAAATATTGATATATAAAAAGAAGAAACGGAAGATAAGAAAGGAACAACAACATCAAAAGGAGATCAAAAGAAATATAATGGCGAATAATCAAAGTAAGATCTTCAATTTAAGTAAGAGACTTTTAAAAAAGGAAGAGGAAGATCTCCTTCTAAAAGGGTTGAAGTTTGCCCCAGCAATAAAATTGATCAATTTGAGACCTATTTAGATGTAGAAAGATTTGTGAGAAAACTGACGATTAAAAAATTTTTTGCAGAGAAAAATGAGGAAAATAATGAAGTAGAAGAAGAGCCAGAAACTAATAAATTTAAAAAACGCTCCACATTTTATCCTAGACATATGAAGGGAAGCCTTTTAGATAGCTTCCAAAAATCAGTTCTACTTGATATAGAGAAGCTTGAAAAAGTGGGTCAGAAGAAATTTAATCTGAAGAAGGAAAGAGAAGCTATAAAAAATCTACAAAAGGATGGAAATATTATCATCAAACCTTGTGATAAGGGTGGGGGAGTCGCAATTTTAAATAAAGACGATTATGTCGCAGAAATAGACAGACAACTAAGTGATGCAAAAACTTATCGGAAATTGAAGAGTGATCCTACAGTAAGGATTAAAACAAATTACTACAAATTTTTAGATGAAGCATCCCAGAAAGGAGTGATCACGAAAAAAGAGTACGATTATTTGAAAATAGAGGATCCTAATACTCCAACCATATACACTTTACCTAAAGTTCATAAGTGTATTACTAAGCCACCAGGAAGACCAATAGTGGCCGGAGTAGGAAGTTTGACAACGAATTTATCGGAATATATAGACTCTTATTTACAACCGTTGGTAGAGAAAACAAAATCTCATTTGAAGGACACCACAGATGTTCTAAGGAAAATAAATAATGTACAATGGGTGGAAGAAATGACTTGTTACAGCGGATGTATCCTCTTTATACACTAGCATACCACATGATAAAGGTCTAGTGGCGATAAAATGGCATTTGGAGAAGACTAACCTCACCCAAGATAAGAAAGATTTTATAATGAGAGGCATTAATTTTATCCTTTGTAATAATTATTTTTATTTTAATGGAGATTATTATATCCAATTGAACGGCACCGCCATGGGTACAAAATTCGCTCCCAGTTACGCCAACTTATTTATGGCGTACTGGGAAGAGGAGGTAATCATGAAAGAACCTAGGGTGAACCTCCAATGGTGGTACCGCTATATAGACGATATCCTCTTTTTATGGAGCGGTAATGAGGAAAATCTGGCTCTTTTTTATAATGATCTTAATAATAATGATTTTAATATTTTTTTAACGTTTCAATCCAGTAGAAAGGAAATACATTTTTTAGATTTAACCATCTATGTGGATAATAATGAACTACACACAAGAAGTTACAGTAAACCTACAGACGCAAACAATTTTATTGCGAGTACCAGTCAACATCATAGAAACTGGTTAAGAAGCATCCCAAAAAGTCAATATCTAAGGTTGAGACATAACTGTAGTAAAAAGGAGGAATGTGAGCTGCAAATTGAAGCCATGGAACAAAGGTTTATAGAAAAAGGCTATGACACCAATTTATTGGATCAGCATAAAAAAGAAACTATGGATAAAAACAGAGAGGATTTACTTGATAGCACTATTAAAGACAAACGTAAAAATGATAGGTTTCAATTTGCGTTTATCACAGGATATTCGTCACAACACAGACAGATAGAAACCATCATAAAAAGACATTGGCATCTCCTTCTAAAAGATCCGGTCTTGAAAAAAATGATACCTGAACGTCCCTATCACATATAGCGCAAGGCACCTAATTTAAAAAGTCTTCTAACAAAAAGTGCCTTACCAGAAACATCTACCCACCCAATAAGAAATAAAGGCTTCTTCAGATGTGGCAGTTGTGCCGCATGCAGAGAGATTGTGACTGGGCAAATGAAATATGAGGAATTTGAAAGGAATGGCAAAAAATTTAAATTAAATCAGTTTATGACATGTCACACGACTAGTGTCATTTACCTCATAGAATGTAGTTGTAAACTCATTTATGTAGGTAGAACCAGTCGAGCCCTTAAAACTAGGGTAAGCGAACATCTGCGTAATATAAGAAAGGGCCTATTTACTCATGATCTCTCAAAACATTTCAAAGAAATGCATAATTGTTCTACTAAAGAAATTACTAGCTTCATGGCCATAGAAAATGTAAAGAATACATGGAAGAATAGAGATTTAGAAAACCGTTTAGCCAAGAGAGAGATGAATTGGATTTTTAAACTAAAGACACTATTCCCCAATGGTCTAAACTCTGATTTTGAATTAAAGTGGTTTTTATGATCCCATCTCAAATTTTACTATTTATTCATTTATGTATTTTTGATGGTTTTTATGGATTTATTTTTTTATGGCATTTATTGATCCATTTTAGAATTATATTATACATCTATTTTATATTGATCATATGTTTTATTTATTGTGTGTATATATTTGGGGTTATATTATCCATTTCTATAAGATTTATCTTTTATTGTTTTAGGTTCACTCCATTTTCTATAGATATTAAGGCATCTAGATCCAGAACGGTTGCCGTTTTTCCTAGGAAAATAATGATAAGGCACCTAAGGATAAGTATGGGTGCCCTTAATAAAGATGGCAGAGACATTGTGGACTTGTGATTTAGAATGGAGGTTAAAAGAACCTGGAAAGTTTCTATGTCTAAAGGACCTTCCAAATATGGCGCTTTGTCCAGGACGCTTGATGCCTCAAGTAAGATGGCCGCTGTAACCCGGAAGTGAGGAAACAGGAGAACACTCGGATATGCAAAATAGAGGTGAACTTGACCCGGAAGTAATTGAGAAGATGGGTATATAAGGCTGACATTTCACAGTCTGAACTACATTTGCCTTGAGGAAGAGAGCAGTGACTCTTGAAACACGTTGGCCTGTGGTGCAGACTGAAAGGTTTGAAGGGTGGATGTTCCAGGGATTACCCCGACCATAAAGGTATCAAATTGGAGCTTCTGGAGGCCACCAGATTGAGACTTTATTTGACTGCATGCAAGGGGAAACCCGGTAATGACCCACCTTATAAACCTGCACTTTTATGATATAGATGAACTGGAGTTCATATATTTTTTAAAGAAGAATATTTTTTCTGTTTGATGTATGGATTCTGTTACGAACCATTGTTGTATGTTCTTATTAAAATTGTCGTGTTTAAAACATACTACACTATGGTCCCTATCCCTTTGATTATGTTTTTTTTGGCACTGGACTTATAAGGGAGGAAGAAGGATTCAGAGACGTGAATGATCCAGACCATATTATTAAGGGAAGTATTTTGATGACATATGATACTCACTTTTTTGTTTATATCAGCGCATTCTAGTCTGCAAAAAAAAATTTTTGTTTTTATATTAATGAGAGTATTTTCTCCAATCAGCTATTTAAGGACATATTTAAGAGATTTAGAGTCCCATGATAAAATGGGTGACTTCTTATATGTGCAACACACATGTGTTAATTACTATGTATTTTTCCTCAATAATGTATCAATAGCAGGAGATTTCTACCAATGATTTGACAAATATCACAATACAAGTGTTGTTTTGGTAATATACCGATCACATATTTGGTTATATAAAGAAAGTACATTCTCCAATCAGCTATTGAAGGACATATTTGAGACATATAGTGTCCTATGATTGAATGGGTGACTTCTTATATGTGCAACACACATGTGTTAATTAATATGTATTTTTTACTCATTAATGTATCAATGGCAGGAGATTATTACCAATGATTTAGGAGATTATTTTTCAATCGATATTTAAAAGATTGATTTGAGATAGCTACAGTCCTATGTTTAGATGGACCACAATCCCTGACATATATGGTTAATGCATTTGATTTATATGTATTCTTTGCTGATTAATTGGTTCATGACAGATGATTATCACTAATTTTGGCTCTATCCTTGCTGTTTTCTGTGTGGTGTTATATTCATCAGACATATTATTGCTATTATGCTTGTGGTCAATTAAATCGCACAGAGAGATCACTTTATAAACAATATGATGCCAATCAGTGCAATTGATTTTATATAGGTTATTGTTTCCTATATATTTTTTTCCCTTAATTATATGTGTTTTATGTATGTTTGTATGTAAAGTCTATCTTCTCTTTTAGATGTAATTTAATAAAAGTTATATTTTAAATTATTCAATAATCATATAAAGTAGTGCCCCCAAAAAAGAAGTCTTCTTTTTCTCTATTAGTTTATAGTAAGTCTTTTCTTGACTCTGGGGAGCACCACCAACATACAAAAATTGGGCCCACAGGGTGTTAATCAAATCAGTTTAGTTGGTTTAAGTAAATTTGTACCTACCTCGGTCCAGGGGTTCTAGGTGTAGGTCTTTAATACCAGTCTAGTACGACTACCACCCCCTGCCATCTGCTGTTTACATCATCCACTCTACTTTAAATGATGTTCTATGCATTGTGTAGTGATCATTTGTATGCTTTCTTCAATGTATAGTTGTCTGTATGATGGTTTCTCTATTATCTGGTGGTCACTAGAATGTTCTCTGTATCATATAGAGGTCACTATGTTTCTTTCTGTATTTCAAATTAAAAGATATACTGGATTGGTGCTGTGAAAGAGCAGCTGGTTCACATAGGAGTATGTCAAGCTCCAAACAAAATACAGTAAGATAAGTCATAAAGAGATTAAACAGCGCTATTATCAGTAAAATATAGTGTGATACACCTGCATGATATATAAACCATTTAGGAGACAATAATGTAAGCAATCTAAGCATATGTACAATCACAATCAAGGTCAATTGGATATGTAAATATTGGATCAAAATTGTGAAGATATTAATATATTCTCATAGGCTCTCTTATCTAAAAAGTCTTATACGGCTTGGTTTACAATGTAAACGTATTTATTAATACATATAAAACAGATGTATGTGAATAAAGATGCATGTTAGTCCAATTTGTGGAGTAATAGTGATAAAATCACAATTGGTACATATTCACTGTTCATAGGATAAAAATAAAGTCACATTGTGCAAAGCAGCGTTCATTAGATAAAATTGAGTCAATTTCAGGGCAATCTGGGTTAATATCCAGTGAACAAAGTGTAAGTTACCAGCCTTGGGATGCACTCCATCTCAACTTGAAGCTAGAGGCTAGAGGTCCTGCTTTTGCTGTAGTAGATGACCGTGTATATGGCCGAAAAGTAGTTGGAAAGGTGCTGGTCTGGAACTTCCTGTATGATCTCCAGTCAAGTGTAATATTTTGAGGGGCTAAATGTGTTTCGTCATGGTAATCCCCCACAACTTTGTCAGTAGCTTGGTTAAAAGTAGTCCAGGAATGGTGTTTACATACCCATGTGCTGATTGTAAATGGAAACAGCTGCAATCACTTCAATCATTGTTAAAAACCAAGCTATATGTCAGAGCCAAAATAATTAAGACAAAACACATATATAGTATAGAAGTGCCTTAATGAGAATAGATCTCTAACTGTCATTATGAAAGATATTGATCATCTACATACCCATTCTCACGGACTGCTAATTCACATGACACGGACATCTCTCATGTGATCACGTGAACCTATTGGCGGCTACAGAGGTGGGACTGCAGCACAGTCTGAAATTGAAATAAGGGAGCCACACCAACTGCCCTTTCAAATGCTGCCAAACATCACTGGCTGGGACTCACTGGCAGTTGGTGTGGCTCCCCTATTTGAATTTTGGACATTGATCAAAATACATGTAAATGAAACATATAAATATAGTAAAGATTATCAGATATTGCTCTTCAGATGCAAACAGGAATTTAACTGTTTATGGAACCTTGGGAATACAGTAAGACAATCTGAGGTTCACAGAAGCAGAACAAAGAGCAAAAAAAATGTTAACAACAAACTTAACAAGACAGACAGAGGTTAGACCAGACGTTCCCAAACACTCTCCTCAAGGCACCCCAACAGTTCAGGTTTTAAAGATATCCATGGTTGAGCACTGGTGGATTAATCAAATGAACTGAGTTACTAATTATGTCACCTGTGGTCAAGCATGGATGTCCTTAAATATGAGCTGTTAGGGTGCTTTGAGGACAGAGTTTGAAAATCTCTGGGTTAGACAATGGGACAGGATATACAACACAGAATGGAAGCATAATATACAGTACTCTGGAAATAGAGGGCGACAGAGATTGGATAAACAAAGCCACAGACAAATACAAGAATGAAAGCCATTCAAAAAAGAGCTAGAGAAAAGTTTATGCATGATGGTAAAAACCCATCTTAGTGATTGTCCAGACATATTGTTCAATTTTGTTCAATATTGGGGAGGGCTAGGCTGAAGCTTAAAGAAAATTTCATCCAAATTTTATATATTTTGGGGGATTTTCTTTCTCTCCAAAGATTATTTGATCAATTGTTATTACTTGTAATAAAATGTAATTACTTCAAAGAAATTGCATTTTACTTATTAAATGTTATTTGGTGATGTTATATACATATACATTGTAGGTACAGTAATTATATTTATCTGTCTCTATTATTAACAAGGATTTCTTGATGAAATTGCATTCTGAAAAAACAATTTACAACATCTCACTTCATTTACAATACAATAGTCAAAGGAGATGTTGTCATAATTGATAAAGGAAGACCAACTGATGGATTTGAGTTCTCACCATCTCACATTTTAACATTTACAGTAATCAAGGATAGGTTGTAAAATATTTGCCTTGAGCATGTTGCCAGACAAGAGATCAACTGAGAGATTTTAATATCCTGGGGAAAACTAGGTGTAGAAATGAAATAAGTTATTTACAGCAGTATGGTATTCTTCTACTTTTTGTAATGTGCAATAAAGTAGAAGTAAAAATAACAGATAAAGATTTGACACATCTTCCCAAGGAGGGCATGAAACTCTATAAAAAGTTGTATGAAATTTAGCAAGAAATGTGTAGACAGGGAAGAGATACTGAGGAGGAATTCCCAGGGAGAGATTGTTCCTTGCAGGTTTTGAGTGCCTCATTATTGCTTTAGTTCAAATGTGTATGGTATTGTTTAAATCAGGGTTGATATGGTGACAGATATTTTATTTATTGTTGTTTTAACTGGCTGTATTTCTGTTAATATAAGGGGTTTATGCTTCTCTTGTTTGTTGAAGGCAAATTTATTTTAGAACTCTAGCCACTGCAGAGCTGTGTACAATGCATCTGGTGGGGAGAGAACTGGTAAATTTCACAGTTAGGGTAAAGCCATTTTTTCTTAAGTTCACAAACACAGTACCTCCACTAGTTCTCTCTTTGACATGCAGAAGGTCCGCCAGGTGTTGACTCAGTAAATCCGATTCTATAAATGGCAGAAAAGGGGAATACCCCAATGGCACATTTATTAGAAAACTGTGTAATTTAAATAAAATACAATTAAATCCCTAAGGCACTAAATCAGAGGTATCCAAATGTGGTCCTCAAAGCTCCCCAACAGTATAGGTTCTAGAGATATCCATGGTTGAGCACAGGTGATTAAATCAAATTGACTGAGGTGCTAATTAGGCCACCTGTGCTTCACCATGGATATCTCTAAAACCTGAACTGTCGGGTAGCCTTGAGGACCATGTTTGGGTACCTCTGTACTAAATATTTCAGCTAAACACAGCTACTGTTACTCATTAAAAAGATAAAACCAAAAAAACAATGCTACTGGCAGCACACTAGTAGATGATATATCCTTTAATTTGATATCAATATTATATTTATTCAAAAAAACTTAATACTATAAAGAGCAATCAAAGTATGCAGTCTATAAATGTATATATATATATATATATATATATATATATATATATTGTTTTTTAAAGTATTTTTATTATACAGCAAAAATACAGAATAAAAGACAACAGAGTCACAAAAAGGCAAATGTGTAGTTTTCTTTGCAATTAGCTATGACATTGCTATAGTTGTTTTATGTTATATTTTAGCAAAAAAGAAAAACATGCATGGTGAAGAAAAAAGTAAACAAAGGAAAATAGGAAAATAAAAGTAAAGAAAATAAAATGATCAAATTAATAAGTCAAAGAGGTAAAAGGAAGTAAAACCACATAAAAAAAACAAGTTAGAGTCCATATTGGTAAGAGAAAATTCAACTAACATTGGCATGCTAACTCTGTAGATTGTAAATTGTGAATGAGGAATTTAAAATAGAGACAGACAATAACTCCCAAGGGCAAACATAGCTACTGTAAAATTTATCCCAACGAGCAGTTAAAGACATGGAGATGATTCATATTAAGTAAGTTGTCATAGCAAAAACTACTCCTTATTCTCAACTATTTTCTATATATTTGTTTGCAGACTTTCAATATATTTACCCCATATTTTGTAAAATGCTCTATGCTATATCCTCTTTTTCAATATTAAAAATGCCCATTCATTTTTATTAATAAAGAGGCTCCAATAATATGTCTTCCATCCACCTATAGTTGGAATAGATCGAGAGATCTAGGACCTCATTCAGAGTCGGTCGAAGCGGCTGCACGGTCGTACGCCACTGATGTTCGCTATACTGCGCATGCGTAAAGTTCACAATGCGCGTACGCAAACTAGCCGCTATGATCAGAAATTTCTCTCTCCTTGAACACAGCCAGGTCGGTAGTTTGAGTGACAGATTGAGGCGTTTGTGGGTGGTAACAGGGG
Organism: Taudactylus pleione; assembly: GCA_031769625.1. NCBI lineage: Eukaryota > Metazoa > Chordata > Amphibia > Anura > Myobatrachidae > Taudactylus > Taudactylus pleione. The sequence continues at coordinate 4,851,803 of JAUIMM010000243.1, read as the reverse complement.
AAGGTGCTTGAAAACGGGGGAGTGGAAATCCGAACGCAGGAGTGCCTAATTATGCGAACGGCATTTTATGGGAGTGCATACGGTTTATAGAAGTGCATAACTAACAAAGTAGCGTCATGGCACATGTGACATAGGAGGTTTTTACACTGACATGATCGTAGATCTTAAGAGAGGGTATGGTCAACCTTAAGCTCTATGACCAGTGCAAATGGTTCCCGATGGTCTCAATTAATCCTTATATGCCCAGAGATGACGTGCAATGCGTACGAGAAGGGGGCGTATTTTTTTGTCTTCCGACCGCTTCCTCCCCTTGGTCGGTGTCGAAACCGGATAATTGGGTTTGACAGAATCTGTTTGCAATCAGGAAAACATGCACGATGCCATCTTGTGAATGGCAGCAAGACTCCATTTTAGAAAAGAAAGCTTACACAAGCGCCATTTTGTCAAAAATACATAGTAGACAAACCACAGTGCAAAGTTGCTAAAAGTAGCACGAACAGCTTTTTAACAATCTTCCCCAAACACATACCGACAGTGTTCAGAATACATAAAATAACTTTCCAACACATTAAAATCACCACAGACTTATATTTGAGCAAGAGCAAAGCAGTGGTGTTTTCCCCACATATATACATTTAAAAGCAATGGTCCCGTAATGCAAAAAGGATAATTATTACTTGGTTTAAACGCAATGTCAGTATATAAAGAAATGAATGTTTTCTGTAACTATGGCTTAGTAAATGACAATTGGACTGTGTGTGGAACCGTACGGATCTACTCTGTTTCCACAGCGCTCCGGTGACATCAATATGAAGATCAGAACATGCGGCTATGAAATATGAATGTTAGAGAGAATAACTATTTGAAGTGTTGTAAGCCATAGCAGCTTAGATTTGCATGTGGGGGATGCAAAGGGACGTTGGAGACCTTATGTATCCATTTGAAATTGTCCAATAAATGCCCTGTAACAGATTTATAACCCTTACCAAAAGACAATGACATTGTGTAGGCTTGTTTATTTATTTATTTATTTTATTTATTAACAGTTTCTTATATAGCGCAGCATATTCCGTTGCGCTTTACAATTGGAAACATTGATAGAACAAAACAGGGTAATAACAGACAGACATAGAGGTAAGAGGGCCCTGCTTGCAAGCTTACAATCTATAGGGAAACAGGCATTGATACACAAGGATAGGTGCTATATATATTGCAATTTGGTCTGGCCAGAATGCAGAGTTTCTTGGTGGGCTGCATGATCCAGTCACACAGGAATGTCGGCAAAATGTCAGGAGTATGTGAAAGAAAGACAATATGTGAGGTTATGTGTGGACTGTGAGAGGGGATGTGATAGGACATGGAAGCTATGAAGGTTATGTGGTCGGTTCTGGAATCTGATAAGCTTGTCTGAAGAGGTGAGTTTTCAGGGAACGCTTGAAGGATTGAAGAGTAGAGGTAAGTCTTTTTGTGTGTGGTAAGGCATTCCATAGAGTGGGTGCAGCCCGAAGAAAGTCCTGTAACCGTAAATGGGAGCAAGTAATGCGTGGGGATGAGAGACGCAGTTCTTGTGCTGAGCGGAGAGGTCGGGTTGGGAGATATTTTGAGATGAGTGAAGAGATGTATGTTGGTGTAATTCGGTTAATGGCCTTATGTGTAAGTAACAGTATTTTGTATTGAATACGGTAGAAAACTGGCAACCAATGGAGGGACTGACAGCAGACGATGAACGTTTGACAAGGAAGATAAGCCTCGCAGCTGCATTCATAATGGATTGTAATGGCGATAGCCTGTTTTTGGGAAGACCAGTAAGGAGACTATTGCAATAGTCAATGCGGGAAATAATGAGTGCATGGATTAGAGTTTTTGCAGTGTCTTGTGTGAGATATGGTCGAATTTTGTATATGTTTTTTAGATGTATGTAACATGATTTTGAGACAGATAGAATGTGGGGAACAAATGACAATTCAGAATCAAGGATGACACCAAGGCAGCGAGCTTGTGGGGTGGGGTGGATTGTTGAGTTATCAACAGTGATAAAGAGATCAGATTGGTAACTGTTATTGGCCGGTGGAAATATAATTAATTCTGTTTTAGAAATATTAAGTTTCAGGTAGCGAGATGACATCCAAGATGAAATGGCAGAAATACATTCAGTGACACGGACCAATACAGATGGTGATAAATCTGGAGAGGATAGGTAGATTTGAGTATCATCAGCATACAGATGGTACTGAAATCCAAAAGAGCGGATTAGTTTGCCAAGAGAGGTGGTATAGATTGAGAATAGCAAAGGACCTAAGACAGAGCCTTGCGGTACTCCAACTGATAGAGGTAGCGAAGAGGAGGCAGAATCAGAAAAACGAACAGAAAAAGAGCGATCAGATAGGTAGGAAGAGAACCAAGAAAGGGCTGTGTCCTTAAGACCTAGGGATTGTAATGTTTGTACGAGAAGAGAGTGGTCAACAGTGTCAAAAGCAGCAGAGAGATCTAGAAGAATTAGAAGTGAGTAATGGCCTTTAGCCTTGGCAGTGACCAAATTATTTACTACCTTAGTCAGTGCTGTCTCTGTGGAGTGCTGGGAACGGAAGCCAGACTGAAGTGGGTCCAATAAGTTGTGGGTGTTAAGAAAGTGTGTGAGGCGGGTGTAGACAAGTCTCTCCAGTAGCTTGGAGGGGCATGGGAGCTGGGAGATAGGACGGTAATTAGAGAGAGTGTTACGGTCAGAATTTTGTTTTTTCAGAATGGGAGTAATCACTGCATGCTTGAACAGTGATGGAAAGATGCCAGTAGAAAGAGAGAGATTACAGATTTTAGTTAGGGTTGGGATGAGCACAGGAGACAGAGCTTTACTAATTTGTGAGGGTATAGGATCTAGAGGAGAGGTAATAGAGTAGGAGGATGAGAAGAGTGTAGATACTTCATCTTCATTTGTGGGGTCAAATGAAGAGAATGTGCCAGAGGGTTCAGGTAGGGAATTGAGTAGGTCACTAGCTGAGGAAGAGAATAACATTTCATTTCGGATATTATCAATCTTGTCCTTGAAATAGGAAGCAAGATCTTGTGCACAGATAGTAGCAGGTGGCTTGGGTGAGGGAGGGGTAAGAAGCAGTTTAAATGTATTAAAAAGTCGCTTGGGGTTAGAGGCTTGAGCAGAGATTAGAGATTGGAAATATATTTGCTTGGCAGTGTCCAGAGCAGTACGATAAGAGTTGTAGATAGACTTATATGTGAGGAAGTCACTTGGAGTGCGAGACTTTCGCCACTGACGTTCTACTTTACGTGAGAGTTTTTGTAGATGCCTTGTTAAGTTAGAATGCCATGGTTGACGTCTGAGTCTACACGGAGTGTGATGGGTAGCTGGAGCTACTTCATCGAGGGCTTTTACTAAAATCTGGTTTAGCTGTGATGCAGCAGTCTCAGGAGAAGTGAGTGCAGAAATTGGTGAGAGTTGTTGTTGTAGAGAGGTAGATAGTTGTTGAAAGTTAATCACATTAATATTTCTGCGGGTTTTAGGAGGTTTGGTTGATTTCACTGACACTGAGGTTGATGTAATGGAGGAAAGTGTGCAGGTGATAAGATTGTGATCTGAGAGAGGGAAAGGAGCATTAGTGAAATCAGAAACTGAGCATAGTCTGGTAAATACAAGATCAAGGCAGTGGCCCTCCTTATGAGTAGAGGAGTCAGTCCATTGGGAGAGGCCAAGAGAGGAGGTTAGAGAGAATAGTTTGGTGGCATGAGGAGATTGTGGACTGTCAATGGGGATATTGAAATCACCCATAATGATGGTGGAGATGTCTGAGGATAGGAAGTGTGGGAGCCAGGCTGAAAAATGTTCCAGAAATTGGTGCGGTGGCCCAGGCGGGCGATAGATAACAGCAACTCGCAGAGAGAAAGGGGTGAAAGTCCTGATAGAATGTACTTCAAATGATGTAAATGTGAGTGAAGGTACCTGTGGGAGAACTGTGAATGTGAAAGATTGGGAGAGTAATATTCCTACCCCACCTCCTTTACAATTGCCAGGCCTGGCGGTGTGTGAGAAGTGTAGGTTACCATGTGAAAGTGCAGCAGGGGAGACAGTGTCTGATTGTGTTAGCCATGTTTCTGTTATTGCCAGAAGGTTGAGGTTGGTTGAAATAAAGAGGTCATGGATGGATGTTAGTTTGTTGCAGACAGAGCGTGCATTCCATAATGCACATTTTAGTGACTTGGATGGTGAAGGCTTGTTTACATTTTTGTCCAAAGGACTGGTTATTCCAGTCTAATCAATAGAGATAGCTAACTGGGACTAGAACCTAATTAGCAGTAGTTTCCGGAAACCAAAAGGATACTCCCTTTCTGGTGACCTCACAGGTAAAAGGGGGCGGGAACATAGCATGCACATTCTGAGAACACACAGCCAGCAGACACACTTGCAAGAGGAGAGATTTGGAAGAGAGGTTCCCTCTCTCACAAGACAACAGAAAATGGGTCTCAGTTCCCCTGGGACATAGCTAAGTATAAATTGTGCAATATTTAGCCTATTTGGGTGTCTGTAGCTATTTTTGGTGTTAATCTGTTATTAGCTTAGCATGGTGTGTGGTTTGTAGTTTTCTAAGGATATTCATGAGTCTGTGTTAGCATACAGTGGATGATATAATGTTATTTAATCTGTACTTTTCATCTACACAGTAGGGTACAATAGTCTGTTATCAGCATGCAGGAAAGGGATTGATTATGGCGTTTTTGTAATATTTGTAAATGATTGATGCTGGTTGATTGAGATCCTCTGGTGAGCTGTGTTAGGGCCTTCCCATGTGCTCTGTGTTAGGGCCTTCCCATGTGCTCTGTGTTAGGGCCTTCCCATGTGCTCTGTGTTAGGGCCTTCCCATGTGCTCGGTGTTAGGGCCTTCCCATGTGCTTGAACAATATCTCTGCTTGGGAGAGATAGACTTGGTATGTGCTGTGTACTCATGAATGTAATCATAGGGTGGTATCAGTTATATATTATGGAAGTTGAATTAATAACAGCTTTGAATGGTCATAAGTAATTGCCGTGTGGGTCAGATAGGTATATTGTCTGCAGTTTATTAGAGATGGCTACTTCCATGTGGGGTGAGCAAAGGAAATTATAATTCTACCCAGTTATGGTGTTGTATGGTTCAGATAGGTATATTGTCTTTATTATAATTGTGATCATTGATGGATGTATGATTTACAGAGTTACAACTTAATGTGAGTTTTCAAATTGGAGTTTGCCTAGGGATCATGAGGCTTGCAAACAAAGGAAGAGCATGTGCTTCAGCCCTTCCCCCTCCCCACGGTCTAGTGGGTACTGGATGAGGTCTGTTGTAGGATGGTATTGTTGTATATTGGAATCAGCTTGTGTTGTACATGTTGGAATATTAAATGGTGCAGTGTTTGCCTGATGTGTTGGCATATGATATCCAGCTTGCATATTTAATTAACTATGGCATTATGGGAGATTTCAATGAGGTAGCTTCATAATGGAGTTTGTTTGAAGACCATGCGGTTTGGACAACAGGGCAGGAAGCATTCCCACCCCCCCTCACACACAAACACACACACACACACACACCATCACCAGCCATCTTGAACATGTGCTCTCAGCAGACATTGATATCTCTCTCATTGTATTTTGATGTGTCTCTCTTTCTCTCTCTCTCTCTGTCTCTCTGTCTCATATTGCTCATTGTATTTTGATCTTTAATAACCCTTTCATGTATATTAACTGTACCTTATGACCTAATGTTTGTACAATTTATTTGCGCTTATTATTAGATCATAGCATTGTAACATCTGTACTTTTACCTGAATAATAATCTTTAGCGCGTTGGACCGCTATTCAACTGTCTCAGTATTTCATTAATGGTATAATCAAACACAGCGCTAATTAGCGACATCTTGTGGTTTTAGAAGGTATAAGCAGGTTTTGTCTTAGAGGTTCTAGGCAGGTGAATCTTAGAGGTTTATAGGCAGGAATGTATTAAAAGGTTTATTTACAAATTCAACAGTGGGGGCTCATCCGTTTATCACGTTATCTGATACACAGTAACACTCGGTCAGTTCTCTCTCAGCAAAAGGGTGGAGACACCTTTTGAGAGACGCATTAGTCTTTCATTATCACAGTGTTGCTGAGAGCGTACTGCCGGTTATTGTGTAGAGGAAGCGCTGATCAGAATCCTGGGACAAGAGAGGAAAAAAGTTTTTTTTCTCTGTTGATAGAACCTTATGTTTAGAGGGGTGCCGCAGTATTAAGTATGCGGCTGAGATGCATTTTTGCGTACGCAGTTAAAAAAAATCATTATACGCTTGTGTGGTAGTCGCATAATTGTGTATGCGGCAGGTCGCACAATAGCATATACGCACTTCCGGTTCTGCTGCCACATGTTTGAACAAAGCCATTGAGGTTTACATTTTTTTCTATCTACCAATATCTGGGTTAAACGTTTATTTTCTGCGCAGAGAAAAAGTGTGTAACATTGAGTGTATTGTTGGTAGGGGTAATTTATTCCCTAAAGTTAAGGGTACCGTATGATCCTTAAGGGCTAGGTGCAAGGGTTAGCCTAGTCACTCGGTAAGCAGCTTTACCGTTCTAAACACAGTAGCAGGTGTACATGTTGTATTTGTTGTATAGAGGTGCGTGAGAGTGGCCGACATATAAACTCTCATAGGTCAGGTAGTTACCTTACTAAAGCTTATCCGGGTCTAGAAGTTGCCTGTTTCAAAACTTATCTGGTGTGGAAGTTGCCTTAACAAATCTTATCCAGGTGTGTGGACGCCGCCGACTTAAATCGTTCAGAGGTAAGTGAAAGTATCTTGATTGTCTTTCACCAGCTTAAATTTTTATTGAAAAGCGTAGGAGTTGTCTCAGAATGGGAGCCACGCAAACAGTAGAAATGTTAGGCAATGATGTGCTGCTAATGGAGGCGCCGATCAGATCGGCCCGTCGTATCATGCATACTAAGTATGGTACTTATGCAATAAGGTATTGTGATATATGGTTTAATATGACGAGAATGAGTGTTAGACAGTTTCCCAGAATTGGTGGTTTTGATAAAAATGTGTTAGACAATGTCCAGGATCACATCAGTATGGTGCGATCCCGAGAGAAAAAGATTAAGTATTTTGTTTAAAACTATGGCAGCATGTAGGGGATGCGTGGCTTAACAATGTGCAAACGACGCAAACTAGCGTCGTGAGCACATTACCAGAGAATAAACCCGCAGCGTTGAATTGCAATGTGTGCGAGCTGCGAAATAGCGCGCATGTGCGGCACGGTAGCGTTGTGGAATGTAGTGCATATGGTTCACGCGCACCACCACCATCATATGCGGATGGGGATGTAGGTACAGTCAATGTGAAAGCCCATAAAAATGTAACTAACCACTTTTACCCTCTCTTAAGCTAGAAAAAAAAAAGAGAGATCCAGAGTGAGGTAGCTTAACTATTGTTTATTTTCTCCCTCCCATACCCCAACTACCAGTGCCCTCTTGCTTCCATATAAGGGAGAGGTACACTGCACATAGACACGAAAGCCTCAGGGTCCCAGGGACTAACCCAGTATTGTTTGTCAAAGCTTTATAGAACTGTTTAAAATCTTTTCAGCCCGTATGTTTAAATTATATTAAACTGTTGTGCTTTATCTTTCACAAACAGGACGCAAGCCTGCCAAAGACAAATACGACAGCCATACCCAGCTAAGGTTAAATACTTGAAGTACTGTCCTACCCAGGGGCCAAGGAAACAATAGAACCATAGACATTTATAACAGAATTTTTTTATTGCAGGAATTTTTGTATCAATACAGTATCCTTAGAATTAGTGATGGAAGGGATACTCATTTCACAAGTAATATCTTTTACAACATGTGTAAGGTGATAGGTACCAGTATCAAGATCATCCCAGACCACCTGTCTGTCTCCCGTTGAGATACTGTTAGCCAGGTAGCCTCATGTGAAAATATTATGAGGTTACTGTGCAGGTTCTCATGACAATGTGTAAGAACAACAGGAATTGAAGTGTTATTTACTAACATGCCTGAAGCAAACTGTAATGATGTTAAACCTGGAGAAAAATTCATTTGATCTAATAATTTCTTGTGTTCAGATTGCCTGATTGATCAGGGGATAGAACCATATCCGACGTGTTAACAAAATTCGACATCCTCAAAGGGTGGCCGACTAAGATACCAGAGTCCATTCCACCAAATACAGGGAGGATTAATCTACCGGGGGAGATACAAGGCAGAGACGAGGCCGATAGCATGGACCTGTCGATCGCGAGCTTGTGCCGGGAAGATTAAAAGGTGACTGTGAGCTATCTGAGCTAAAGAAATTGCAGATCAGTGTTGCAGCAATGGACCAGTCCGCTGTGTTCATTTTTGTATTCTTTTTCAGAGTTTTCACCATCCTGAGTTGCTCGTGGATTCCTGGTTTCGGTGATGGGGGACTGATACAGACAATGAGAGCTGATGTCGGCATTGATGCAGAGGAGTCGAAAGGAGGAGAGATATGCCAATCAGGGGAGTGTCTGACTAATCATAGTACAGTAATAATTAATTGTATTATAACCCTGATTAAGAACATACCCTATGCTAAGGTAACCTGAATTTGAGTGGTCATGCATAAATATAATGTTTATGTTGTTTTAAATCATCTTAGGTAATGCAGTCCCAACCCCTTCCAAGGCTCCCCTTATAGGATAGGTGCATCCCCACATCTTTCCCATGATCCCTTATGGATCCGCGGTGTGCATATAAGGGCAGTTTTATGTCCCTCCCGGAGACGCATTATCTGAATGGTTCAAATGACCACACTGTGTCATACCATAATAACATTGAATGGTATATTCTCATGCATGGCTAAACAGATTCAGAATAGGTGGTGATAGCGCATGATTGGCTATCAAAGGGTGGACTGTCGAAACCGGATAATTGGGTAAGACAGAATCTGTTTGCAATCAGGAAAACATGCACGACACCATCTTGTGAATGGCAGCAAGACTCCATTTTAGAAAAGAAAGCTTACACAAGCGCCATTTTGTCAAAAATACATAGTAGACAAACCACAGTGCAAAGTTGCTAAAAGTAGCACGAACAGCTTTTTAACAATCTTCCCCAAACACATACCAACAGTGTTCAGAATACATAAAATAACTTTCCAACACATTAAAATCACCACAGACTTATATTTGAGCAACAGCAAAGCAGTGGTGTTTTCCCCGCATATATACATTTAAAAGCAATGGTCCCGTAATGCAAAAAGGATAATTATTACTTGGTTTAAACGCAATGTCAGTATATAAAGATATGAATGTTTTCTGTAACTATGGCTTAGTAAATGACAATTGGACTGTGTGTGGAACCGTACGGATCTACTCTGTTTCCACAGCGCTCCGGTGACATCAATATGAAGATCAGAACATGCGGCTATGAAATATGAATGTTAGAGAGAATAGGGATGTTGCAAAGGGATGTTGGAGACCTTTTGTATCCATTTGAAATTGTCCAATAAATGCCCTGTAACAGATTTATAACCCTTACCAAAAGACAATGACATTGTGTAGGCTTGTTTACATTTTTGTCCAAAGGACTGGTTATTCCAGTCTAATCAATAGAGATAGCTAACTGGGACTAGAACCTAATTAGCAGTAGTTTCCGGAAACCAAAAGGATACTCCCTTTCTGATGACCTCACAGGTAAAAGGGGGCGGGAACATAGCATGCACATTCTGAGAACACACAGCCAGCAGACACACTTGCAAGAGGGGAGATTTGGAAGAGATGTTCCCTCTCTCACAAGACAAGGGAAAATGGGTCTCAGTTCCCCTGGGACAGCTAAGTATAAATTGTGTAATATTTAGCCTATTTGGGTGTCTGTAGCTATTTTTGGTGTTAATCTGTTATTAGCTTAGCATGGTGTGTGGTTTGTAGTTTTCTAAGGATATTCATGAGTCTGTGTTAGCATACAGTGGATGATATAATGTTATTTAATCTGTACTTTTCATCTACACTGTAGGGTACAATAGTCTGTTATCAGCATGCAGAAAAAGGATAGATTATGGAGTTTTTGTAATAATTGTAAATGATTGATGCTGGTTGTTTGAGATCCTCTGGTGAGCTGTGTTAGGGCCTTCCCATGTGCTCTGTGTTAGGGCCTTCCCATGTGCTCTGTGTTAGGGCCTTCCCATGTGCTCTGTGTTAGGGCCTTCCCATGTGCTCTGTGTTAGGGCCTTCCCATGTGCTCGGTGTTAGGGCCTTCTCATGTGCTTGAACAATATCTTTGCTTGGGAGAGATAGGCTTGGTATGTGTTGTGTACTCATGAATGTAATCATAGGGTGGTATCAGTTATATATTATGGAAGTTGAATTAATAACAGCTTTGAATGGTCATAAGTAATTGCCGTGTGGGTCAGATAGCTATATTGTCTGCAGTTTATTAGAGATGGCTACTTCCATGTGGGGTGAACAAAGGAAATTATAATTCTACCCAGTTATGGTGTTGTATGGGTCAGATAGGTATATTGTCTTTATTATAATTGTGATCATTGATGGATGTATGATTTACAGAGTTACAACTTAATGTGAGTTTTCAAATTGGAGTTTGCCTAGGGATCATGAGGCTTGCAAACAAAGGAAGAGCATGTGCTTCAGCCCTTCCCCCTCCCCACGGTCTAGTGGGGACTGGATGAGGTCTGTTGTAGGATGGTATTGTTGTATATTGGAATCAGCTTGTGTTGTACATGTTGGAATATTAAATGGTGCAGTGTTTGCCTGATGTGTTGGCATATGATATCCAGCTTGCATATTTAATTAACTATGGCATTATGGGAGATTTCAATGAGGTAGCTTCATAATGGAGTTTGTTTGTAGACCATGCGGTTTGGACAATAGGGCAGGAAGCATTCCCACCCCCCCTCACACACAAACACACACACACACCATCACCAGCCATCTTGAACATGTGCTCTCAGCAGACATTGATATCTCTCTCATTGTATTTTGATGTGTCTCTCTTTCTCTCTCTCTCTCTGTCTCTCTGTCTCATATTGCTCATTGTATTTTGATCTTTAATAACCCTTTCATGTATATTAACTGTACCTTATGACCTAATGTTTGTACAATTTATTAGCGCTCATTATTAGATCATAGCGTTGTAACATCTGTACTTTTACCTGAAAAATAATAATTTTTAGCGCGTTGGACCGCTATTCAACTGTCTCAGTATTTCATTAATGGTATAATCAAACACAGCGCTAATTAGCGACATCTTGTGGTTTTAGAAGGTATAAGCAGGTTTTGTCTTAGAGGTTCTAGGCAGGTGAATCTTAGAGGTTTATAGGCAGGAATGTATTAAAAGGTTTATTTACAAATTCAACAGTGGGGGCTCATCCGTTTATCACGTTATCTGATACACGGTAACACTCAGTCAGTTCTCTCTAAGCAAAAGGGTGGAGGCGCCTTTTGAGAGACACATTAGTCTTTCATTACCACAGTGTTGCTGAGAGCGTACTGCTGGTTATTGTGTAGAGGAAGCGCTGATTAGAATCCTGGGACAAGAGAGGAAAAAAGTTTTTTTTCTCTGTTGATAGAACCGTACGTTTAGAGGGGTGCCGCAGTATTGAGTATGCGGCTGAGATGCATTTTTGCATACGCAGTTAAAAAAAATCATTATACGCTTGTGTGGTAGTCGCATAATTGTGTATGCAGCCGGTCGCACAATAGCGTATACACACTTCTGGTTCTGCTGCCACATGTTTGAACAAAGCCATTGAGGTTTACATTTTTTCTATCTACCAATATCTGGGTTAAATGTTTATTTTCTGCGCAGAGAAAAAGTGTGTAACAGTGAGTGTATTGTTGGTAGGGGTAATTTATTCCCTAAAGTTAAGGGTACCGTATGATCCTTAAGGGCTAGGTGCAAGGGTTAGCCTAGTTGCTCAGTAAGCAGCTTTACCGTTCTAAACACAGTAGCAGGTGTACATGTTGTCTTTGTTGTATAGAGGTGCATGAGAGTGGCCGACATATAAACTCTCATAGGTCTGGAAGTTACCTTACTAAAGCTTATCCGGGTCTGGAAGTTGCCTGTTTCAAAACTTATCTGGTGTGGAAGTTGCCTTATCAAATCTTATCCAGGTGTGTGGACGCCGCCGACTTAAATCGTTCACAGGTAAGTGAAAGTATCTTGATTGTCTTTCACCAGCTTAAATTTTTATTGAAAAGCGTAGGAGTTGTCTCAGAATGGGAGCCACGCAAACAGTAGAAATGTTAGGCAATGATGTGCTGCTAATGGAGGCGCCGATCAGATCGGCCCGTCGTATCATGCATACTAAGTACGGTACTTATGCAATAAGGTATTGTGATATATGGTTTAATATGACGAGAATGAGTGTTAGACAGTTTCCCAGAATTGGTGGTTTTGATAAAAATGTGTTAGACAATGTCCAGGATCACACCAGCATGGTGTGATCCTGAGAGAAAAAAGATTAAGTATTTTGTTTAAAACTATGGCAGCATGAAGGGGATGTGTGGCTTAACAATGTGCAAACGACGCAAACTAGCATCGTGAGCACATTACCAGAGAATAAACCCGCAGCGTTGAATTGCAATGCTTGCGAGCTGCGAAATAGCGTGGACGTGCGGTACGGTAGCGTTGTGGAAGGTAGTGCAGATGGTTCACGCGCACCACCACCATCATATGCAGATGGGGGTGTAGGTACAGTCAATGTGAAAACCCATAAAAATGTAACTAACCACTTAAACCCTCTCTTAAGCTAAAAAAAAAAAGAGAGATCCAGAGTGAGGTAGCTTAACTATTGTTTATTTTCTCCCTCCCATACCCCAACTACCAGTGCCCTCTTGCTTCCATATAAGGGAGAGGTACACTGCACATAGACACGAAAGCCTCAGGGTCCCAGGGACTAACCCAGTATTGTTTGTCAAAGCTTTATAGAACTGTTTAAATCTTTTCAGCCCATATGTTTAAATTATATTAAACTGTTGTGCTTTATCTTTCACATACAGGATGCAAGGCTGCCAAAGACATACGACAGCCATACCCGGCTAAGGTTAAATACTTGAACTACTGCCCTACCAAGGGGCCAAGGAAACAATAAAACCGTAGACATTTATAACAGAATTTTTTTATTGCAGGAATTTTTGTATCAATACAGTATCCTTAGAATTAGTGATGGAAGGGATACTCATTTCACAAGTAATATCTTTTACAACATGTGTAAGGTGATAGGTACTAGTATCAAGATCATCCCAGACCACCTGTCTGTCTCCCGTTGAGATACTGTTTGCCAGGTAGCCTCATGTGAAAATATTATGAGGTTACTGTCCAGTTCTCATGACAATGTGTAAGAACAACAGGAATTGAAGTGTTATTTACTAACATGCCTGAAGCAAACTGTAATGATGTTAAACCTGGAGAAAAATTAATTTGATCTAATAATTTCTTGTGTTCAGATCGCCTGATTGATCGGGGGATAGAACCATATCCGACGTGTTAACAAAATTCGACATCCTCAAAGGGTGGCCGACTAAGATACCAGAGTCCATTTCACCAAATACAGGGAGGATTAATCTACCGGGGGAGATACAAGGCGGAGACGAGGCCGATAGCATGGACCTGTCGATCGCGAGCTTGTGCTGGGAAGATTAAAAGGTGACTGTGAGCTATCTGAGCTAAAGAAATTGCAGATCAGTGTTGCAGCAATGGACCAGTCTGCTGTGTTCATTTTTGTATTCTTTTTCAGAGTTTTCACCATCCTGAGTTGCTCGGGGATTCCTGGTTTCGGTGATGAGGGTCTGATACAGACAATGAGAGCTGATGTCGGCATTGATGCAGAGGAGTCGAAAGGAGGAGAGATATGCCAATCAGGGGAGTGTCTGACTAATCATAGTACAGTAATAATTAATTGTATTATAACCATGATTAAGAACATACCCTATGCTAAGGTAACCTGAATTTGAGTGGTCATGCATAAATATAATGTTTATGTTGTTTTAAATCATCTTAGGTAATGCAGTCCCAACCCCTTCCAAGGCTCCCCTTATAGGATAGGTGCATCCCCACATCTTTCCCAAGATCCCTTAAGGATCCGCGGTGTGCGTATAAGTGCAGTTTTATGTCCCTCCCGGAGACGCGTTATCTGAATGGTTCAAATGACCACACTGTGTCATACCATAATAACATTGAACGGTATATTCTCATGCATGGCTAAACAGATTCAGAATAGGTTGTGATAGTGCATGATTGGCAATCAAAGGGTGGACTGTCGAAACCGGATAATTGGGTAAGACAGAATCTGTTTGCAATCAGGAAAACATGCACGACACCATTTTGTGAATGGCAGCAAGACTCCATTTTAGAAAAGAAAGCTTACACAAGCGCCATTTTGACAAAAATACATAGTAGACAAACCACAGTGCAAAGTTGCTAAAAGTAGCACGAACAGCATTTTAACAATCTTCCCCAAACACATACCAACAGTGTTCAGAATACATAAAATAACTTTCCAACACATTAAAATCACCACAGACTTATATTTGAGCAACAGCAAAGCAGTGGTGTTTTCCCCGCATACATACATTTAAAAGCAATGGTCCCGTAACGCAAAAAGGATAATTATTACTTGGTTTAAACGCAATGTCAGTATATAAAGAAATGAATGTTTTCTGTAACTATGGCTTAGTAAATGACAATTGGACTGTGTGTGGAACCGTACGGATCTACTCTGTTTCCACAGCGCTCTGGTGGCATCAATATGAAGATCAGAACATGCGGCTATGAAATATGAATGTTAGAGAGAATAACTATTTGAAGTGTTGTAAGCCATAGCAGCTTAGATTTGCATGTGGGGGATGCAAAGGGATGTTGGAGACCTTTTGTATCCATTTGAAATTGTCCAATAAATGCCCTGTAACAGATTTATAACCCTTACCAAAAGACAATGACATTGTGTAGGCTTGTTTACATTTTTGTCCAAAGGACTGGTTATTCCAGTCTAATCAATAGAGATAGCTAACTGGGACTAGAACCTAATTAGCAGTAGTTTCCGGAAACCAAAAGGATACTCCCTTTCTGATGACCTCACAGGTAAAAGGGGGCGGGAACATAGCATGCACATTCTGAGAACACACAGCCAGCAGACACACTTGCAAGAGGGGAGATTTGGAAGAGATGTTCCCTCTCTCACAAGACAACGGAAAATGGGTCTCAGTTCCCCTGGGACATAGCTAAGTATAAATTGTGCAATATTTAGCCTGTTATCAGCATGCAGGAAAGGGATTGATTATGGAGTTTTTGTAATATTTGTAAATGATTGATGCTTGTTGATTGAGATCCTCTGGTGAGCTGTGTTAGGGCTTTCCCATGTGCTCTGTGTTAGGGCCTTCCCATGTGCTCTGTGTTAGGGCCTTCCCATGTGCTCTGTGTTAGGGCCTTCCCATGTGCTCTGTGTTAGGGCCTTCCCATGTGCTCTGTGTTAGGGCCTTCCCATGTGCTCTGTGTTAGGGCCTTCCCATGTGCTTGAACAATATCTCTGCTTGGGAGAGATAGGCTTGGTATGTGTTGTGTACTCATGAATGTAATCATAGGGTGGTATCAGTTATATATTATGGAAGTTGAATTAATAACAGCTTTGAATGGTCATAAGTAATTGCCGTGTGGGTCAAATAGGTATATTGTCTGCAGTTTATTAGAGATGGCTACTTCCATGTGGGGTGAACAAAGGAAATTATAATTCTACCCAGTTATGGTGTTGTATGGGTCAGATAGGTATATTGTCTTTATTATAATTGTGATCATTGATGGATGTATGATTTACAGAGTTACAACTTAATGTGAGTTTTCAAATTGGAGTTTGCCTAGGGATCATGAGGCTTGCAAACAAAGGAAGAGCATGTGCTTCAGCCCTTCCCCCTCCCCATGGTCTAGTGGGTACTGGATGAGGTCTGTTGTAGGATGGTATTGTTGTATATTGGAATCAGCTTGTGTTGTACATGTTGGAATATTAAATGGTGCAGTGTTTGCCTGATGTGTTGGCATATGATATCCAGCTTGCATATTTAATTAACTATGGCATTATGGGAGATTTCAATGAGGTAGCTTCATAATGGAGTTTGTTTGTAGACCATGCAGTTTGGACAATAGGGCAGGAAGCATTCCCAACCCCCCCCTCAGACACAAACACACACACACACACCATCACCAGCCATCTTGAACATGTGCTCTCAGCAGACATTGATATCTCTCTCATTGTATTTTGATGTGTCTCTCTTTCTCTCTCTCTCTCTCTCTCTCTGTCTCTCTGTCTCATAATGCTCATTGTATTTTGATCTTTAATAACCATTTCATGTATATTAACTGTACCTTATGACCTAATGTTTGTACAATTTATTTGCGCTCATTATTAGATCATAGCGTTGTAACATCTGTACTTTTACCTGAATAATAATAATTTTTAACGCGTTGGACCGCTATTCAACTGTCTCAGTATTTCATTAATGGTATAATCAAACACAGCGCTAATTAGCGACATCTTGTGGTTTTAGAAGGTATATGCAGGTTTTGTCTTAGAGGTTCTCGGCAGGTGAATCTTAGAGGTTTATAGGCAGGAATGTATTAAAAGGTTTATTTACAAATTCAACATCGGCCAACTACCGATCCGAACTTAAAGACGCAACTTGCGAGGGAATCATTTGAATATCCGGCCCCTTTTTCTGTACGACCGTGCGGCCACTTCGACCGACTCTGAATGAGGTCCCTAGTGCTTTAATATAATTTGCTTAGCCACCTTAACCATAACAGCCAAGAGGAGTACATGTGAGATTAGTGGTGTGCCTACATCCCAAAATGAAAAGTCAGCAAAAATGAGAACTTGAATATCCTTACAGAATCTAAGCCTAAAGGTGGTAATTAGGTGGTCAAGAAATTGACCCAAAAATCTACTAATCTTCTTCTACAGTGTAGTAAATTATGTGATAACATAGCATGGGGTCAGTGGAATTTAAGGTAATCCATTGATTCAGAGGGCAAAATTTACTAAGCAGCAGGTTCTAAACCCTGGTGGTTTGGTGGCGGTTTGATGGCAGATTCTAAACCCCGGGGTTTGGTGGCAGTTTTGCGGCAGTTTCCAAATGACAGCCCTGTTCTGTTCTATTCTAAAATGTGTTTTGATGACAGCTTTGCAGCAGTTTTGGCCTTAGAAAATCTGCGAATAGCAAAACCGCCACCCAACCACCACCAAACTGCCGGGATATAGAACCCGACGCTTAGTAGATTTTGCCCAGAGTTTACTGTGAGTAGGAAAAATATAAATTCTGTTTAACACTCGCATATGGGTCTCCATTAGAGAAGCCGATTTAAAGTACAGTAAGACTTGCAGTCAAAATGATAGTGGTTCAGGACAAAATAAACTAAAAATTTGGTAAATCTGGTATCTCATGGTGCCATGCCCTTACGATGTTAGACCACAGTGGGATGTTGGACTCAACTAAGTTGAGGCACATTTAAAAAATGCTAAATTTATGGAGTCGACCAAAGGTGAGAAACGCAGATAAAAATTTGGAGCGGAGTAACAGAAAGAGGGTTATCTAAAGATAAGATGTAGTTGAGTATTTGCAAAAACAAAGATTTATCTTGAAGTTGGGAAAAATGAAGAAGGTGGCCTATGTAGAACCATGATTTACAGGCTGAGTTGTCTATGAATGGAGAGAATGCCAGGTTGCCTTATTAGGTAGCATAAGGAGAGGAGGAGGGTTTGCCTCCTAAGTGATTATTAATATTCAACTAAGCCTTGTATGTGTTTCAAAAATGATGATAGTGTGACAAGATATGCAAACCTGTGGATTAGGGGTGTGAATCTTTGCTGCCAGGCGTATTGATGGAAGAGGGCCTCCTCTAAGGTCCTTATTAGTAAAATGTTCAGTGTGTGAGAGCCAATCTGAAATATGCAGTATCTAAAGAGTACAGATCTAGCAAATGCCAGGATTTTAGGCATAATCAGACCACCCTGCTTTTAGTATGGTGTCTGCACATCCTGGGTTTTTATTTTGTCAGTAAAATTTTGAGTACAGTATATCTGTGCAAAATGGTGGCCATCTGCCTTTGTACTCGTAACAGGGCGTATACTGTATGTAATAGGTATGCAAGTTTAGGGAAAACAATATTTTTAATATCAATAACTCTAACAATGACGGTTTAAGATCCTGCCAGTTCACCAATTGAGAACACTTAATCTATGAGTGGAGAGAAGTTATAATTGTAAAGCTGGGAATGATGGGATGTACAATAGATACCTAATTTATGGGGTGTAACAGTAACATGGAGGCTAAATGAGGATGCTGAGTTAGGAAATGTGGAGCTTGGTTCATCTCAGATGAGGTGATCGGAGCTAAAAGAACCTCTGCACGGGCATTCAAAATCTGTGGGAGGGAAAGGAGGCACATTGGTTATTTGAGTGTATTGTGTTGTATGTGCATAGAGATTGGTAATAAGAAATGATCTGCTTGCCTTTGCATTGAGTGTTTGACTGTTCATCTTTAAGTGCCGCTTAGGGTGGCCCTTAAAAAAAATGTCCAAAGATCTGAAGTCTTACCTCCTGGATGTGATATATGTATGGTAGTAATACCCTATGTAAAGTTGTATAAGGATTGCAGTGGGTTTAGTGGTGTCACATGGAGTTTGAAATTTTAGCAATAGGATTCATTATTACTGTTGCAGGTCACTTGAAGTTGTAACTGTACAGACTGTATGCTTGCAGTGAAAGGTGATTTTATTTCAGTTTTTAATGGTAGTATTTCTTTTTCAGGTACAGTTGATTTGAATTGTGCTAAATTAAATGTATGAAAAAAGATGTCTGGTAGTGCTGTAAAGGAGCCTATCCATTAGCAGATAACATGAATGATTGAACGATATATCGTTCAATCATTTAATATATCTGCTAATGGATAGGCCCTGAACGATGACAGATGCGCATTCCCACGGCCAATAGATCGCATCTATCATCTCTCCAACATGTTGGTCAATTATCGCATATAGCTGTTCGATATTAGCAATATCGTGCAGTTTATATGCGGTAAACGACGGACGAAAGATATTAGCAGCAGCTACAGAGCGGTGCAGAGAAAAAAATCCACTCCCTGAATGATGTCCTGCGATATCGTTCATTGTTCGTCATTTGCCAAAATCTGTCATGTACATGACAGATATCCTTCAGCATGGCCACCGGAATTTTCAAGGGATATATTTTGTCTTTCGTCGCTCAGAAACATCTGCTTGTCAAAGTCAAATAAGTGGTTATGATCGTTGTACAATTATTATCTGACGATCTAATCGTCTATGGTCTGACGATGTGTTTCCACAACGCTACTTTTCATCGCGCAATCTGATGCATTAAACTGCGTATTCACAATGCACATTCACTGATGCACATAACGCACACACATATAAATAAATATATACTTATATACACAGATGCTCATATGCATATGCACATACTTACACATGGATGTTCATTTGTATATAGTTGCTAATTCAACACACAGACGTACATATGCGAACGCATATGTGCAAGATGGTTCCCATTCACAATAATTACTAACCAGAGTTATTAAAGGTATTTTTAACTAATAATTATGATGTAATATGCACTTAAATGAGATCTAATGTTTAGAGCATAGTGGACATGTCATGTTTGGTATCATACTAAATCCCTGTTTACTTGCAGACTCCCGTTCCTATCGTTAAAGGAGTCACATCTTGCGTCCGGCAGTTATGGATGATAGTGAGTTATTGCATAGAATGTTATTATCAGTATGTAGTGTTGTAGCCAGTATAACCAGTTTTTCAGTGGGAAACTACACAAAGAGACCATTGGAGAACTAAAACATGCCCCTGATTACACCGTATGAATCAACCAATGACCAGATCATCCAGAAGCAAGAACCAATGGAAACTTGTAAACTAGTTCTTTTGTTAATGTAGAACTCTGTAAGGTATATAAGCAACCCCAGTGTCCCTGTTAGAGATAACATATGTTTGTCAAATCTCTAAAGAAAAGAGTAAAGTATAATGATTGTTTAAAGTTGTGGCAGCACGAGGGGAACATGTGGCATGGTGGTGTATGTGCGTCACAAAGCAGCATACTCAAACCGCTGGGCAGCGTGCACACACCGCAAAACAGCGTGTTCACTACACAAAATAGCGCACACACGTGGCATAGTAGCACGCCGCTAAACAGCAAACTCATGCCGCAAAGCAAGACGTCACCCGGTAGCATCACTGTGCATAAATGAGACAGTGCAAGCGCACCTCAGTCGCAATATGCGACCACAGGTGAAAGTACAGCCTATACCAAAAATAATTTTAAAAAATCGTATTAAGTAACTTGTATCCTGATTTAAGTCCCCTCAAGGAAAATGTTTTGGTAGAAGATGATGAACCTACTGTAATTTCAGCCATTACACATGCTGTTAAAATATAAGACGTTCCACAGAGAGGAAAGGCAGCGATCCAACCAGCAGGGCCAGCAGCTGAAATTGGTGAGACTAGTGGAGACCGTACTAGGAGAGGTAATCCTGAACAAAGTGATGTGGTAGGTGCACATCCTGTCCGTACAATTGCAGTTCCCAATGGGAAACCGGACAAAGATGGTATATTTCCCATAAGGAATGTAGACATGCACTGTCCATGGACGAGAGTAGAACTACATTCAATTATGTCAGATTTTCCAGACCCTAGGAAAGAGTTAGCCAAATGCCAGAAATTTACAAAAGATTTAGGTAATGCTCATGAGCATTACCTACTAATAAGGATTGGCGAGTGGTGTTAAGGGCCTGTCTCCCCTCCAATACTGATATGCAAATGTTTGTAAAGGATTGTGTATTGGAGGAGGATGAATCCTTGATGGATGAGGATAACCAGGCAAATATAAAACGTATAATCACACAAATGGCTATATATTTCCCAGTGGTAGTTAACTGGAGTAAAATCTTCACTATTAAACAAAAGGATAGTGAATCTGCATCAGATTATTTTGCCCGAGCGCTGCTAGCAATAACCCGGTACACTGGGATAGCAGATATTAAAGATGATGTACACAACAGGGAAGTAGCTGGTATGGTACTTATGGATGGTCTCAAGGATAATCTAAAAACTAGAGTGCAAACCTCTCTACCTAACTGGAGAGGAATTACGGTAGATGCACTTATAGAGTCTGCTATAAAACATGACAAGAACATTGAAAGGAAGAAAGACGCACTGAGAGAGAGATTAATGGCAGTTAGCATTCAGGCTCTAGAGGGATCACATACACAGCCACAGTCTTACAACACCAACCAGCAACGGGGTAATACAGCAAGGTGTTTTAATTGTAATAAAGAAGGACATACAGAGGTTCTGTAAATTGAGAAATCGGGGGTCACCTAAGAAGGGAACACCTAGGTACATTCAGAGAGGGCACTCGCAAGATTCAGGAAGTTTCCAACAGTCACCTGCTCAGAGAGCGACAGCCAATGCTCTGCTGGAGAATGACAGTCAGTGCTATGGGTCAGGTCATACGTGTAGTCTACAGCCAGTCAGGTTAACTGAGAATACTAGGGAAGAACCTACAATGACAGTTGATATATCTCGTACTAAACACACTTTTCTTGTAGATACAGGGGCAACCAGATCCGTGATAACTTCTCCATTTAATCTACAGGTTACCAACAAGACCACAGCAGCAGTGGGAGTAACAGGGAGGGTACAGCATTACCCTCTAACCAGATCTGCAGATGTTACTATCGGGCTGCTGCAAACCAAGCATTCCTTTCTCCTGGCATCGGTGGCTCCTAATAACCTGCTGGGAAGGGATTTGCTGTGTAAAATGGGATGTGTTATATACTGTACCCCTGATGGTATATTCCTAGATATACCAAAAAAGGTTGCGCATGAGGTACAGGACATATTGGATAGATCACAAAAGTTAATGTTGCACTCTGCCGTTTTAGAACAAAGTCCATCTCAGGTAAAAGAAATGTTAATGCAAATACCGGGTTCTCTCTGGACCAAAGATGGACAGGACACTGGATTGATGGCAAATGTATCTCTTGTAATGGTAAATTTGAAGAGTGGTAGGCTAGTTCCAAAAACCCATCAATACCCACTAAAGCCAGAGGTGGAGCTAGGGGTTTATCCCATAATTGAAAGGCTGCAACAGGGGATTTTAATTCGTACAGCTAGTCCAGCTAATAGTCCCATTTTTCCAGTTAATAAGGCTGGGGGAGGGGCTATAGATTAGTACAGGATCTTAGGGGTGTTAACAAAGTTGTTGAGAGCCAATTCCCTGTAGTGCCCAATCCAGCTGTCATCCTCATGCAAATTCCACCATCCGCAACCCACTTCACTGTCATTGATCTATGTTCTACATTCTTCTCTGTTCCTCTTCACCCTGACTGTCAATATCTGTTTGCATTTTTTTAGAAGGGTACAATATACATGGACACGATTGCCCCAGGGTTTCAAAGATAGCCCAAGTATTTTCTCTCAGGCTTTACATGACTGTTTGCAAACTTTTCAACCAAGCAATGGGTCTGTCCTCATTCAATATGTAGATGAGTTGTTGTTGTGCTCTGATTCATTTATGTCATGTTTAAATGATACTAAACTGTTGTTGCTTCATCTCTCACAAACAGGGCACAAGATTGCAAAGGACAAATTATAGCCATGCCATATTTGGGTCAAATACTTGGGACACTGTCTAACCCAAGGGCTACGACACTTGACAACTGACAGAATACAGGCCATACAGACCATGATACTGCCGCAAAACCAACAGCAAATCCATACCTTCTTGGGCATGTGTGGATACTGCAGGACATGGATACCAGGTTTTTCTATTTTGGCATTATCATTGCAGGAATTAGTTTCATCCTCAAAACCCAATCGTGTCACACACACTGAGGAGACAGAGCAGGCTTTCCTTAACCTTAAGGATAGTCTGACAAGAGCACCTGCCCTGGGAATACCAGACTATGAAAAACCCTTTGAGTTATTTTGTACGGAAGCTGATGGCTGCGCAGCAGGTGTCATCACACAAAAACATGGTGACGCTAGCAGACCTGCAGCATACTACAGTGCACAACTGAACACTGCAGCAAGATCACTCCCAACGTGTTTAAGAAGTGTAGCTGCAACTGCTCTTCTGGTAAATAAGAGTGAGGACATAGTATTAGGGCATGATACAACTGTCTATACACCGCATGCAGTATCTGCCTTGTTGAATTCTGCCCAAACCAGACATGTCTCTTCAGCTAGGTTCACAAAATGGGAACTAGCTCTAATGGCACCTGCAAATATTACCACTGCAATATGTTAAATCCAGCAACGTACTTATCATATGTGCCTCAAGATGCACAAAGGGTGGAGGAAGGTGAGTCTCTGGTTGAAGGTGAGTTTTACTGGTATACTGACACAAATGATTGTAGGGAGTCTTTGAATCAGAGTTTTACTGCAAGACCAGACATATGTGATACACCATTAGAAAATGTAGATTGGACATTCTACACGGATGGGAGTTGTCACAGGCAGACAGACACAGGAGAATTATGCACAGGTTATGCTGTTGTAAATGATGAGGATGTTGGAGAAGCTGAACCACTTGGTCCACGTCACTCAACATAGGTGGCTGAACTGGTGGCATTAAGGAGAGCATGTGAGTTGGCAGAAGGTAAATCAGCTAATATATACACTGACTCTAGGTATGCCTTCAGGGTAGTACATGATTTTGGGGCTCTTTGGCATCTTAGAAATTTTATGACAGCAGCAGGCACACCAGTTGCTCTCACACCACATAAAAGGACTCCTTACAGCGATCCAGCTACCAAAGGCAGTAGCTGTCATCAAATGTAAAGCTCACACATGCGAGGAAGACCCGGTGTCAATGGGCAATAACAGAGCAGATGAAGCTGCCAAATGGGCAGAAGGGTTGCGCATAAACTTAACTGATAAAGTAATGGTCTTCCAGACAATAGACACGCAGAAATTAATTGAGATGCAAAATTTGTGTTCCCTACAGGAAAAGGCAGTCTGGAGATCAAAGGGATGTGTTCAGTAGTCCTCCAGACTCTGGAGAGATGGACAAGGTAGGCCTGTTGCTCTCAAGGAATATTTCTCAAGCTTGGCTGAGGCAGCACATGGTCTGACTCACCTAGGAAAAGAAGGTATGTGTAAGTTGGTCAGAGCATATTGGTGTGCACCAGGCTTTTCTTCTCAAGCTGAAAAGATAGCAATGTCCTGTCTGACTTGTTTGAGGAAAAAGTCAGGAAGACAATCCCCACCTAACCATCCCACATCCCTCCGATAGATGGTCCTTTTCAGGTAATACAAACTGACTTCATTCAATTACCACCTTGCAGGAATCTCAAGTATATATTAGTTTGTACTGATGTATTTTCTAACTGGGTAGAGGCATATCCAGCTGCCACTAATGCTGCTGTTTTTACTGCTAAAAATATTGTTCAGGAGTTTGTATGCAGATACGGTATCCCTAGAATCATAGAAAGTGATAGGGGTACTTATTTCACTGGTGATGTTTTCCAGAACATGTGTAAGCTTTTTGGTATTAATAGTAGACTTCACACCCCCTACCGACCGCAAGCCAGTGCGAAGGTGGAGAGAGTGAACGGTACTATTAAGGATAAACTGAGTAAGATCATGGCTGAAACTGGATTAGAATGGCCAGAAGCCTTACCGCTAGTCCTCCATAGCATTAGGACCACTCCTAGATCTCTCTTTAATCTGTCCCCCTTTGAGATACTGTTTGGGAGACAACCTCATTAGATTATAAGTCCAAGGGATGATTTAAAGTGTAGTAATGAGGTTACTGTGAAATATCTTATAAAAATGAGTAGACAATTGAAACAACAGCAACAGAAATTGAAAATGTTGTCACCTGATATGCCAGAAACAAACTGTTATGATATTGAACCTGGAGAATATGTTTTGATCCAAAAAAATTTATGCTCAGGTTGTTTGACAGATCGGCAGGAAGGTCCGTATCAGGTGTTGATGACAAGTACCACATCGTTGAAGGTAGCGGAAAGAGATACCTGGGTCCATTCCACTCACTGCAGAAAGGTCAACCACCCGAAGGAGATACAAGCTGGAGTCAAGTCAGATAATGTGGACCTTTCAATTGTGAGCCTGTTCCGGGAGAGCTAGAGATTGCAGTGGAAACACCGGAGCTAGAGGCGTGTGCAGACCACTATTCCAGCAATGGAGTGACGGGCTGTGTTGTGTTTTTGCTTCCTTCCAGGGTTCTCCTCATCCTTATTTGTTTCAGGATTTCCTGTTTCTGTGACGAAGGAAAGATGTTGGAGAGGGAGGTCGATAGAGATGTCGATAGAGTGGAGTTGGAGGAGAGAGTGATAAAACAATGAGGGCGGTATATGGTCAAACTCAGTTTAGGAATTGTTAAGAGATCTGTTAGCCATGTAACTGTAACAGTGTGAGGGGTTACTGTCTGATGAATATTGTATTTGCGAGAACTGTGGGTCCCTAATTGATGAGAAATGCATCCAACGATGCCAGTCCAAGAGTAATCTGTATTTGGGCGAGCATCCTGTAGAGGATTACCATTACTTAGTGGGTAAGGTCTTAAACCAGGCTGAATGTTGGGTGTGTTCCCAAGTACCCCAAGGACAGAGTAAATCGGAATTAGTGCCATACCCATTAAAGTTAGCAGAGGTACTTGAATTACATGGGGGAAGACCGGTGGACAAGAAATTGAATATATCTAAACCCCCTAGTCTTAAGCTCCACCAGTACCAGGTAGATAGATCTCTGGTGTGCTTAAATATCACTAATGTCAGAAAACCAGGAAATTTGGAGGTGACCTGGAACAATCAGAAAATTACTTATTCACACTGAGCAGATAATCAGCCTATCGATTCTGAACTTATACGCTGAATTGTTGCAACTGGGAGATACTTTTGGTATAGGTACACACGTAGAAATGATACAGTAATGGTTGGCGGAATATCACTAGGGTACTGTGCAAATATTATACAAACAGAAATGTGTACCAGTCAAATAGCAGAACTGGGAGCAGGGTTCTTTGTTAGAATAATGTGTTCAATGATAATGATGCATTCTGGGCCTGATTCAGACCCGCTTGCTCGCAAGTGGGTCGATGTTGCCCAAATGTGCATGCGCACGATGGAGGCGGCTCCGTCGTGCGCATGCAAGAGACCCGAATAATGATGGCTAAGCCGTCGTTATGGGTCTCGCACCAAAGGGGGTGTGCTGTCGATGGTGATTGACAGCATGCCCCCTTTGGTGGGCGTGCCAGGGGTGTGGCTGCCCAGACGAAGGCGTTCCCATGGGAAAGCCTACCATCTGGGGCCGGCCCCACTGACATCACTAGTGATGTCAGTGGGAGTGCTTTTGGCTCTGATAGAGCCAAAAGCACTCCAGGGCTTGCAGCAGTGAGACCCTACCGCAAGGGTCTCATTGCAAGCCCGATGGTCACGATGGTCTTGACCATCGCAACCATCATTTTGGCCACTCGATATAGCTGTGGGTGGTCAGCCACAGCTATGTGAGTGGCCAAGAGGCTGCTCCAAAAAGTAGGAGGGACAGCCCTGATTCAGAGCATCCGGCTCTGAATCAGGGCCTCTGGCCCTCATTCAGAGCCGCACATTACCAACAGTACGCTCGTTGCGTTCCGATGTTGACTAACCGCGCATGCGTCGGTGTTACACTGCGCATGTGCGCACGGCAGATTGCGAGCTTTTTTTCTGTCGTTCCTAAAATAGCGTACAGGAAGTGACATGTCAAATGTGATTGACAGAACAGGGCGTTTTTGGGTGTTGACGGGGGTGGAGATGGAAAAACGCAGGCGTGGCGAGGCGTTTTTGGGGCGTACATACATTAGCAGATGCGAACGTCAAATGTGTTCGGACCGTCACATACATCACTGGAACATCCTCTTTCCCTTCAAAATGCTCGCACAGTTTAGGGTCTGGATTACTCGACCACATTGGCGATGGCCTTCTCCTCCGTCCCGGGACTCCATGATGTTGCAGCGATTAATCGCGGGTGGTCACAAAAGCAATTAGTGTTGTATTGAAAACCGGCTTGGTATGTGTTTGGAAAGCAGTTTATTGGGATAGCACAAAACCGTACGCAGGTGGAAATCATACCTGCTAATGTCAGGATTACACAATCAATTGGCGTACATTTTTGGGGGGTTTTTTTGGCCTCAATTTGTTGTTTATGGCCTATTGTGACAATAATGTCATCATGTTTTAATTAGCTCCCCTTTTTTTTTTTAATGTGGAATTTGCATCGTTATGTGATTTTTTAAACGTTCCTTCAAGAGGCCTTTTTTTTTTACAAATGAAATGGTTTTTTGTGTCCTTTTTTGCCTTTAGGGCCAGGATTAAATGTAACCCATTTGTACAATAATGTCACAATACAATGTCAGATTTTTATCATAAATTTATTGTTTAAACACAAACCAATTGGCATAATATTTTGTTTTCTTTTTTTCTGGCAAAGATACTTTTTATCAAAAATAAATAATCAATAACTGATAACATAAACGTACAAAAATAAATTAAAAACATTTCACAAGAAAGGAGAGGGAAGTTTTGACCAGAAAGGAATATGAGCCAAGCACAGAAGGAGTGTGGGAAAAGTCGCCATTGCTGTCACCGTTTTTTCGCCCGTTTGGATGGGGGAGGGTGGGCGCCAGACCGGGTCCGGGATGCCATCGGGCTGGCCTGTCCAGAGGCAGATGTTGTGGCCTCTGGACTAGGCACAGGGCTAGGCACATTTGGAGGATTGGCTGATGCTGTGCCAGAGGTGGAGGATCCTGATGTTCCGGCAGGAAGGGAGGTCGGCTCCACCATGTGCTGGCGAACGAGCTGCTCCAGGGCATCGGCGATGCGGATGTTGGCCCTGGTATTTTCCGCCAGGGCCTGACCAATGGTCATGTTGGCCGCAGCATTTTGCTCCAGGGCCTCAGCCACCCATATCAGACTGGCGTCCATCCTCTGCAGAATCTCCGTATGGAAATCCGATTTGAAATTGAGTTCTGTGAGGAGGCCCACTGCCTGCGAAGGGGCACGCCCTGGACTGGCTTCTGCAGGGTCCTCAGCCGGATGTACTGGTTCCTCCCCTGCAGAGCCAGCAGAAATTCTGCGGCCAAGGCTTCCCTCTGGAGCAGACTCATCCGCCTGTGTCTCTGTTTGAAAAATGAGAAAAGAGTCACATTAGAATCTACATATTGGCACAATAGCATTTCAGAGTTGGTGACATCACAATACTTACCTGGGCCAACATGAGGAGCCGCAAAGTCTGGCATGTCCGTATCCATGTTGGACACGCCAAACACCTCCACAGGCTGCACACACCCCTGTGCCAGCTCTTCTAAATCCGTCAACTCCAATGACACAGGGGTGGGACCCCCACCTGTCCCCCTTGCATGCCTAGCCCTGTCCGCGAGTTTTTGCTTTAGGCGATATTTGAAGTCGCCCCATCTGTGGGGAAAAATGGAAGCCATTATCCTTTGGTTTAAAATGGGGTTTGTTTTTAGGGGGGGCAAGGGTTTACTTACCGCCGTTTGACATCCCGGGCTAGACGGACATAATCACACACTCTATTGACAGCAACGGCTACCTCTTCCCACATTCTCCACTTCTGGCTTAGACTCATATTCCTGTCTGCCTGTGGCAGGATGTCCACACACTTCTGGATCAAAACCTCCATCTCCTTTCTTGTGAAATGTGGCTGCCTTTTTTTTTTGCCCGCTTTGGCCGGAATACTGGGCCCAGCAGCCTCTTCCATGTCACCCTCCTCACCTATTTGTGTAAATTTACAGAATTCACAAAATCACAACTTGCCTAATCTTATGTTTCAAATTAATCGTTGATAGAAAATGCATGAAAGACTTACCGCCTGACTCTTGTGCATTTTTTCCCTGGTCTGTCGCCATGTCTGAGGTCCAAACAAGAAATACACCAGAATTTGAATGTGTTTTCGTGACGTATTTATACATGCGTCCTTATTTTGCGGCCGCATCATTGATTGTGCGGCCCTATGATCCCTCCTTAATTTGTGCGGGAAACGAAACACTATTTATGGCTTGGTGTGTCTCAAGTCGAGGTGGCGTTTTTGGATTGTTGGAGGTTATCTTGGCTGGAGTTTATTGATTGCGTAGAAAGGAGTTGGAGGTTGGAGATTCGTTTGTTGGTTAGATTTGCGTTTTTTTTCCGTTATCTTTGTTGGTTTATATTTTTGGGACCTCGTTTCTTGATTTGGTAAGTTTTGTGAAGTCTAACTTTTGTTCAATTGTTGTTTCATTGTGTTTCGTATATTTTGTAATTTTTGGATCCCTAATTTCTTCTATTTTAGATTTTGTTTATTTTCGACCCCAAAGACCTTTTGATTTTGCATCTTAGATAT
This sequence comes from Taudactylus pleione, assembly GCA_031769625.1. Taxonomy (NCBI): domain Eukaryota; kingdom Metazoa; phylum Chordata; class Amphibia; order Anura; family Myobatrachidae; genus Taudactylus; species Taudactylus pleione. The sequence continues at coordinate 4,822,348 of JAUIMM010000243.1, read as the reverse complement.
TTGCTCTTGGTAAGTCCATTTTTTATCTTGTATTAGCGAACTAATTAGCGCATTTTTAGTAGTTACTCTTGTGACTTGTATTAGCGAACTAATTAGCGCATTTTTAGTAGTTACTCTTGTGACTTGTATTAGCGAACTAATTAGCGCATTTTTAGTAGTTACTCTTGTGACTTGTATTAGCGAACTAATTAGCGCATTTTTAGTAGTTACTCTTGTGACTTGTATTAGCGAACTAATTAGCGCATTTTTAGTAGTTACTCTTGTGACTTGTATTAGCGAACTAATTAGCGCATTTTTAGTAGTTACTCTTCTGACTTGTATTAGCAAACTAATTAGCGCATTTTAAACAGCTTAATAATCATTTTAACTTTTTGGTGGTTTATCTTTCGCTTTTTGAGCCAACATTTTGACCCGTTTTGATGTACTGTGTTAAATGTCGCTTTGCGGTTTTGCTAAATGGGTGTTTGGCATATTTTAACTTTGGTCTAGCACAAAATGTCTAAACAAAAATGCACAGAGTGAAATGTGTCAAGTAATTTTGGTGTTTATTTTCAGTTTGGACGTATCATGACAATACCCCGGCATGTAAGCAGCAATGGATGGTATCATCAAGCTAAGTTGTTTTAATATAGTTTTGGGGTGGGTCAAAAGCCTTACTTTGAAATCTTTGAATTTCAGGCTGATCTGGGGCGGATTGTTCTGGCCATGCTCCCGGAAGCCGACCAACCTCAATCTCATCCCAGGCATAGGCATCGTAGGCATGCAAGGCCCCAGATATTTCGAACACGTGTCACCCTTTTTGGAGTGCCCGATGATGAGGTTTTAAGACGCTACCGTCTACCTCCCAAAATCATCATAGACACTCTCTCATTAATAGAAAGTGATCTTGAGCGGCAAATTGACAGTCCAACAGCAATACCACCACTGACGCAATTTATGGCGGTGTTACATTTCTGTGCCTCAGGATCGTTTCAAACAACGGTGGGAATAGTGGCGGGCATCTCCCAATCCTCCTTTTCCCGGATCCTGAGGGCAGTGATGGAGGCACTTTTCAAGCACCTCCATCATTTTATTAAAATGCCTTTGGATATGGGTGCCCTTAGTGTGGCCAAGGCCAATTTTTACCAAATAGCTGGCTTCCCACACATCATAGGGGTTGTGGATGGTACTCACATACCACTTCAGCCTCCAGCACGGCTGGAGGCAATATTTAGAAACAGGAAACACTATCACTCCCTGAATGTAATGGTGGTATGTGATGCCTCCCTCCAGATCCTGTCCCTGAATGCTAAATTACCCGGAAGTGCACATGACTCCTTCATCATCCGGCAATCAGGGATATGGCAGAAATTAACCAACCTACAAGCTGGTGATGCGTGGCTTCTGGGTAAGTGGAGACCTTTAGTACATAACAATGTTAAGCTTGATACACAGTGTTCCTGATGTTGTCTCTTATTTTTCACAGGAGATAGTGGATACCCTTGCATGTCCTGGCTGCTCACTCCTTATTTGGCTCCCACACCAGGCCCACAAAGTGAGTATAATTCCACACTTACAGCCACCAGGCAAGTGGTGGAGCGCTGTATCGGCCTTTTAAAAGGCCGATTCAGATGCCTCCACCGCTCTGGTGGCGAGCTCATATATTTGCCGGATATGGTGTTGAAAATTGTGGTCCTGTGTGGGATATTTCACAACATCGCCATAAGGAGTGGTGTCCCAATGCAGCCAGAGGATGCCTTACCTGAGGATGGCCCCCCCGAGGTTGGTCGGAGGTCAGTATGTGGGGGGGCCATACGCGATGATGTGGTGGCCAGATTTTTTAGGTAAGTTTGACCCAAACTACAGTGTTTATACCTAATGTGTTTGTGTTTGTTTGCGAACATCTAATTTATTTTTATTTTTTTCACCATCTTCTGTTTGTTCACATAATCTTTGCCACTCCAACGCTCACTACTTCCTGCTTCCCTTACCAAACCTGGATCTGGTGATTTTGGGCATATATTCTGGAACCCATATCGCAACGCCATGTTTGTGGAATCATGTTGGCATGGTCCTTCGTCAACCAGTTCTTGATTGTTTTTTTTATTTAAATATTTTATTTGTATGTGTTGTATTTGAGATTATCACTGTTTTTTTTTTTGGGACTGACCACTTTGATTTCTCATTTATGTTGTGAATAAATGTTTGGAGAGTGAAATGGTCTTCCTTTTTTTGGACGTTAACAGCAAGTGTAACCAGGTTAACACACCTTACATTTGACTAAGGGGTAATCCAGTACTGACACCAGTTGATGTAAACTGAAATATGTTTTCAGGTTCCCAACCCACACCAAAAGGAAGCCTGTCCAAACCTTTGGATTTTGAAGATTGGCCTAAGCAGCTTGCACACCAACTAGGAACCTGTAAAATGTTGAAATATCTAACTGACACTACACCCAAAAAGGGAAATGACATTGTTACTGTTATGTGTTTCTTGTGGCTGTTTAACATATAAATACAAAACACAATCTAACTTTTAAAAAAGGGAAATCCTTGCAGGAACAGTCTACTTATGTCAGGGAAAACTATTTTTGTTTTGGAAAAAAAGAATGAGCCAGAACGTATATTAGAACTAAAAAATTTATTTAGAAAACGAAAATAAACAAAAAAAACTACTGGTGAAGGATGCCAGACAGCCGGTCAAGGCCCACAAGAATGCCAATGACATGTTGGCGCATCTGGCCAACACAATCGTCCACCTCTTGTCGACGCCTCTGTTCCTCTGTGGGTGAGAAAAGTGTGTGGATTAATAAAACAATAGGGAATCCACATTAAAAAAACAAAAACACAACGAAATCACTCCTAAACCGAAAAAAAAAAAACCAAAACAAAAAGGGGGTGCTGCCAAAAATACAAGGCCTATGTACAAATTCCCACAGGTGTGATATGTGTATGTTGAAATCAGCAGGAAGAGGTAAAGGCAAACTGCTAAATCACCAAAAGTAAACCAAACAAGCACGAATAAAGGCACGACACATGATTACATACAAACAGTTTGTGGTTAAAATAAATGTGAAAGAAAAACATACCGGGAGCCAAAACGGGAGCTCCGGAAGTCCCTCCATGTTCCTCCTTGGAGGAGCCTTCATTCCCCAAAGAATGGGGAGGGGTAATGACGGACTCCGGGGAGGGGGTAATTGGAAGAGGGGTGGGTGGAGGAGAGGGGGAAGTGGGATGGAGGGGAAGGAGGCCCGACAGTTCCAGGAGAGGGTCTTGGAAGGCTGGGGAGGAGTGGGGTATAGGGGAAATATTTGGGGTGGAGTGTTGGCTGGGGGTTGGGGATAGTGGCCGGGAACGCCGTCTGGCCGGATGGTGACGGCGTAGTCTTGGCTGTCCTCCTAAAATATGTCAAACAAATTGAGGTTAGTTTCTGGGCAAATCCGGGGCCCAAATAAAAAAAAAAAATCCACCAACAAAAAACATGCAAATAGGAGTAGAATGAAATAAACAGAAATAGAGGGAAAACAAGCACACGCTGATATGAGGACAAATAATAAATAGGACAGACAGGAAAACATGCACACGCAGATATGAGGACAAATAATAAATAGGACAGACAGGAAAACATGCACACGCAGATATGAGGACAAATAATAAATAGGACAGACAGGAAAACATGCACATGCAGATATGAGGACAAATAATAAATAGGACAGACAGGAAAACATGCACACGCAGTTTGCCCCACAAACACAAACATGAAAACCACAATACATAACACTTACTTTCCAGGATCTGCATGCGAAAGCATGCCAGCAAGCGGGGCGTTCGCCGTTGCAGGTCTGACCACCTGCGCTCCAGCTGCCCGATGTTGCGGCGTGAACCCAAGGACCGCAGGCGGGACCGTGCCTCCGCATACGCGGAGCGCTTCTGCCGGTTGGTGATGGGTGGAGGCTGGCTGGTGATACGGCGATCCATCACCTCCGTAAGCACCAGCAGCTCGCGCCTGGTGAATGCGGAGGCTCTCATGATGGCAATGGAGTTTTTCATACAAAACATTTTTGATAAAGTGTGCAAAAAATTTCTGATTGGCTAATGTATTTTGGAAATTAACAGGAGCAATTTTATTGGTTAGTGTATGAGTCATGTGTTCAACAGGGCCAGAAATCTCTGGAGAGTTATGATAGGCTTGATGCAGTGACATGCGTTTGCAAATTTAAATAAAGAAATGAACTCCGGAAAATATGCGGGGATCCACACCAATAGAACAATTGTTTAATTGTGGTTCACATGTTTTTTGAACCATAAAAGCGAATGTTCCATCCGTACGTATTCTGCGGGTAAACACAAACACGGACAAGAGTAAAGTTTCTTGCATTGTGTTGAAAAAAAACAAACAATTAAGCTAATTGATACATTGATTGGCATGATACGATTGAGGGAGGTAGGCAGAATAAAGGAGCAGGTAATCGACATCTGACAAGGCCACTTCCGGTTTCACTTGTGCGTGCGTTCCCTTCAAGCCATTTCGGGGATGTACTCTCGCTATTTCGCACGCTCGTTAGTTAGAGGAGGGGTCGCCTGAGTTTAGGGAGGAATTTTAGATGCGAACGAAAATACGAGCGAGCCATTGAATTTAAATAGTTTTGTACGTACGCCTAACGTACGTGCGCCTGCTTGCGAGTGGGTCTGAATGAGGGCCTCTGTTCCTTATATTCTCCCAGATGATGTGTATTTTATATGTGGAAGGAAAGCATACAAGTGGCTCTCTCTGAATTCTGAAGGTTTATGTTATCTTGGAAGGGTATTACCAGAAATTCTGACCCTTACACATGATGAAATGATTGGTATCCATAAAACTGCACCACCTCCATACATACACACACAGTATGAATATCGTGACAAAAGAAATATGATCCCTGCTGAAGAACATATAGCCACACAGTTGATTAGTGAAACAACTGGCTTCCAAATTTTGGTAGTATTAGATCCCACCAGGATCACTCGGGGGACTTTAAATTTTAGATACATCCAAGACCTGGCTAAATTAATAGACATCACCGAGATGTATGATGACACTTTCAAGTATGTGGGTAGGGAGCTACAGGCTTATAAAAAGGAATTGGTGCAACATAGGCTAGTGTTAAACTACCTGATAGCTGTTACTGGTGGATACTGTGTGACTTTGGGCCTGATTCAGACCCACTCGCGAGCGGCTGTCCGCTCGCAAGTGGGTCGATGTTATGGACTGAGCATGCGCACGACGGAGGGAGCTCCGTCGTGCGCATGCGCCAGACGCGACGAGCGAAGGAAAGTCCTTCGCTCGTTGTGTCCGATCAAAGGGGGCGTGCTGTCAATGTTGATTGACAGCACGCCCCCTTTGGTGGGCGTGCCGGGGGCGTGCCTCCCTGACGGGGGCGTTCCCACGGGAACGCCTCCCATCAGAAGCTGGCCCACTGACATCACTAGTGATGTCAGTGGGAGTGATTTTGGCTCTGATAGAGCCAAAATCACTCCGGAGCTTGCGGTTGAAAACCTCAACCGCAGGCTCCGGCTCGCAATTTCAATGGTCGCGATGGTCTCGACCATCGCGGCCATCACAATGCACGCTCGTATAGCCTGTGGGTGGTGACCCACAGCTATACGAGCGTCCAGGAGGACGCTCCATGAAAATGGAGCCCGGCCCTCATTCAGAGCGTGCACTCTGCTCAGAGCGTACGGCTCTGAATGAGGGCCCTTGTCCACCCAATTTGGTGTCAAGTGTTGCACGTACATCACCAATAATGCTAATAACCCCAAAGAGGTGATAGACCGGAAAATGGATGAAATCGTACAACTGAAGTGGGAATTTTGGAAGGACCTTAATACTTCCTTGTATGAGACAGAAGTAAAGGTAGAGAAATGGTTCTCTTGGTTAAACCCTGTAAAATGGTTCGCCGGTCTGGGAGAGTGGGCACAGGAGATGGTTGCTAGTATAGGTAAGCTTCTTATTCTTATACTTGTTGTCAGTAATTGGTTTATGTGTCAGAGGTGTTCTTACTGTGGTAAAATGTGGAAAATGTACCACCAAGGTAAATTGTGAAAATTAGATCATGATGGTGGTGAGTGGTGGTATAGGTACTAAGGTTATTGAAGAACTGCATTACAATCCTGAAATTGAATGTGCCATCAGATAAATAACATGTGAATAGGTTTGGTCATGTATGATAAAATATTGTAAAATGTTCCATTAAACATCCTAGATAATGTAGTCTTAGTTCCCCCAAACTTCCTTTATAGGTTCGATGAGGTCCCACATCCTACCAATGATCCCCTATAGATCCGCAGATGGCATATAAGGGTTTTACACTTTCTTGAAACGCATTATTGATGGTTTAGTGACCAAATTGTGTCACCCCATCTAGAACATTGAATAATAATTTATTATACATGACTAAGTAGATTAAGAATAGAAGGGGATAGTTTATGTTAGCTATTAAAGGGTGGACTGTCAAAGTCAAATAATTGGTTATGATTGTTGTAGAATTATTATCTGATGAGCTAATCGTCTATGGTCCGATAATGTGTTTCCATGATGCTACATTGCATCGCGCAATCCAATGCACTAAACTGCGTATTCACAACACACATTCACTGATGCACATAACACACACACATATAAATGAATATATACTTATATACACGGATGCTCATATGCATATGCACATACTTACACATGGATGCTCATTTGTATATAGTTGCTAATTCAACACACAGACGCACCTAAGCAAACGGATATTTTCATGATGGTCCCCATTCACAATAGTTACTAACCAGAGTTATTAAAGGTATTTTTAACTAATAATTATGATGTAATATGCACTTAAATGAGATCTAAGGTTTAGAGCATGGTGGACATGTCATGTTTGGTATCATACTAAATCCCTGTTTATTTGCAGACTCCCGTTCCTATCGGCAAAGGAGTCACATCTTGCATCCGCTAGTTATGGATGATAGGGAGTTATTGCATAGAATGTTATTATCAGTATGTAGTATTGTAGCCAGTATAACCAGTTGTTCGGTGGGAAACTACACAAAGAGACCATTGGAGAACTGAGACATGCCCCTGATGATACCATATGAATCAACCAATGACCAGATCATCCAGAAGCAAGAACCAATGGAAACTTGTAAACTAGTTCTTTTGTTAATGTAGAACTCTGTAAGGTATATAAGCAGTGACCTGACCCCAGTGTACAGACATCGTCTTTGATTGGGTGTGAGAACCTAAGAAAATTTCCCCTTGTAATATTGGTCTGAAATAGAAACAGGTTCTATATCAGTGTCAATCACTTTTGGAGTTAATGAGCTGGACATATAAAGATATTCTAATATAAAGAAAACATTAGAGGGTATATTTACTAAAGTGCAGGTTTTTAGAAGTGGAGATGTTGCCAATAGCAACCAATCACATTCTAACTATTATCTTCTAGAAGGTGCTAGATAGATGTTAAGTAGAATCTGATTGGTTGCTATGGGCAACATCTCCAATTCTAGAAACCCACACTTTAGTAAATATACCCTCTAATGTTTTCTTTATATTAGAATATTTTTATATCTCCAGCTCATTAACTCCAAAAGTGATTGACACTGATATCGAACCTGTTTCTATTTCAGACCAATATTACAAGGGGAAATTTTCTTAGTTTCTCACACCCAATGGTGTTTTCCAGCAAAATTGGCCTCCGCTTTGAAATTCCATTCCATGCTAGAAACTGCTTGGGTAAACTATCTATTTAATTATTTTTTGGCAATCTGGGAGACCTTAGATTCTTTAAGAACATATAATAGACAAGAACAAGATGCCTCTTATAGAGCAGCCCAAACCTCTCTAACAGTGAAGTCAATTTGGGATCCAATGAGTGGAAGAATAAAAAGTGTATTCAGGATCCACTGGACGAGGAGATCTCCAGATGTCCAGAAGACCCATATGAGTCACCATCTAGCTCAACCCAAATCTAGGTTGTTTTGGTGTTGTAGCTGGTGAGCCTTTCCCATCTAAAATTGGGGCGGTAACAAGGTTAACGTCTCCACCCAGAATAACCTGGGAATCTGAAAAAGGGTACAGTTCATTAACAACATTGACAATGGAGAATCTATCATAAACAGTGTGCCCATAAACATTACACAAAGTGTATCTGTTGCCATTTATGGGAATATCCATTATGATGTAACAGCCAAATTTATCAATGTCAGTAGAATGAATTGCAAAATGTATACCTTTACAGAGTAAGATTACCACTCATCTGGTTTTAGAGGTACTATATAAGAAGATAAGGTTATGACCTGCAGTCATGACATATTCAATTTAGCAAGTTCAGTGAGAATCACATAGATCTCCTAAAGGGATGTAATGTCAGCATGCAATTTGTTAAAATACTGTAGGTTAAAATGCATCTCCTTTTAACAGGTGAATTAATGCCCCTCACATTCCACAAGCAAGCTTTAAGTTGATATGTCATGTAGCAATTACTGGAGAATATATGAACTGGAATGGCACACTACAACATAGTCATCCCTGCCACCCCACCACCCCCACAGACTGTAACAGGACCAATAAATAGACAAAACATTAGTATCTGAATGTGGTGGAAGGAGTAATACAAAAAGAAATGGACTAAACTTGTATAGCAAGGTAATTGTGTGGTATTGTGAAGAAAGAAAGAAATAAAAAAAATAAAAAAAAGAGATAAATATGGTAGTAAAAAAATAGACACATCAAACTATAATGGTCCTAGCTGTAAAGCTGGGTACACACCTAAAGATTTTCTGTCCAACCATCCAACTAGTTGATTGGTTAGAATGAAAATTTGGTAATGTATGGGAGTAACTGATGATCAGCAATTTGCTCCTAAATGCCATAAACCAGATAAAAATGGTCTTTCAGACAAGTTTGTTAAATGTTTGATCTAGACAATTTGTTCAAACAACAGTTTTTGTCCATTTTCGGTATTTGGGAGCAAATTGCTGATTGCTTTCATACCTTACCAGATTTTCATTCCAACCAATCAACTAGTTGGATGGTTAGACAGAAAATCTTTAGCTGTGTACCCAGCTTTAAGCTACATCAGACAAAATCCAAAAATCACCGATATACAGTCAGGTGCATAAATATTGGGACATTCACAGAATTTTATATTTTGGCCTCTATTCACCACCACAATGGCTTTGAAATGAAACAAACAAGATGTGCTTTAACTTCAGACTTTCAGATTTAATTGGGAGGGTAATTACATCCAAATCAGGTGAACGGTGTAGGAATTACAACGGTTTCTATATGTGCCTCCCACTTTTTAAGGGGCCAAAAGTAATGGGACAAACTAAACAATCCTAAATCTAACTTTCACTTTGTAATACTTTGTTGCCAATCCTTTGCAGGCAATTACAGCCTGAAGTCTGGAACGCAGAGACATCACCAGATGCTGGGTTTCATCCCTGGAGATGCTCTGCCAGGCCTCTACTGCAAAAGTCTTCAGTTCCTGCTTGTCCTCGGGGCATTTTCCCTTCAGTTTTGTCTTCATCAAGTGAAATGCATGCTCAATTTGATTCAGGTCAGGGGATTGACTTGGCCATTGCATAACATTCCACTTTTTAGCCTTAAAAAACTCTTTGGTTGCTTTTGCAGTATGCTTTGGGTCATTGTCCATCTGCACTGTGAAGCGCCGTCCAATGAGTTCTGAAGCATTTGACTGAATATGAGCATATAATATTGCCCAAAACACTTCAGAATTCATTCTGCTGCTTTTGTCAGCAGTCACATCATCAATAAATACAAGGGAACCAGTTCCATTGGCAGACAGACATGCCCACGCTATGACACTACCACCACCATGCTTCACTGATGAGGTGGTATGTTTTGGATCATGAGCAGTTCCTTTCCTTCTCCATACTCTTCTCTTCTCATCACTCTGGTACAAGTTGATTTTTGTCTCATCTGTCAATAGGATGTTTTTCCAGAACTGTAATGGCTTTTTTAGATGTTGTTTGGCAAACTCTAATCTGGTCTTCCTGTTTTTGCGGCTCACCAATGGTTTACAATTTGTGGTGAACCCTCTATATTCACTCTTGTGAAGTCTTCTCTTGATTGTTGACTTTGACACATATACACCTACCTCCTGGAGAGTATTCTTGATTTGGCCAACTGTTGTGAAGGGGTTTTTCTTCCCCAGGGAAATAATTCTTCTGTCATCCACCACAGTTGTTTTCCGTGGTCTTCCAGGTCGTTTGGTGTTGCTGAGCTCTCCGGTGCATTCTTTCTTTTTAAGAATGTTCCAAACAGTTGATTTGGCTAGACAGAATGTTTTTGCTATCTCTCTGATGGGTTTGTTTTGATTTTTCAGCCAAATGATGGCTTGCTTCACTGATAGTGACAGCTCTTTGGATCTCATATTGAGAGTCGACAGCAACTTATTCCAAATGCAATTGTCACACCTAGAATCAACTCCAGACCTTTTACCTGCTTAATTGATAATGAAATAACGAGGGAATAGCCCACACCTGTCCATGAAATAGCTTTTGATTTGATAGTCCCATTACTTTTGGCCCCTTAAAAAGTGAGAGGTACATATAGAAACCATTGTAATTCCTACACCGTTCACCTGATTTGGATGTAATTACCCTCAAATTACATCTAAAAGTCTGCAGTTAAAGCACATCTTGTTTGTTTCATTTCAAAACCATTGTGGTGGTGAATAGAGGCTAAAATATGAAAATTCTGTCAATGTCCCAATATTTATGCACCTGACTGTAGGCCCTTGAAGCAAGAAATATGATTTATGGACATTGAAGCCAACTGTGATTTGAGGTCAGCAGCAGCCCCTATAAATTTGTCCACCTGTTTCTACAGCAAGAGTTCTACAGTATCCCGGATAGCCCTCTCCACCACTGTATAGGGCATGTGGGCAAAATACACAAGCGAAGCAGAACCCAATTCACTTGTAGTGGGAGCAGCAGAACCAGTTGGCCATCCATAGGAGTCACCGTGGAGTCTGTATGTCTACCACCACCCTTTGTCCTTTGAGTTTTGGGAGTGGGGTCTGGAGCAACAAATTTATACATCATAAGAATAAAATGAAGAAAGTCCAACAGAAAATTTGTAGATATGATGGTCAGATGATGTTGTAAAAAATGTTGTAAAAAATAGAATAGAAATCTAAATATTGCATTGTATGAAATAACAAGTAAACAAGTAAGTAAACAAAAATATATAGGCAAATTGGAAATAGTAAGGTCAAAATTTTGGTATAAACAAAAAAATTAGATTTTTTTATGTACTTCATCTGTGAAACACTGCTAAGCTGATGCTGTGTTAGGTGGGCTGGGCCACAGGAATAGGCACTAGAGAGTTAATCTGATTGGTTCTGTCCCCCCACGTAACCCCTCCTGTTCCCCTAAAGCCTCAGTTCTCTAACAAAACTGCTTAGAGAAGCACAGTAACACCACTAAAACAACCATAAACCAAAAAAACATGGTAAATGACCAGAAGGATGACAAGGAAAGGACTTTACGGTGAGTACATAAAAAATAAAATTTCCTCATTATTCAAACTGGGGGACACTGGTATGTTCATGATGGGATTTCCCGAAGTAAACCTAACAGGGGGGGCCTCGAGCGGCAAGGCCACACGCAACATATGGCAGTTGAAACCAGCCTCTGCATAACCAAAAATATCAAAACAGTAAAACTTAGTGAACATATGCACAGAGGACCAGGTTGCCACCATGCACAACTATTCCACTGAAGCACCATGGCGAACTGCCCAAGAGGCCCTAACCACATGTGTTGAATGGGCCAAGAGTGAAGTAGGAACCAGCACATCCAAGGACCTATATGCCTTATGATTAGCTGCTGTCACCCATCTAGCAGCTGAATGCTTGGAGATTGGCCAACCATGCTTAGGAGTATCCACCAGCACTAATCGAGAATCAGTGCGGTGGAAGGCCGAGGTACAATGAATGTAATCCATAATGCCCTCTGCACATCTAAAAAATAAAGCAAAGAATCGGAAGAAGCAGGACCAGGAAAAGGAAAAATTATGTCCTGGCTCAGGTGAAACTTGGACACTACTTTAGGCAAGAATGACGGCTTGGGGCCTGATTCAGCATGGATTGCAATTGCCACTGCAAACGCAGATCAGCCGATTTTTGCATACTGTGCATGCTTAAGCAGTGAACTGCGAGTGCACTGCGATTGCACTGTGATTATGCATGCAGACAGGAATACATCACAGAGTGAGTGACAGGCCGCGAGCGTTTGGGGGTGGTGAAGCAGGAGTATTTGCAGAAATGCAGACATGTCTGTCCATTGAACACTGTTGCATGGGCATGCATAAATTAGCCACTGCAATTGCCTATGCAGCTTGAGTACTCACTGCGATGGGTCAGACCTGCTGTAATTGTGCGCGAGGGGCCAATGTGCTTCGATGTTACCAATGTTTATGCAGGACTGTGAGGTATTACAGACATGAGTTAGCAGTAGTGGGCATCTCTATGCTGGCTGAGTGGTGGCAGACATTAGCATATTTTCACAGCTGCATTGTGTGCATTTATGCAGCAGCAATCGCTATTGTGATCAATGCTGAATCAGGCCCTTAGTCCATAACACCAACCTATCAGACTGAAAAGGGAGGTGTACAAGACAAAGCTATCAGTTCCGATACCCTTCTGAAGTGATGGCTAGAAGGAAAACAACTTTCAAGACAAGATAGCACAACTCTATTGATTCCAGAAGATCAAAAGGTAGTTTTTGAAGAGTGTCCTGGACCAAACTTAAATACCAAGGAAGGATAGGAGGAACGTAAGGTGGGTGGATGTGCAACACCCCCTGCAGAAAAGTCTGCACCTCTGGAATAATTGCTAAATGCTTCTGAAAAAGCACAGAAAGGGCAGACACCTGCCCCTTTAAAGAAGACAGGGTGCACTGAGTGTCAACTTAGAAAGTCTGCTTCCCAGTTCTGAAGTTGGACAATTCCCAGTTGGCCAATATTACAGGTATCCAGACCTCCACCCAAGAAAAGATCTGAGCCACCTCCAACATAGTCTGATGACTCAGAGTGCCTCCCTGCTGATAGATATTTGCCACCATGGTGGCATTGTCAAATTGAATGGGAACCAGATTTTTGTGCAGGACCTCCTGAGCTTCTGACTGCTTTTAGTTTCACAATGTTCATTGGGACCAATGCCTCATATCTGGACCAATAGCCCTGAAGCTGTAGGCCAAGAATCTTCACTTGCCAACCAATAAAGCTGGCATTGTTGGTGACCAGGGTCCAATCCCAAATCCAGAAGGGATTTCCCTTGGACAAGTTTTAAGACTGGAGAGATTGTCACATCTGAGGCAACAGACAGAAAAACTATTTGTCCAAACAAGGTTCCCTTCAGACCCAATAGGCCAGACTTTGGCTCTGCAGGGGACAAGCATGGAACCTAACAATAGGAACTACCTTGAATGATGACACCATCTTTCCCAGGAGTTTCATACCCCTGAGGATCAAAACCTGTGGTAGCTGAATTACAGTTCTGACAGGAGATCCAAAACCTTCTCTGGAGGAAGATAGAGTCACTGCTTGTGAGCATCAAAGAGGAGGCCTAAAAAGATCATCTGTGGTATGAGATTTGACTATGGATTGTTGAGTAACCACCCATGGGATTCCAACACTTCCCTAAGCACTACCAAGTGCTGAACCAGCATTGACTCTGAACTTGCCTTTATCAGGAGTTGATCCTGGGTACGATGGTAGCACACTTTTTCCTGAGTAAGGCTACCATGTGGGCCATTATCTTTGCAAATACTCTGGGAGCCATGAAGAAACTGAATGGAAGCACTCTGTACTGAAATTGACTGTCATGGCTGCCGACACTTGAGACTCCTGGGAGGAGGCAGACCTACTAGGCACAATAAACTGGGGTGGCTTTAGGAATGACCTTTTCATGAAATCTCGATAGCACAGAATGAAAGTAAATAGAATTTGTTCATAGGAGAAATATAATAGCAATGTCTCACATAAAGTCTCAACAACACTGAGGTTCACATAAGTAATAATGAGTATAGGAGAAAACCACCCATATAGTCTTTAACACAGAAAAGTTAATATGGTAAGGAACCCCGAGTCCAGTTTGAGGCTAAAACCTCAGGATGGTATAGAGGAGCTTCACATGGGTGGAACCCTGTAGTGATGGAGATCCAGAGCAGAGTGAGCCCTGTGATGCAGTGAAAGACAAAGCAGGGTTGAGCCCTGTGATGTGGAGAGGTCAGAGAAGGGTTGAGCCCTGTGATGCGATGAGGTCGGAGCAGGGTTGAGCCCTGTGATGCGGTGAGATCGGAGCAGAGTTGAGCCCTGTGATGTGGTGAGATTGGAGCAGGGTTGAGCCCTGTGATGCGATGAGGTTGAAGCAGGGTTGAACCCTGTGAAGCAGTGTGATTCCAGAACAGGGTTGAGCCCTGCGGTGTAACTAGAATCTGGAGCGGGGTTGAGCCCCGCGATGCAGTGAAGGTTGCAGCAGGGTTGAGCCCTGTGAAGCAATGTGGTTCTGGCACAGGGTTGAGCCCTGCGGTGTGACTAGAATCCGGAGCGGGGTTGAGCCCTGCGATGCAGTGACGATAACAGTAACGGTGCAGTTGACAACTGTAGCGAAGATGGATATGATGTCCACAGGAGCGAGAGGTAACAGGCAAAGTAAATAGTGCAGCAAAAGGTGAAACCACAGCAGTGGAGCAGAAAGCAATACTTAGGCAATGGCTATGCTGAGCTCTGTAGTGCGGCTGGTAACTGGCATCAGAAGTTTAGCTGGAACATGAGTGGAGATATAGCAAAGTCCACAGCAAGCCACAGGCACAGCATGGATCTGGCAGGAGTCCAAGAAAGACCTGAAAGTAACGTTGCACAGACACTGAGACACAGTTAGTAACAGGCTTTATACTAGAGGTCTGTGATCCATAGGAAGTTCAGAACATGAGACACAAATGGAATCAGGTTTGAAATAATGAGCAATTTAGGAATCCCACAACCTGACAACACCTTGGAAACAGATGATCACTATAACTCTCTATTCCCTGTATGTGAAGAACACCAGCAAGCAGGATAGCTCCTCCAACGATCACAAAGGAACTTTGGAAAAAGTAATCTATCTCTATGTACTGAAATAGTCACAGCCATGACAGTACCCCCCCTTTTTGGGTGGTCTCCGAACACCCACCAGGTTTTAAAGGGAATTTAGCATGAAAATTATGTATCAACTTAGGAGCATGGACATCAGAGTCTTTAATCCAAGATCTCTCCTCCGGTCCATAACCCTTCCAGTCTACAAGGTATTGTAATTGATTTTGATGCTTACGTGAATCCAGAATCTTATTGATCTCAAACTCCACACCTCGAGCAGTTGTTATGGGAGGTACTTTAGGCAAGCTGTCATGAAATCGATTAAGAATCAATGGTCTAAGCAAGGAGACATGAAAGGAGTTAGGTACACGCATAGTTGGAGGTAACTGTAACTTACATGCCACTGGGTTGATAATTTTTATAATATGAAAAGGACCAATATACCAGGGGGCAAACTTCATAGTAGGTACTTTAAGTTGAAGATTTCTAATAGACAACCAGATACGATCCCCAACAGAATATTTAGGAACAGCCAAATGCTTTCTATCAGCAAAGAACTTATAATTATGAGAGGCTTTCCTAAGAGACTTATGTACCTGTCTCCAAATTCCAGAAAAATTTTGGAGGGTAGCTTTGGCTGCAGGAACGTCCACTGTAGGAATTGATTGAAGCTCAGGAACTTGAGGATGCTGACCAGAATTGGCGAAAAAGGACTTACACCTGTAGCAGATGAATAATGAAAGTTATGAGCAAACTCAGCCCAAGGCAAGAAATCCTTACAATCATCTTGAGAAGAAGAAATATACATTATCAAGAAGGTCTCCAACTCCTGGTTCACTCTTTCAGTTTGTCCATTTGACTGAGGGTGATATGCAGAAGAAAACTGTAATTTAATTTACAATGATGAACACAAAGCCCTTCAAAACCGAGAAACAATTGGACACCCCGATCAGACACTATCTCAGAATGAAGTCCATGAAGACGAAACATCTCTTTGATAAATATTTGTGCCTCTGAGACTCTGAAAGGCATCCAATGCCTCTGGGGACCACACTTTGGGATTAGCCCTTTTTTTTGGCATAGCAGTAATTGGAGCTACAATCATTGAAAATGCTTTGATAAACTTTCTGTAAAAATTGGTAAAGCCTAAAAATCTCTGAATAGACTTTAATGAAGTGGGCAAAACCCAATCTTGAATAGCCTTTAACTTCTCAGGGTCCATTTGAAATTTGGAACCAGTAAATGACATACCCCAAAAAGGGTACCACTGGGACTTCAAAAACACACTTGGAGATCTTACCATAAAGCTTATTAGCTCAAAGATGACTTAATACCTCTTTAACATGGGTACAATAATCAAAAAGATTCCTGGAAAAAAATCAAAATATCATCAAGATAAACAATAACAAATTGATAAAGTATATCTCAGAAAATGTCATTCACAAACTCCTGGAACACCGCAGGAGCATTACATAAACCAAAAGGCATGATGAGGTTCTCATAATGGCCATCTCGTGTATTAAATGCAGTTTTCCACTCATCACCTTCTTTAACTCTGATCAAGTTGTAAGCTCCCTTTAGATCAAGTTTAGTAAACAGTCGAGACCCTCTAACTTTGTCAAACAATTCTGTAAAGAGAGGCAAAGGATATTTATTTTTTACCGTGATCTCATTTAGACCCCTAAAGTGGATACATGGATGAAGACTACCATCTTTTTTCTTTACAAAAAAGAATCCCGCTCCAGTGGGAGATGAAGAAGGCCTGATAAACCCCTTTCGTAGGTTATCTTGCACATATTCCAACATGGCTTGAGTCTCAGGAACAGAGAGAGGGTATACACAACATTTGGGTGGCATTTTACCAGGAATAATTCAATAGGACAATCCCAGGGATGATGCGGTGGAAGTACGTCTGCCGCCTGCTCAGAAAAGACATCAGCAAATTCATGATAAGGCTGTGGAAGAGAAGATGGAACATCTACTTTCACTTCAGCCAAACGTACCACAGGAATCAAACAATTTAATTTGCATTTAGGACTCCAAGAAAGAATTTGAGAACAAGTCCAATCAATATGAGGGTTATGAAGAGTTAACCATGGTAAACCAAGAACTATTTCATACATAGAAATAGGTAATACCAAAAACTCTAAACTTTCTTCATGCAAAGCTCCTACCCTCAACTTCATAGACTTTGTTTGATGCGTAACAGATCCATTAGAAATTCTACTCCCATTAACTGCAGCAAGGGAAAAATAACGGGTTAATTTAACAACAGGAATTTTTAATTTCTGAACCAAAGACAATGAAATAAAATTGCCAGCTGCTCCAGAATCTAGCAATGCAGAAAACTTTTGACACAAACAAAAATCAGGACTGTTCACAGAAATTAAACAATCCTTTTGGGGGAAACTTTAGAAAGTACCCCTAGTTTGACTTCCCCTCCAACAACTAGGGAGGATCGTTTTCCCAGCCTTATTGGGCATTTAGCCAAGAAATGTTCTGAGGATGCACAATACAAGCAAAAATTAGAACGCCTCCTACGTTGCTTCTCAACTTCAGACAATTTAGCTTTATTAATTTGCATAGGCTCATCAGATGTACTATGAAAAGAGTGAGACAGGGGAAGAGAATTTTTAGAACACTCAGAGTGGCTCCTCTGAACCCCTCGTTCTCACATATGCAGATCAATTTTAATGAAATTAACTCATCCAAATTCTCAGGAAGATCCCAAGTCACCAACTCATCTTTAAGTCTCTACGATAGACTATTCCAATATGCTGCTCTTAATGCCTCATTATTCCATTTAAGCTCTGCGGCTAAAGTTTGAAAATGAACCACATACTGACCAACTGGAGCTGTTCCTTGCTTTACTCGCAAAATATCCACAGACACGGCCACTGATCTTCCAGGTTCGTCAAATATCCTTTTGAAAGTAGAAACAAAAGCTTGGTAATTAGACATTAAGGCATCATTTCTCTCCCATAAAGGAGAGGCCCACTCAAGAGCAGCACCAGACAATAATTACATAATATAAGCCAATTTAACATGAGAGGTAGTAAAACTTTGAGGTAATAATTCAAAATGAATCTCACATTGGTTGAGAAATCCTCTAAATGTTTTTGGATTACCATCATAAGAGGTAGGAGTCAGTAAACGTAAATGAGAAGCAGAAACCCCTAATGTACTTGCAACAGGAATCTTAAATTTGTCAAGACGTGTGGAAAGATCCTGTAGACATTGCAAAACTTGAACTTGAGTGTTTTCCTGTACTTCCAAATGAGCGGTCAAACACTGAAGCACCTGTACCCCAGTAGCCTGTTCCAGATCTGGATTCATTTTTAAGTCTGTGAAAACTGTCACAGCTACCGACACTTGAGACTCCTGGGAGGAGGCAGACCTACTAGGCACAATAAACTGGGGTGGCTTTAGGAATGACCTTTTCATGAAATCTCGATAGCACAGAATGAAAGTAAATAGAATTTGTTCACAGGAGAAATATAATAGCAATGTCTCACATAAAGTCTCAACAACACTGAGGATCACATAGGCAATAATGAGTATAGGAGAAAACCCCCCATATAGTCTTTAACACAGAAAAGTTAATATGGTAGGGAACCCCAAGTCCAGTATGAGGCTAAAACCTCAGGATGGTATAGAGGAGCTTCACCTGGGTGGAACCCTGTAGTGATGGAGATCTGAAACAGAGTGAGCCATGTGATGCAGTGAAAGATGGAGCAGGGTTGAGCCCTGTGATGCTGTAAGGTTGAAGCAGGGTTGAGCCCTGTGATGTGGTAAGATTGGAGCAGGGTTGAGCCCTGTGATGCGGTGAGATCGGAGCAGGGTTGAGCCCTGTGCTGCAGTGATATTGGAGCAGGGTTGAGCCCTGTGATGCGATGAGGTTGAAGCAGGGTTGAGCCCTGTGAAGCGGTGTGGTTCTGGAACAGGGTTGAGCCCTGCAGTGTAACTAGAATCTGGAGGGGGGTTGAGCCGCACAATGCAATGAAGGTTGAAGCAGGGTTGAGCCCTGTGAAGCGATGTGGTTCCAGAACATGGTTGAGCCCTGCGGTGTGACTAGAATCCGGAGCGGGGTTGAGCCCCATGATGCAGTGATGATAACAGTAACGGTGCAGTTGACAACTGTAACGAAGATGGATACGATGTCCACAGGAGCGAGAGGTAACAGGCAAAGTAAATAGTGCAGCAAAAGGTGAAACCACAGCAGTGGAGCAGAAAGCAATACTTAGGCAATGGCTATGCTGAGCTCTGTAGTGCGGCTGGTAACTGGCATCAGAAGTTTAGCTGGAACATGAGTGGAGATATAGCAAAGTCCACAGCAAGCCACAGGCACAGCAGGGATCTGGCAGGAGTCCAAGAAAGACCTGAAAGTAACGTTGCACAGACACTGAGACACAGTTAGTAACAGGCTTTATACTAGAGGTCTGTGATCCATAGGAAGTTCAGAACATGTGACACAAATGGAATCAGGTTTGAAATAATGAGCAATCTAGGAATCCCACAACCTGACAACACCTTGGAAACAGATGATCACTTTAACTCTCTATTCCCTGTATGTGAAGAACACCAGCAAGCAGGATAGCTCCTCCAACGACCATGAAGGAACTTTGGAATAAGTAATCTATCTTTATGTACTGAAATAGTCGCAGTCCTGACAGTGGCAATGTCCCATTGTGAAACAAAGTAACTTTTAATGACCCTGCCAAATTGGGACATAAAGATAGTCATCTTTGACATCCAGGGACACCAAAAATTCCCCTTTAATCATGGTGATTACAGAACATAGGGACTCCATTTTGAAGTGTGCTACCTCTAAGTGAAAAAACTGAGCTATTTTAAATTTAGAATAGTACGGAACAAACCATTTGGTTTCCTCAACAGGAAGAGGTGAGAGTAGAAGCCTTGGTCCCTTTGATCTACAGGAAGGGGAATAATAACTCCTGACTCTGAAGCTACAGCCAAAGCTGCATTGTCCATACTGTATATACTAAGGCCTCTCTGATCTGATCTACCATGGCTTAGAGCTCAGTGAAATTAACATCAGATTGCATGCCTGAAGCCAACTGCTCAGCCCAAGATTTCAGAGCCTTGTTTACCCAAGCAATCGCCAATGCTGGACATAAAAAAGCTCCTGTGAAACAAAAAATAGATTGAGTGATGCTTCATTTTTTCTCTCAGACTGATACTTTAAGGATGCAGCCTGCATAGTAGAAAGAACCATAGTTTTTTAAAGCCTGTCGATTGTTAGCATTGACTCTGGGAGGCATTTCCCCCTTCTAGTGTCTTCATCTAAAACTGAACAAACAAATTTAAACCACCTTGTAACCTTAAATCTTCTTTCAGGCTTTAACCAGGCTTCTGACAATGTATTCGCAAACTGAGAAAATGGCAGAAAATTGACCACCTGTTTCTTTTTATGCATAAACAGAGAATATGAGGTACCTGCCTTGGAACTCTCTGCCTCCTGAATGTTTAAGGTCTTGTCTGACTTCAGCAATCAAATCCTGTACTCCCAGACTAGCCTGGGAATCCTCCCAACCAGTCTGATCTTATCATTCATGATCTAGAAGTTCTCCTTCCTTCTGGTAAGAATCCAAGTCTCATAACACCTACTCTTGTGGCTCAGCACACCTAACCCAGCATCAGTTTTCCTGTGTCCCCCAGATCGGATGATGAGGAATAAAAAATAAAGCCTTGTGGGTAGCATGGTAATGTTATTATCAACTGAGCAGCTGAGTGTGAATGTTCTTGTTAGTGGGGAACAGAGAGTCTGACATAAGCAGGGCAGCAGGTGTTTGGAGCAGTCTAATTAGCAGCGCTGCTAGCTGCACCTAAATAAAGGGACTTTCTGGTGGTGACAGCATCCCTGAAGTACTGCAGCTCAGTGAGATACCCCATGAGCTGGTAGATAGTACCTGTAGAACAGGTGGAAGGGGAGTTGTCTCTGCTGGCCCTGGTTCTGGGGAGCTGGAGAACAATGTTGGCATGATCACATGATGGCTTCCCTTCTCCCAGGCAATGTAGTGCTCAATGGTAGTGGGTCAATCAATGTTTAAGGCTGCCATGAAACCAGAGATATTCCTTCAGTATGGGTACCCAATTGAGGTGTTTGTCAGACCCAAAAGCTGCATGGAACATGGGTTTTTATCCAGTCACAGGCAGGAGCTCAAATGAGACCTATCTTCCAGTAATGATTGCAAAGCCACACCCCATATATATATAAAATTAACTAAAATAAATACAGTAACTTAATAATGAAGGTGTACCAAATAAGCAAAAGTCGCCTCCGTGCTAGAAACCTTAAATCAAGGTGCTCATTATAATATTCACCATATGGATATTAATTTGGATTATGATAGTATCTTGCACCAGTAACCAGCTATCTAGATATTGGAGATCAGAAATAGCAATATGTACTTGCAGAGTAAGTTTTGCTTCAGAATACATGTAGTTTTTCATAATCCTCTTGCAGTTGTAACAACATACTGTATCAACCAGATGGTCTTGGCTGCTAACAAGAGCTTGCAACTGTAAATATCCGCATGGTTAAACCACCAATTGTACACATAATTATAACACAGACTTCCCAGCATGTGAATCAGGTCATTTTCAAATATTAAAATTTAACCACCAGTCCAACATAAATCTCAGCTGCTCCAATTGATGATATAAATATAGGAACCCATAAATCAGTGAAACACTGGTCCAATTCCCCGATCCCCAGATGCCATGGCATCAGTGAAATCCAACAAGTTGCATTTCCCCGATTTGAAGATCCCAACCAAAATATGATCAAAAAATTGGGTATTTTAAATATGAAGAATTTTGCAGATTCCCAAAAGGATTGTCAATCATCGATGGCTGCCGTTAGGCATTTCTGACAAGCAGATTGGCAGTTCCGGTCTGATTGGGGGATCGGAAAAATGGCCACCTGATATGTGTAGGGCCCTCTAGGTCAGATCCATAGAAATGTCAATCCCTCACCAGTATTGGAATTGTATGGTGTCCTCATCTTGTACAGTATGGCCCAATATTCGAGTATTGCTTAATGTATAAGTTGGTGTTATTCGAACAGAATATAGTGAGGCTATTGCAAGGTGCTACTCATTACTAGAGAAAATATTATTAACATATGAAGGAGAAAAGTAAGTAGTTACCAGGGTGCACTCGGACCAAATTATTGAATAAAAGTCAAAACATTTATGGTATACATTCAAAATTATTAATGACAAAAATTATTATTTTAAAATGTGGTGAAGTATAAAATAAGGAATTGTGAAAAATAATGAAAATAAGTGCAATTAAATTTATTCTACACAAACTTTGGTCATTGCCTTTTTGTCGTTCTTATTTATTTATTTTATTTATTAACAGTTTCTTATATAGCACAACAAATTCCGTCGCGCTTTACAATTTAAATTAACATTATACTGGGTTGTAAAAGACATACATACATAAAAGACATTTATAAGGGTAAGGGAAATAGATGTTGATACACAAGGATAGGTGCTACATATTGCAAATTGGTCCAGCCCGACTGCAGTTGTTCTTGGTGGGCTGTATAATCCAATCACACTGGAAAGTTGGTATGGGGTTAGGAGGATGTTAAATTGAACACATAGAAGATGTGATAGGTGTTTACTATAAGAAGAGAGTTAGATAGGGAGTTATAAAAGGTTAGGTGGGCGGTCCTGGAATCTGATAAGCTTGTCTGAAGAGGTGAGTTTTCAGAGAACGCTTGAATGTTTGGAAACTAGTGGAAAGTCTAACTATGCATGGGAGGGCATTCCACAGGGTGGGTGCAGCCCGAAAAAAGTCCTGTAACCGTAAATGGGAATAAGTAATGCGTGGGGATGAGAGACGCAGATCTTGTGCAGAGCAGAGATGTCGGGTTGGAAGATATTTTGAGATAAGTGAAGAGATGTATGTTGGTATGGTTTGGTTAATAGCTTTATGTGTGAATGTAAGTATTTTAAATTGAATACGGTAGAAGACCGGCAGCCAATGGAGGGACTGACAAAGTGGATCAGCAGACACTGAACGTTTGGTGAGAAAGATCAACCTCGCAGCTGCATTCAAAATGGATTATAGTGGGGAGAGCCTGTTTTTGGGAAGACCAATAAGGAGACTATTGCAATAGTCAATGCGGGAAATTATGAGTGCGTGTATTAGAGTTTTTGCAGTGTCTTGCGTAAGATATGGTGGAATTTTGGCTATGTTTTTTAGATGTATGTAACAGGATTTAGAGACAGATTGAATATGGGGAACAAAAGACAGTTCAGAGTCAAGGATGACACCTAGGCAGCTAGCTTATGGGGTGGGGTGGGGTTGATTGTCGAGTTGTCAACAGTAATAGAGATATCAGGTTGGTAACTACTATTGGCCGGTGGAAATATAATTAACTCTGTTTTAGAAATATTAAGTTTGAGGTGGCGAGATGACATCCAAGATGAAATATCAGAGAGACATTCAGTGACATGAACCAGCACAGATGGTGACAAATCTGGGGAGGATAGGTAGATTTGAGTATCATCTGCATACAGATGATATTGAAAACCAAAAGAGTTGATTAGTTTGCCAAGAGAGGTGTTATATTTTGAGAAAATCAGAGGACCTAATACTGAACCTTGTGGTACTCCAACTGATAGAGGTAACGAAGTGGAGGTAGAATCAGAAAAGCGAACAGTGAAAGAGTGATTAGATAGGTAGGATGAGAACCAAGAAAGGGCTGTGTCTTGAAGACCTAGGGATTGTAGTGTTTGTATGAGAAGAGAGTTGTCAACAGTGTCAAAGGCAGCAGAGAGATCTAGAAGAATTAGAAGTGAATAATGGCCTTTAGCCTTGGCAGTGACCAAATCATTTACTACCTTAGTCAGTGCTGTCTCAGTGGAGTGTTGGGAACGAAAGCCTGACTGAAGTGGATCCAATAAGTTGTGGGTGTTAAGAAAGTGTGTGAGGCGAGTGTAGGCAAGTCTCTCCAGTAGCTTGGAGGGGCAAGGGAGCTGGGAGATAGAATGGTAATTTGAGAGAGAGTTAGGGTCAGAATTTTGTTTTTTCAAAATGGGAGTGATCACTGCATGCTTGAACAGTGATGGAAATATACCAGTAGAGATAGAGAGATTACAGATTTTAGTTAAGTGTGGAATGAGCACAGGAGACATAGCTTTACTGATTTGTGAGGGTATAGGATCAAGAGCACAGGTAGTAGAGTAGGAGGATGAGAAGAGTGTAGCTACTTCATCTTCATTAGTGGGGTCAAATGATTAGAACGTGCCACTGGGTTCAGGTAGGGGATTGAACAAGACACTGGCTGAGGAAGTGCATACCATTTCATTTCGGATATTATCAATCTTGTTCTTGAAATAGGAAGCGAGATCTTGTGCACTGATAGTAGCAGGTGGGTTGGGTGACGGAGGGGTAAGAAGTGATTTAAATGTATTAAAAAGTCGCTTGGGGTTAGAGGCTTGGGTAGAGATAACAGATTGGAAATATGTCTGTTTGGCATTATCCAGTGCATTACGTTCTTATAAGTAATAGGAATTCTAATGGCATAATAGCCTGATTCTAATAATGTGCTTATTCACTGCCTTCAATTTACCAATTGTCAGTGTTACTTAGCAGGTGATCTCCTCAGTTTATCAGTTTTAGATGTTAATGAAATGTGGCCCTCTGTGTGTAGACCACCAATACCTGATGTTGCCACTGGAGGGGCAAAACAGGTCAGGGAGCAGATATTGGACATTGGGGGGCTCAGATATTATGAGTGATTAATGGCAATGTTTATCATACATATATACCTGTGGCTTACTTGTAGTGGCACTACTACAGGGGGCATTTCTACTGCTGGTGCTACTACTATGGGCATTATGTGTATAAGGTGCAATAATACTATGGGCATTATGTGTATTAGGGACACTACTATGGACATTGTGTAAAGGGGGCACTACTGTGTGTCATAACATGATTGTGTCCATTGTCATTCTCTATTATCTACATCGACATAGAGGGGGAATAGGGGTAGATGCATTATAGTGGCACTCATAGTACTGCTATAATGCCTCTTGCTTCGCCTCTTTACCGAGGCGAAGCAGGAAGCACTAACGATGAGATGTATTGCATCGGCCGCAGAAGGGGAGTGATAACTCTCCCCTCTGGCAATCCCCGCTAGAGCCCACAGCATATCAGCCTAGTGGTGAGGCACTGCGTCTCCCTTCCTGGCTGGCTCAACTGAGCATGCGCGGGATCTTGCAAGCATCACAACATCCCACATGCAGTCCTGGAGCCGACAGCCCCTGCAGCAGGGATAGCACTGTACCTGCTGTTGGGATAGGGGATCGCCAAGCTGCAGCTGTCGATAGCGATAGCTGCAGTGGGTGGAACAGTCAGGCGAACTGGCCGTTCATACGTAGCCCTGCCCATTGGCACTGCTATCTTGTACCGCTGTCATTTACTGCCCAGATCCCCAATCATACATTGGGGAGAAGCGGTATCAGCGCACATAACACGTGCTGATGTCGCTTCGGCAGTTCATATATCTTCCCCCAAGAAAGCCATCTAGCCCGAAGTGTGGCGAGTAGGCAAATTTAATAATGGACACAGACACAGATATAGGCAATATAATAGACACAGGGAGTATGGCCCTCATTCAGACACACTCGCAAGCGGGCGCACGTACGTTAGGCGTACGTACAAAAATATTTAAATTCAATGGCTCGCTCGTATTTTCGTTCGCATCTAAAATTCCTCCCTGAACTCTGACGACCCCTCCTCTAACTAACGAGCGTACGAAATAGCGAGCGTACATCCCCGAAATGGCTTGAAAGGAACGCACGCACAAGTATAAACAGGAAGTGGCCTTGTCAGATGTCGATTACCTGCTCCTTTATTCTGCCTACCTCCATCAATCGTATCATGCCAATCAATGTATCAATTAGCTTAATTGTTTGTTTTTTTTCAACACAATGCAAGAAACTTTACTCTTGTCCGTGTTTGTGTTTACCCGCAGAATACGTACGGATGAAACATTCGCTTTTATTGTTCAAAAAACATGTGAACCACAATTAAACAATTGTACTATTGCTGTGGATCCCCGCATATTTCCCTGGGTTCATTTCTTTATTTAAATTTGCTTACGCATGTCACTGCATCAAGCCTATCCTAACTCTCCAGAGATTTCTGGCCCTGTCGAACACATGACTCATACACTAACCAATAAAATTGCTCCTGTTAATTTCCAAAATACATTAGCCAATCAGAAAATTTTTACACACTTTATCAAAAATGATTTTTAAGAAAAACACCATTGCCATCATGAGAGCCTCCGCATTCACCAGGCGTGAGCTGCTGGTGCTTACGGAGGTCATGGATCGCCGGATCACCAGCCAGCCTCAACCCATGACCAACCGGCAGAAGCGCTCCGCGTATGCGGAGGTACGGTCCCGCCTGCGGTCCTTCGGCTCACGCCGCAACATCGGGCAGCTGGAGCGCAGGTGGTCCGACCTGCAACGGCGAACG
The DNA here is from genome assembly GCA_031769625.1 of Taudactylus pleione. Lineage (NCBI taxonomy): Eukaryota > Metazoa > Chordata > Amphibia > Anura > Myobatrachidae > Taudactylus > Taudactylus pleione. Next base: position 4,795,705 of record JAUIMM010000243.1, on the reverse strand, counting down.
CCCCGCTTGCTGGCATGCTTTCGCATGCAGATCCTGGCAAGTAAGTGTTATGTATTGTGGTTTTAATGTTTGTGTTTGTGGGGCAAACTGCGTGTGCATGTTTTCCTGTCTGTTCTATTTATTATTTGTACTCATATCTGTGTGTGCATGTTTTCTTGTCTGTTCTATTTATTATTTGTACTCATATCTGCGTCTGCATGTTTTCCTGTCTGTTCTATTTATTATTTGTACTCATATCTGCGTCTGCATGTTTCCCTGTCTGTTCTATTTATTATTTGTACTCATATCTGCGTGTGCATGTTTTCCTGTCTGTTCTATTTATTATTGGTACTCATATCTGCGTGTGCATGTTTTCCTGTCTGTTCTATTTATTATTTGTACTCATATCTGTGTCTGCATGTTTTCCTGTCTGTTCTATTTATTATTTGTACTCATATCTGCGTCTGCATGTTTTCCTGTCTGTTCTATTTATTATTTGTACTCATATCTGCGTCTGCATGTTTTCCTGTCTGTTCTATTTATTATTTGTACTCATATCTGCGTGTGCATGTTTTCCTGTCTGTTCTATTTATTATTTGTACTCATATCTGCGTCTGCATGTTTTCCTGTCTGTTCTATTTATTATTTGTACTCATATCTGCGTCTGCATGTTTTCCTGTCTGTTCTATTTATTATTTGTACTCATATCTGCGTGTGCATGTTTTCCTGTCTGTTCTATTTATTATTTGTACTCATATCTGCGTCTGCATGTTTTCCTGTCTGTTCTATTTATTATTGGTACTCATATCTGCGTCTGCATGTTTTCCTGTCTGTTCTATTTATTATTTGTACTCATATCTGCGTCTGCATGTTTTCCTGTCTGTTCTATTTATTATTGGTACTCATATCTGCGTCTGCATGTTTCCCCTCTTTTTCTGAATTTTTAATTCTACTGCTATTTTTTTTGGTTTTATTTTTTATTAATTTTTTTTTTTTGTTTGTTTGCCCGGATTTGTCCATAAACTAAACGCAATTTATTTGACATATTTTAGGGGGACAGCCAAGACTCCGCCGTCAACGTCGGCGTTCCCGCCCACTCTCCCCAACCCCCAGCCAACACTCCACCCCAAATCTTTCCCCTATTCCCCACTCCTCCCCATCCTTCCCAGACCCTCTCCCGGAAATGTCGTGCCTCCTTCCCCTCCGTCCCACTTCCCCCTCTCCTCCACCCACCCCTCTTCCAATTACCCCCTCCCCGGAGTCCAGCATAACTCCGCCCCATTCTTTGGGGAATGACGGATCCTCCGAGGAGGATCATGGAGGTGTGGCCGGAGCTCCCGATTTGTTTCCCGGTATGTTTTTTTATTTTTTTTTTTAAAGCACAAACTGTTTGTATGTAATCATGTGTCGTGCCTTTCTTCGTGTTTTTGTGGCTTGACTTTTGTTGATTGTGAAGGTTTGCCTTTACCTCTTCCTGGTGATTTAAGCATACACATATCATACCTGTGGGAATTTGTACCTAGGCCTTGTATTTTTGCCAGCCCACCCTTTTTATTTCTGTTTTTGGGTTTAGGAGTGATTTGGTATTGTTTTTATGTTTTTCTGTGGAGTCCCTATTGTTGTATTAACCCACACACTTTTCTCACCCACAGAGGAACAGAGGCGTCGGCAAGAGGTGGCGGATGTTGTGGGGCAGATGCGCCACCATGTAATCGGCCTTCTGGTGGCCCTCGACCGGCTGTCTGGCCTCCTTCGGCATTAGATTTATTTTTTTTGTTCTATTTTCCAATTAAATTTATTAAGACAAATATACGTTGTGGCTCATTTTTAAAAACCAAAACCAAGATAGTTTAGCCTGACATAAGTTCCTGCAAGGATTTCCCTTTTTTAAAAGTTAGATTGTGTTTTGTCTTTGTATGTCAAACAGACACCAGAAACACATAACAGTAACAATGTCATTTCCCTTTTTGGGTGTAGTGTCAATTTCAGATTTCTACATTTTCCAGGTTCCTACTTGGTGCGCAAGCTGCTTAGGCCAATCTTACAAATCCCAAGGTTGGGCCAGGCTTCCTTTTGGTGTGGATTGGGAAGCTGAAAACATATTTCAGTTTTGCTCAACTGGCGTCAGTACTGGTTTACCCCTTAGTCAAATGTAACTTGTGTTAACCTGGTTACACTTGCTGTTTACGTACCAAAAAAGGAAGACCATTTCACTCTTCAAACATTTATTGACAACATAACAGAGAAAACAAAGTGGTCACTCCCAAAAAAAATACACAGTGATAAATTCAAATACAACACATACCAAGAAATAATTAAATAAAAACACAAAATCAAGAACTGGTTGACGAAGGACCATGCCAACATGATTCCACAAACATGGCGTTGCGATATGGGTTCAAGAATATATGCCCAAAAGGACCAGATCCAGGTTTGGTAAGGGTAGCAGGAAGTAGTGAGCGTTGGAGTGCCAAAGATTATGTGAACAAACAGAAGATGGTGAGAAAATTATAAATAAATTAGATGTTCGCCAAAAAACACAAACACATTAGGTATAAACACTGGAGTTTTGTTCAAACTTACCTAAAAAATCTGGCCACCACATCATCGCGTATGGCCCCCCCACATACTGACCTTCGACCAACCTCGGGGGGGCCATCCTCAGGTAAGGCATCCTCTGGCTGCATTGGGACACCACTCCTTATGGCAATGTTGTGAAATATCCCACACAGGACCACAATTTTCAACACCATATCCGGCACATACATGAGCTCGCCACCAGAGCGGTGGAGGCATCTGAATCGGCCTTTTAAAAGGCCGATACAGCGCTCCACCACTTGCCTGGTGGCTGTAAGTGCGGAATTATACGCACTTTGTGGCCCTGGTGTGGGAGCCAAATAAGGAGTGAGCAGCCAGGACATGCAAGGGTATCCACTGTCTCCTGTGAACAAAAATAGACCACATCAGGAACACTGTGTATCAAGCTTAACATTGTTATGTACTAAAGGTCTCCACTTACCCAGAAGCCACGCATCACCAGCTTGTAGGTTGGTTAATTTCTGCCATATCCCTGATTGCCGGATGACGAAGGAGTCATGAGCACTTCCGGGTAATTTAGCATTCAGGGACAGGATCTGGAGGGAGGCATCACATACCACCATTACATTCAGGGAGTGATAGTGTTTCCTGTTTCTAAATATTGCCTCCAGCCATGCTGGAGGCTGAAGTGGTATGTGAGTACCATCCACAACCCCTATGATGTGTGGGAAGCCAGCTATTTGGTAAAAATTGGCCTTGGCCACACTAAGGGCACCCATATCCAAAGGCATTTTAATAAAATGATGGAGGTGCTTGAAAAGTGCCTCCATCACTGCCCTCAGGATCCGGGAAAAGGAGGATTGGGAGATGCCCGCCACTATTCCCACCGTTGTTTGAAACGATCCTGAGGCACAGAAATGTAACACCGCCATAAATTGCGTCAGTGGTGGTATTGCTGTTGGACTGTCAATTTGCCGCTCAAGATCACTTTCTATTAATGAGAGAGTGTCTATGATGATTTTGGGAGGTAGACGGTAGCGTCTTAAAACCTCATCATCGGGCATTCCAAAAAGGGTGACACGTGTTCGAAATATCTGGGGCCTTGCATGCCTACGATGCCTACGCCTGGGACGAGTTTGAGGTTGGTCGTCTTCCGGGAGCAGGGCCAGAACAATTCGCCCCAGATCTACCTGAAATTCAAAGTTTACAATGTAAGGCTTTTGACCCACCCCAAAAGTAAGAAAAAACAACTTAGCTTTCTGATACCATCCATAGCTGCTTACATGCCGGGGTATTGTCATGATACGTATAAACTGTAAAAAAGGCAACAATGAGACTTCAAAAATTTAGAGGGTGTTTTTTTTGTTTAAAAATTGTTGCAAGCCAACACAGAAAATAGCGGAAAAACACATTTGGCCATCGATGAAAACTACATTGCACACCGTACGTCAAATAGGGTTCAAATGGACCCAAAAAATGGAAAAGGGAAAAGCAAAACTGGATTATATGATGAATAAGCCGTCAAAAATGCGGTAATTAATTCGCAAATGCAAGTCACTACACCAACAGTCAAAAATGCGGTAATTAATTCGCAAATGCAAGTCACTACACCAACAGTCAAAAATGCGGTAATTAATTTGCAAATGCAAGTCAAAAAATGGACTTACCCAACTCGAATATATAAGATTTCCACAAAAAACTTCTTTGGGTCCGAAAACAAAAAAAAACTAAAAAAGATGAAATGAGTGTTAAACAAATTAACGAACCACAAAACAGAAGAATACACCAATTGGCCACAAATTTGAATGCACAAAACTTACCAAATCAGGAAAGGATGTTGAAAAAATGAAAAAAATGCGAACGGAAAAACCAAAGAAATGTAGCAAAAACTAACAAACAAACAACTCTGCAAAATCCTCCAAACGCAACCAACCAAATCCAAACCACTTAACCGACAACACTCCAACAACCCCACCTCGAATCCACACACACCAAGCCATAAATAGTGTTTATTTTCCCGCACAAATTAAGGATGAATCATAGGGACGCACAATCAATGATGCGGCCGCAAACTAAGGACGCATGTATAAATACGTCACGAAATCACATAGAATTTCTGGATGATTTCATGCTGGAAGCAGAGACATGGCTTCAAACCAGGGAAACAATGGTCAAAATTGCGGCGGTAAGGCCTTCATGCATTTTGTCTCAATGATTCTTTTAAAACATAATATTGTGCAAGTTGTGAAGTGGCTAAATCTGCATATTTACCCAAATAGGTGAGGAGGATGACATGGAAGAGACTGCTGGCCCCAGTCAACCCGCCAAAGCTGCCAAAAAAAAAAGGCAGCCACATTTCACAAGCAAGGAGATGGAGGTTTTGATCCAGAAGTGCGTTGACATCCTGCCCCAGGCAGCCAGGAATATGAGCCAAAGCCAGAAGTGGAGAATGTGGGAGGAGGTCGCCGTTGCTGTCAATAGGGTGGGTGATTATGTCCGTCTAGCCCGGGATGTCAAACGGCGGTAAGTAAACACTTTCCCATCCTATAAACAAACCCCATTGTAAAAAAAAGGATAATGGTTCCAAATTCATTCCACAGATGGGCAGACTTCAAATATCGTCTCAAACAAAAACTTGCCGATAGGGCTAGGCATGCAAGGGGGACAGGTGGGGGTCCCACCCCTGTGTCATTGGAGTTGACAGACTTAGAAGAGATGGCACAGGGGTGTGTGCAGGCTGTGGAGGTGTTTGGCGTGTCCAACATGGATACGGACATGCCAGACTTTGCGGCTCCTCATGTTGGCCAAGGTAAGTCTTGTGATGTCACCAACTCAGAAATGCTATTGTGCCAATATGTAGATTCTAATGTGAGTCTTTTCTCCAATTTCCTAACAGAGACAGAGGCGGATGAGTCTGCTCCAGAGGGGAGCCTTGGCCGCAGAATTTCTGCTGACTCTGCAGGGGAGGAACCAGTACATCCGGCTGAGGACCCTGCAGAAGCCAGTCCAGGGCGTGCCCCCTCGCAGGCAGTGGGCCTCCTCACAGAACTCAATTTTAAATCGGATTGCCATACGGAGATTCTGCAGAGGATGGACGCCAGTCTGATACGGGTGGCTGAGGCCCTGGAGCAAAATGCTGCGGCCAACGTGACCATTGGTCAGGCCCTGGCGGAAAATACCAGGGCCAACATCCGCATCGCCGATGCCCTGGAGCAGCTCGTTCGCCAGCACATGGTGGAGCCGACCTCCCTTCCTGCCGGAACATCCGGATCCTCCACCTCTGGCACAACATCAGGCAATCCTCCAAATGTGCCTAGCCCTGTGCCTAGTCCAGAGGCCACAACATCTGCCTCTGGACAGGCCAGCCCGATGGCATCCCGGACCCGGTCTGGCGCCCACCCTCACCCAGCCAAACGGGCGAGAAAACGGTGACAGCAATGGCGACTTTTCCCACACTCCTTCTGTGCTTGGCTCATATTCCTTTCTGGACAAAACTTCCCTCTCCTTTCTTGTGAAATGTTTTTAAATTTTGTATTTACGCTTATGTTAGTAGTTATGTTATATTTTTTTTTGGATCAAATATCTTGGCCACAAAAAAAGGCAATACAATATTAGTCCAATTTGTTTGTGTGTAAACAATAAATTAAAAACAAAACACTGACATTGTATTGTGACATTATTGTACAAATGGGTTACATTTAATCCTGGCCTTAAACGCAAAAACTGACCCTCTTTAAAAAAAAAAAAGGCCTCTTTAAGGAACGTTTAAAAAATCACATAGCGATGCAAAATCCACAGTAAACCAAAAAAAAGGGGAGCTAATTAAAAGATGATGACATTATTGTTACAATAGGCCATAACCACCAAATTGTGGCCAAAATAAAACCCCAAAAATGTACGCTAATTGATTGTGTAATGATCATGACATTAGCAGCTCTGATTTCCACCTGCGTACGCTTTTGTGCTATCCCAATAAACTGCTTTCCAAACACATACCAAGCCGGATTTCAATCCAACACTAATTACTTTACTGACCAGCCGCGATTAATCGCTGCACCATCGTGGAGTCCCGGGACGGAGGAGAAGGCCATCGCCAATGTGGTCGAGTAATCCTGACCCTAAGCTGTGCGAGCATTTTGAAGGGAAAGCGGATGTTCCAGTGACGTATGAGACGGTCCGAACACATTTGACGTTCGCATCTGCTAATGTATGTACGCCCCAAAAACGCCTCGCCACGCCTGCGTTTTTTCATCTCCACCCCCGTCAACACCCAAAAACGCCCTGTTCTGTCAATCACATTTGGCATGTCACTTCCTGTACGCTATTTTAGGAACGAGAGAAAAAAAGCTCGCAATCTGCCGTACGCACATGCGCAGTGTAACACCGACGCATGCGCGGTTAGTCAACATCGGAACGCAACGAGCGTACTGTTGTTAACGTGCGGCTCTGAATGAGGGCCTATGTCTGGAACATAATGGACACAGGGGGAACATAATAATGGACACAGTTGGGTGGGCATAATAATGGACACAGGGGAAACATAGGTAATGGACACATATGGAGGACATAATAATGGACACATTTGGGGGCAGTGTGAACATTAGTGGGCACAGGGTACAGTGGTGGCCAGTGTTAACATTGGTGGCCAGTGTGAACACCATTTTGCTTACAAGACAAGGTGCCATGAAATTGATGCTGTTTGCAGCTCAGCGTCTGTGACAAAATGGAGGGTGGGGAGTGTCCAGGGAGTGCAAAATACTTCTATAGCATTGATTGTTCATTCCTGTACACACTGAACAATATGAACGATATAGACAATGATATTGTCTCAATTGGCCTGCATGTATGGGCGACCAAAGATATCGCTTATCGTCCAGTGGGAGTGTGTATCATTGGTCGTTCATTGCATACACAAGAACGATATGAACAATTTATCGTTGAACGATATCGTTATTGTTCATAGATATCGTACCATGTGTATGTCCCTTAAGTATTGCATCCGTCCCGGCTGCTATCTGGGAGCTGCTCTGTGCTGTACTTTTTTAATGCTGCTGCACTAATCCTCATAGACATATATACAATGCAATAACGTGTACCAGTATTTTTACTCAGAACACATTCATATAGCACTTTGGGCAGTTTGTGCATAAAAAATGCAAATCACATCATAATCAATACATTAGAACGTGAACAACGGCCATTAAATGCCAACGGCCTTTTCACCAGAATGCTTTGTCAAGGCCTAATATGTTTCATCACCTAAGTGTGATTTCCTCAAAGAACAAGTGTAACTTAATGGAATACTGATAAATAGCAGTACAAGTTTAATCTCTGATAAAGGTTGCAAAGGTGAACATTAATGTAATCACAGGATGAAGAACATACAATGACAATAATACAATGGATTGGAAGATGAAGATTAACTGCTCAATGGCAAAGTGCAGCAGGTAGCAAATTATGGTATTGGCAACATATACCATAATAATGAAGATGATAACAGTAACAATACGCATTTATTGTTAACACATATTGAGACAACTGCCATTCTGAAAAATATATTGAGGCTGGGAATTGTAGTACCAATAATGACTAGTTAGAAAAATACAATGACATAGGCAGTAAACTCAACTCTTTTTTTTCTGGAGGTCATAAGACCAAGAAATACTATCCCTCTATCTGGAATAGCAGGAAACAAGTGAATAGAGAAAGGAGCAGAGTAGACCTTTGGACAATAAGCACTAGTAAATAGTCACAGAGTAAAGAATTTCAAAACCAAGCACCTGACTCAAATAGGCTGCAATTCTGGCAATTGGCTAATGGAGTGATGTAGTGCAGTAGATATTGACCAGTTCTGGAAAACTGGAGGGTTCATTAACCACAGCTCAAATGCCTGTGTGGTTTTTCAGTGACTCTACTCTCTGAATGGCAATATAGTAGTAGGATTACATAGCCACATCAGGAACCTGTAAAACTGAAAAGGAAATATAACAATCTACAGACAGCTAATAAAAACCCTGGATTTTCCCTTGATCATTGGGCTGGACCACTAAACTTAACCTGGACTCTCTTTGCTCCACTGGGCTGGACTTGGACTTCCATTGTTCCTTTGTTCTATATCTGTACTCACTTAGTACCTCTGACCTGTACTCTATCTGTACTCCATCCTGGAATTGGCAGTTACCTCATTTTATAGTAATCTGGCTGCTCTTTCTGATAGATCGGCAGTTTTTTTGCCAAAATTAGCAGTGTTTTCTGGTAAGTGTGCAGATCTCTCTATCAGATCTGTTATTCTTTGTGAGATTCGCAGTGCTGTCTAAGGGATGGGTGGACCTTCTCATGTTTTACAGTTTCCCAAGCTGGAAGGGGAAGCAATCGGGAAGCCGACTGCCTAAATACCGGCAGCCGGCTTCCCAACTGTCATATATTGGCAAGGGTGAAATGCCGGGCGTCTAGATGTAGATGCCCGCATTTCCCCGATGCCAGGAGACCGGCGCCCGGCATCCCGATCGTAGTGATGCCGGGCGCCGCGAGTGGACAGCCGTGGGGGGGAGGGTTACGTTTAGGGCTCCCGGGGGGGACTTAGGGTTAGGCACCCCCAGGAGGGTTAGGGTTAGGCTAGGGGGAGGGAGGGTTAGGGTTAGGCACCCCCGGGGGGGACTTAGGGTTAGGCACCCCCCCGGGGGACTTAGGTTTAGGCAGCGGGGAAGGGGGAGGTTAGGGTTAGGCACTTAGAGGGGGGATTAGGGTTAGGCACTTGGGGGGGAAGTTAGGGTTAGGCACCCCTAAGGAGGGTTAGGGTTAGGGGGGCTAGGTTAGTAGATACTCACCTATCCACGATCGGGATTTCCAGTGCTGTCGGGCTTCCGCTGCTCGGAACTCTGCTGATGTCGGGCTGCCGCTGATGGGAATCGAACCGCCGGCCATGCGGCCGGCGGTATTTCATACCCATTCCGTGACAGTACCCTCTGTGACTCTGACTGACTCTGCAGCAGTTGGATCAACTGTACTCAAATTCACAGAGGTCGTCTTTCTCTCTTGTAGACTCTGTTGCTATGGCTGGGCACTTATACCAGAGAGTGAGTTAATCTCAGACTGCACTGATATAGCCCTTTGTGTTTAGATCGCAGACCTTATACCAGGGAGAACAAATTTTCCTGGAGTGCCATTTTGTCCCTGTCGATTTAATGTAGACTACATATGCACCCCAGCTGACATATGCATCTTATAGCAGCTGTGAGCAATACTGCTTATCTCAGTTGCTTCTCACCAGTGGTTGAATGGACATTTCTTGGTGGCAACTAGACAATCACACATTAGAGATGCACCCCCTGCTGTAGCATACCTCCCAACATGACCCTCTCCATGAGGGACACAATGCTCTGCTCCTGGGCTTCCCTGGTAATTTATGATTGATGGAGGCTCCAGAGGTGGGGCTGCAGTGCAGTCAAAAATTCAAATAGGGGAGTCACACCAACTGCCAGTGAGTCCCAGCCAGTGATGTTTGGCAGCGTGGGAAATGACAGTTTTGAACTGCGCTGCAGTCCCACCTCTTAACAGGGAAGTCCAGGACCAGAGCATTGTGTCCCTCCTGGAGAGGGTCATGTTGGGAGGTATGCTGTAGGTGTGTCATGGGCACATAGCCAGAGTTGCAACCTGTTCAGTTCAGTCATGCATATGGATTGTGCATGCCAATTTCAGTTGCATCTTCTGCAGCTAGCATGGGGTAGGTGTAAGTGCCATTGCTTGTAATAACGGCTGATCTCACAGCTGGAGGGCTGGGATACAACTCAGAATACAGGTGAATTGTAACATAGCACTTACAATCACAGTAGGCTGAAGCCATTAGGTCCACCAAATCACCACAGCAGCGCTACCCCACAGCAGCAAATAATTATTTTTGCTTCCACTACTAATTTGAAATTAACATCTTTATGAACCTTTTGTTTTATAAATATAATATGACCATTTTATTGTAGGCTAGAATGAACAGATATATTGTAGTGCTCGTTTAGCACAGTAGATACAGAACTTTAGATTATTAAAGCTAACGTGAAGTCAGTTATATGACTGTAGATATGCCCTGGATATGCAGTTAATTGTGAGGACATGCTCACTATAAAAAAGTAAAGATAAATACAAATCTAAATAGAAGTATAACAGATTAAGGATTATAACATTGGGCAATTTATAAATTATAACAAACAAATCAGACCAAAAAAACATACCCTGAAAGAAGATGAACAGTATAGAGCAGAGGTTCCCAAACTCTGCCATTACAGTCCAGGATTTAAGGATATCCATGCATGAGTCCAGATGGTTAAATCAAATTGACTGGGATACTAATTAAGTCACCTGCGTTCAAGCATGGATAGCCTTAAAATGTGGACTGTATTACTGTAGTTTGGAAACCTCTGTTATAGAGAATTAGTTCCCAAACTCAGGGCCCGATTCAGACCCACTCGCTAGGCTGCGTTCGCACACAGCCTGCCGATGTTTGCCATATGCGCATGCGTATAAGTCGCAGTGCACGTGTGCGAAGTAGTCCATGTGATCGGGAAGCCTTCATTCACTGCGCATAGCCAGCTCGCTAGAATGAGTGACAGGACAAGCCATTTATGGGTGGTGATAGGGGATGGTCGATGAAAACGGGGGGTGGTGGTGTGAACACAGGCGTGTCTGAGCGTATTAATGCAGTTTCAGAGGCGTGCATAATTAAGATGCATGTCACATGGTAGTTTTACACAGTGAAGCACTTTCAATGCTTGCAGTAGGGTATGGTCAGCCACAAGTGCGGCAAATGGGTCCGATGGTACTCGATGTTACTGATAGTTGCATACACTTATTGGAGATGACGTGGGAAAGTGTGCACTTTAAGGCCGCGACCGCATGCCAAGACATGGTGGGTGTGCTAATGCCTTGCCGCACAATCACGGAATTTGCATACTTTGGCAGCTGACGGCTGCGTGCGAAAGCATTTAGCTAGCGGGTCTCAATCGAGCATTTGATTTAACAATCCATGCTCAAGCATGAATATCTTTAAAACTTGTACTTAAGGACCAAGTTTAGGAACCACTGGTATAGAGGTTTCTGCTCATATGAGTTTTCTAAAGTAATGGGGAACATATGATCAGGAAGAGCTTGACTGAAAGGTGGGTATTGGACACAGTAAATCTGATGCACAAAGACCTTTTCCCAAGATAATGGTTCCAGAAGCTGAAATAATGAGTTTATGGAAAGCAAATGTTATAATACAGAAGTGTAAAGAATATGGTGTGGCATACTGTGAGAAAAAAAACATTACAATATTAACATGGAAGAACTGAATAAGAGAAAATAGTCATGGTTTATTGTTCTGTCCAACAGAGATTCCAGAATATCAGAGGCAATACCAGGAACGTGCGGTCAGGGTAGGCAGGGGAGATAGAGCTCAGTCCTGTCATGCTCCAGAGTTTTGATATAAAACTGTGTTTTTCCACATGTGTGCCTTCCCAGTTGCTGACCTCACCGCACGTCACTGGGCAATACCCTTCAGGTGAATGTCAGAGTGGTTTAGGCAGATTTGTTGCTGCTTTAGTTCTGTTAAAGTCTGTTAAACTTAAACCATACACTACAGATGTTAATCTTATCTGAACCCCTACAACCTTCCCAGGACAATTAAATATTTCAGTAAAGCAGATGCCACAGACCAAAGCCAACATGTCACTTCTTACTTTTAATTACCAACAGGGAGTAGAATAACACAGAGCCAGAAGTAAACTTTATGTATTTTTATTTAACTAGTTACCACACAGGATGTAACAAAAAATGTTTGCGTGCTTTGTTTAAGACAAGAACTATAATGAAAATACTGTAGTATATCCCTTAGTGTCCTTATGGAAAAGGCATGTATCAGGGCCTAAAATAGTTGAAACATCTTTGCAATGATGGCAGTGAAAATTTGATCTCTGTGAATCTGGTTTTTAATGTCAGTTTTTGTTCAGTACTGAAATCTTTATGTTACAGCTGCTATGGCAAGTACTGTCTGTGTGGGTGTGTAGGTTGCTCAGTGGTTCAGATGGCAACACATCAGTTGTACAGCAGCGTAACTGTACAACACTCATTTACAGTATAAAATAGGTTCTTAGCAAATTTTTGGCTAAAAATGAGTGCCCATCTACCACGTCAAGGTGAACCCCATCAGATGGGTCTCCAACATCCCTCATACTGAAACATTATATCAATTTATCCGGAACTTACCTATAATAGTGCCCATTATAATATGTAGACAGTAATGCAATTACCTGCCAACATCTGTTCCTCTCGATTATTCAGAGGATCAACTTAAGGCTGCTACATACAGTACTAAAGCTCTGACTTTATTGGAACGTATTGCTACTTTCTACAACTAGTTCGCTACTATTGTATTTGATTATACCATGACTCCAACTTTGTATACTCAAGTTTCATTGAATTGTAGCAATTTGCCTCTCTGGACCTCCCTTCTTGCACATTAACTTTAACCCTCCCCACTCCCTAGTGCCTAACCCTAGCCTTCCCCGTTAGTGCCTAACCCTAATCCTTCCCCTTTGGTGCCTAAACCTAACCATCCCCCCCTTAGTTCCTAACCCTAACCCCCCAGTGGTGCCTAACCCTAACCTCCCTCCCCCAAAGCCTAACTCTAACCCCCCTGTGGTGCCTAATGCTAACCCCCCCTGTGGCAAACAGCTAATGGCGCCCTGCTTACTTTCAAATGGGATGCCATCTGTCAGGATTCCAGCATCGGTGTGTAGGCTGGCTCTGGGATGTAGCCGCCTATGTTTAGTTCCTGGTCGGGATTCTGACACTGGGATTTCAACAGACAGCATCCCGGCCATCTGTATTTTGACTAAATTCCCATTATAGCACTCTGCACCAACTGTTGTTAAATATTGAACAAAGGGCCTGATTCAGAGCCACTCGCAAGCGGCAGCTCGTTCACTCTGAGCGATGTTTGCCCAACTGCGCATGCGTACGGATCGTTATACGCATGCGCGAACCAGTCAGTGCGGCCGAAATTCATGTGCTCGCCAAATAGCGAAAGCCTGCTAATTTGAGTGACAGGATGAGGCGTATGTGGGTGGTAACAGGGGAAGGTGCTTGAAAACTGGGAGTGGAGATCCGATCGCAGGCGTGCTTAAAGGTCAAAACGGGCGTTTTATGGGTGTGCTTATTTAAAACAGCAGCGTCATTGACCACGTCACTGGGTTATTTTTTAGCCAGAACTGCTCACAAAATTGTGGTAGCAAAAACCAACCACAAGAATAGCGAGCAGCTCATACCCTGTTCGATGTACTCGATTAATCTAATAAATAGCGGACATGACGTAGGATGCGAGCGGCCAGGGGGCGTAGTTTCCCAAAAAACGACTGCAAGTTTTGTTCGCTCGTTCAGACCTAGAGGCGTGAACAGACCACAAACGGCGAACGGTTCATTTGAATAGCCACCCCTATTTTCTGGACGAGCGAACGCAAATAGCATCCGGCTCTGAATCAGGCCCAAAGTACCTACTGCCACTCTTGACCTCTGCCCACTGGCACTCTTCTTCTATGTACTATGTCACTCTTCTCCTCTCCAGTGAGGTGGCACTGACTGGTCCAAAGCAGTGTGTAAACACGTGCAGCATCTCTCTCCTTCTCTGGCTGCTGATGATGATGTCATCAGCATGCATCAGACAGCCCTAGCCGGCCAATCAGAAGCTTCTAGGTGCAGCCCGGGAGTAAATTCCCAGGTTGCAATATTCAGACTTGAGCAGGGTTGTCTTCCCAGGACTTAAGTCCCAGGACCAGGTCAATTGCAGGGGCGGTGTCCCATGAACATGTTCCTGGGTTGGTACCTTTCAGACATACACGACACCCGGGTATTTTGGCCGAGGCAGGTCAGAATCACAGAAAGAAACAGGGTAGGGAGGGTTGGGAAAACACCAACAAAAATAGGAGTTATATGCACCTCAAAAAAAATCAGCTGAATGCAATTCAAGAGAACTCCACAATTGCAGAGAGAAAAAGTGGATAAGTTGTTCAAAGCAGCCAAACAGCTTCTGTCATTTATCAAGCACAGTCTTTGAAATGACAGAAGCTGATTGGTTGCTTTGGGCAACTACTCCACTTTATTTCTCTAAAAGGCTTGATACATCTCCCCTTTAATGTTAACAGAAAAGTGTTCCGGACTCTTTAGAAGATTCATTTAAAGGTGGAATCAAATATTCAGCTAAGCACAACACATCCTTCTCAACATCTAGATAAAGACATCGGACTGTTTACAAATTACATCTGTATAAGAGGTAGAAATGTTATATTTATGTAGATAATGTCTTTATTGTTTACTACATGTAACCTGATCACTATATTTGTACAGTATGCTGTATAATCCTCCTGTTTTAACTCTCAGGTACATAGTTTATGATAATATTGAGGTATTCAGGTTAAGGTAAATGTCAGACATCAAACACGTGAGATACTATAGATGAACTAGCAGGTACAGTAGTGTGTATTTTCCTGTATCCATGTTAACAAAATAAACTATATGTTTGCTGACAAATACAAAATGACAGCTTACTATAATAGTGCTAGCAGGGATAGCTGTCAATTATCTAACTGCTGACTTGTATCTGTCAGGCCATTATGTGAATACAGTAACTTATCTGCACATTGCATACATTAATTTTTATTATCACCTTCTCAAAGGGTCAGGTGCCTGTTCTCACCCATGTAGGTTAAGAATTATGTTGTTCATTTGGATTTGTTCATTGTATTAGGCTCTGGTATTTGGCATGGTTTTCATATCCTTCTGTTGGTATCCTGTTCCTTTAAAACTTTGCTTAAATAAAGTTAAAAAAAAAGAAAAGGTATACAGTTACTTTTCAAGTTGTAAGAAATAAATAAATTTAAATTATTGAAATAGAAAACAATCATTTGATATAATTTATAAATTCAGTGTCAAATGGTTTAATTCTCATATACAGTATGTATTTGCTCAAGCTCTACCAAATTAGTATGATCTTTTAATCAGCAGTAGAACTAGTAGTCACAACATCACAGAACTACATATCTGTGAGGAGAATCCAGTGATGCATAACTCAGTGGCTTAACTAAAAATGTTGCTCCCCCCTGCCAAAAAAGTTTCTCGCCCCCTCCCCCCCCCCTCCCCATGGCAGTTTAGTAAAACTAGTACAGGGCCATTTCTAAGCAATTTTGCTCCCAGTTAAAAATGCACCCCCAACTCCCATAGACAGTTTACATTATTTGTAATTTTTCCTCCTTATAGTAATGCCCCTTACACATTATGCCACACACTGTAATGCCTCTTACACATTGTCCCACACAGTAATGCCCCTTACACAGTATACCACACATCGTAATGCCCATTACGCAATATGCCACACACCGTAATGCACATTACACATTATTCCACACACACCGTAATGCCCGTTAAACATTATGCCACACACCGTAATGGGGTTTCATGCTCATTGCCAGGGGATTCATGCTTGCTGCCAAAGGTCTCATGCTCATTGTCAGGGGTTTCACGGCAGAAGATGCAGCTTTCTGCATCTTCTGATGGTGGCATCAGAATTCCCGGCACTTCCCTGAGAGATGCTAGAGGTCAAGTAGCACCTCTAGCAGCTGCCCCTCCTAGGCGGCGGGCATTTCTGAATGGACATTTTCAGCAGATTCCATGCGGACTGCTAGACCATATGGAATCTGCATCCACCATGCCCCTAAGCCACCGCTCATCCAAGCCACCGTGGGGTCTGCGTGGGCTATTGTTACACCCCTGGCATAACTGCTCACAGAATCAGAGGTGACTGCTCATACTTGCCAACTCTCCTATAAGGTCCTGGAGAATCCCATATTTGGGGGGCTTTCCCAGACTCCCAAAAGAGTCGGCCCAACTCCCAATGCCGTCCACTTCCTGACTAAGGTTGGATGATTTGCATTTAATTGCATGATCCTAGTCCCATCTCTGCTGTAAAATACAGCAAACTGCAACTTTAAACAGTGTATGATGGGCAGCGGGTGGGGTGTTACATTCTCATCAACATGGCCCTGTCCATTGGAGAGGTTTACCCTCCGCTGGAACTCTCCCAGAGGGTGTTATAGAAAGTTGGCAAGCATGTTACTCTTCTGTTCTGTGTAGCATATTAAGGGGAAAATGTAGCATTAATTTTGCCGCAGCTTTTAAGTCAACGCAAATTGCTGCAAATTTCTAGCAAATTTGTACTCCAAAATGCTGTAATACCCATTGTTTTGGTGGGTGAAAACAAAAAATAATAAAAATGCACCACACACACACTCCTTTAGGAGGAAGGGGCAAACTGATGTGAATATTGAACAGCAATGGGCTCTTCCTGGTACTAGGGTAATAATAGTTACAAAGGTACACAATTTTAAAATAATATATTCTGATTCCTTAATAAGTGTTATAGTATGAATTTAGTGCTCCTTTTGTTTAAAAGTGCCTATTATTATAAGAAATAACAAAATATTGCCCCATTAAAATTAAAGGACTATAGTGCCACCTTATTCATATAATAAAAAGTAATGCCCCCCTTTGCAGAAAAAACAACAACTGGTGGCAGAAAGAATAATAATTCCCTAACATAATAGTTATCTATTTCATTGATCATGCCTTGATCCAACATAGTCCAGTGGTATTTTAAACAGCCAATCAGCGGACATTGGACCTCATTCAGAGCCGGACGCTATTTGCGCTCGCTTGTTCAGAAAAAAGGGGTGGCTATTCAAATGAACCGTTCGCTCTTTGCGGTCTGTTCACGCCTCTAGGTCTGAACGAGCAAACAAAACTTGCGGTCGTTTTTTGGAAAACTACGCCCCCTGGCCGCTCGCATCCTACGTCATGTCCGCTATTTATTAGATTAATCGAGTACATCGACCAGCGTATGAACTGCTCGCTATTCTTGCGGTTGGTTTTTCCTACCGCAATCTTGCGAGCAGTTCTGACTATAAAATAACCCAGTGACGTGGTCAGTGACGCTGCTGAATTAATTATGCACACCCATAAAACACCCGTTTTGACCTTTAAGCACGCCTGCGTTCGGATCTCCACTCCCCGTTTTCAAGCACCTTCTCCTGTTACCACCCACATACGCCTCCTCCTGTCACTCAAAATAGCAGGCATTCACTATCTAGCAAACAAACGATTTTTGGCCGCACTGACGAGTTCGCGCATGTGTATTACGATCCGTACGCATGCGCAGTTGTGCAAACATCGCTCATAACGAACGAGCGGCCGCTTACGAGCGGCTCTGAATCAGGCCCATTGTCTTATCCCCAAGATGTGACTCAGCCAATCAGGGCCCTCCAAACTTCTAATTGGTTTGCCTGATCAAGTTGTATTTAAGCTGAAAAATAGCAGTGTTTTTTCTGCAATGTAGACTGTATTTCATACAGCAATTTGCAAGTCGCTGGAAACTTAGCAGAAAATGAACATTTTTATAGTATTTTAGGCCATTACATTTCCCTGAAAGGGAGAAATAAAAAATGTTATTTTGCAAAACAGTTTTTTATGTTTTTAGGTACAGTTTGTAAATTGTAATAATAACTAAACTGAAAATTGCACATCAAGCCATATTCTTTTAAAGTGCCAATTCTTAAATTACCATCCTGTTACACATGTAAAACATTTTCAATTTGCAATATGCAGGGCCGGTGCAAAGTTTCTTGGCACCCTAGGCATTTCTTCAACCTTGCACCCTCCCCCTCGGATAGCTACACAAGCCCTTATGCAGTGCCCCTTATACAGTGCCCCCAGTAGTGCCCCTTATACAGTGCCCCCAGCAGTGGTCCCCCTATGCAGTGCCCCTTATATAGTGCCCCAGGTAGTGGTCCCCCTATGCAGTGCCCCTTATATAGTGCCCCAGGTAGTGGTCCCCCTATGCAGTGCACCTTATATAATGCCCCCAGTAGTATTCCCCCTTATATAGTGCCCCAGTACTAAACCCCCCAGTGCAGTGGCCCCAGTAGTGGTCCCCCCAATGCAGTGCTCCCAGTAGTAGTCCCCCCCAGCAGTGCCACCAGTAGTAGTCCCCCCAGTAGTGCCCCCAGTAATAGTCCCCCCAGTAGTGCCCCCCAGTAGTAGTCCCCCCAGCAGTGTCCCCAGTAGTAGTCCCCCCAGCTGTGCCCCCAGTGGTAGTCCTCCCCAGCAGTAGTCCCCCCCAACAGTACCCCCAGTAGTAGTCCTCCCCAGAAGTGCCCCCAGTGGTAGTCCCCCCAGCAGTGCCCACAGTAGTAGTCCTCCACCCAGCAGTGCCCCCAGTAGTAGTCCTCCCCCAGCATTGCCCCCAGTAGTAGTCAGTAGTAGACAGTAGTCTGTCTGACTCTCTTTGGCTGCTAAAACACACAGCTGCTGGCACCGGCGGCTGTGTGTTTGTTACTAGTAGTGTAGTGCAGGCTGCACTTATGTACGGTCCACACTACACATCAATCCAGCGGGCCCTGCAGTGGCCGGCATTCTTAGGCAGCTGCCTAAGTGTGCTTGGTGGTAGCGCCGGCCCTGGCAATATGAGGACTAACCTCAAGTGCCTTTGGAAAAGACACTTGTTCACCAATATGTTTACCTTTTGTGTTTGAAATTGCCAATTTTTTTAACTACTTACAGTACTCTTCTATTCTGCCTGTCAGATTCCATGTCACTGTCACCCCGGTATAATCTGACACACACATGACAACAGATGAACAATACACCAGATATCTCACCACCAATTTTCTATTCTGCCAGATACCACAACTTAGTAATTATAGGCTTAACAAGTAACTTTTTATTTTAGAAAATTCTCTTAGATGGAACCAGGCAAATTCTATGTAAGCCTAAATCCAATATTATCCTCTCACTAATCCGCAACCTGATGATATTTTAGGCTTGAAATTTATACCCCTTTTACACCAAACAAATAACCCGGGTTATTGCCAGGTCGATCCGGGTTGAGGCTCTGTGTGAACGGCTTCCAAGAAAATAACCCGGGTCGATTTACCGGGCAATCTTACTCGGATTGAGAGCAGGGTTGAAAACGGGTTGTTCCCGGGTCATGAGGCTGTGTAAACGGGTGCTACCCTGATTATTTGACACGGCTAGCTCTGAAAGAT
This sequence comes from Taudactylus pleione, assembly GCA_031769625.1. Lineage (NCBI taxonomy): Eukaryota > Metazoa > Chordata > Amphibia > Anura > Myobatrachidae > Taudactylus > Taudactylus pleione. The sequence goes on along the minus strand of JAUIMM010000243.1, from coordinate 4,776,068 downwards.
GCTGATTGGAGCTTCTGGGGCTCCGGCAGATGATGTAATTTGTCAGTGCCTTGCAGAGAGAGATGCACATGAAGCCATCGCTTGCCTGCCTAACCTCCTGCACCACAGCAGCCACAAAAGCAGGCAGGCACACAGCGTGCCACAGCCAGAACTGCAGCCTGCACCACAGCCTGACCAGCAGCCACAAATGCAGGCTGATGCACAGCCTGCCACAGCCAGAACAGCAACCTGTAGCAATACTGTAAGCAGTCCCCACCCCTCTCTATTTGTTGCCTTTTGTGACCATCTTTGTCAGACCTTAAAACAGACCATTTTTAATGACTTCTATAGAAAAAAGCAGGGATTACCCGGGTTCAGTGTAAACGGGGCAAACCCGGGAATAACCCGGGTGGAGTTGCAGTGTAAATGGGGTCTGAAGCCGAGTTCGACCCGGGATTGACCAGTGTTCAAATTCCAGGGTCGGACCCGGGATTTTGGTGTAAAAGGGGTGTTATAGAGATTTGTTTCCTGGGTGACTGCCACATCCCAATTCCTGGCAGGATTTATGTTGAATGTTCATTGTTCAGTTAGTCATGTTGCCATGTGCTATTCTGCAACTTATTAACTGACTAGGCCCAAACAAGTTTGTCTTGTTAGAGACAGATGTATATCAATATGCTTTATAGTTGTATTTTAAATAGTTCGGAATTACGTTGGGGTATCGATTCGAACCGCACCCTGGTTTGGATCTTCCTGCGGTTCAGAACTCAGATTTGAAAACCGAATCTGGTTTTGGATTGTATGCTAACAGATCAAAATGACGTAATTTTAGCAGGTTTTTTTATATTTTTGAAAAATACAGATCCAAAACCAAAACACGTGAGGGTGGTTGTCATTCTCTGGTCCTTGAAAACCACTTTCTTACCTCTCTGGTGCCTGTCACGGCTAGAGCTGAGGGCTGCTCACGCTCTACATCACTCCCAGATAGCACAGAGATCTGTTCACGCTGCACATTGCTCCTGGCTGGTACTGAGGCCTGTCTGTGCTGCTCCTGCCCCGTCAGCTCAGTGTCCTGTCACTGACCATGGACATGGGTCTCCGTAGCCCCTTACTCACAGCGCGTCTTCCCAACATGATGACACACAAGCTGCACACCAGAGTTCCCTTCTAAACCACAGTATGGGCTCAGCCATGTCGGACTCTGTCACCTGACACTCTTCCTCCACTCAGGGCCTGATTCAGAGATGTATGCTAACCCGATGGTTAACATACATCTCTGATGTTTGGAGGGCTGCGTATGTGCAGCAGGTGTACTGCACATTTGCAGCCCTCCGACTGCGAACCCGCTAGCAGTGTGTCCCAGCAGCAGAATCCTGATTGACAGGCTGTGGCGTTTGGGAGGCAGAGTGGGGGCGTTCCCTGGCAGCGTTCCCGGAAACGGGGGCATGTCACCCTCGTTTTCTGAGAGGGACGAGGCCTGGGTCTGTGTGGGTGCATGCAGACTTCCTGGACTCGCAAGCTGCCAGGACCCAGCCAGGCTGTGGGGAGCTTTAGCTCCTGCAGCCTGGCCAATGGAACATCGACAACAATTGCGACCGATGGTCGCAATTTTTTCGATGTTGACCGTAGGTGACCCCAGGCTGTGACCTGGCCCGCAGTGCTGGGATCAAGCAAATGCAGCAAAGAGGTGTGTGACCTCCTTCTTCTGCATTTGCATTTTAAATGGACGGAATTGCACAGCTGCTTGTGTGTGGCTCTGCAATTCCGTCCACCTCTAAATCAGGCCTTCAGAGCACTGCTCCCAGACTGATTGCAGCATCCAATCCCTGAGGATCCTCCCTTGTAAATTCCATTTCCTGACTGGCCTCTGTTGCTAGTACAACATTGCTTCTTGCTGAAGTTCCAGCTCTGTGCTGAGCTCCCAGGTACTCTGTATCTGAATTGTCCTAGTCCATTATATCCGGTTCCTATATCTGGTAAACAAGTCTCCTATACCATCATGCACACCTGTCTGGTTTTACCACTGAGACTTGTTCTTACAGCTGCCATCAGTTCCAGCCAATACCTCCAACCATCGGTCTCATCCGATGCTTCCAACATCGGACTCAAGTCCTTCAATTATTCAACATCGGTCCCAATCGATCAAGTTCATCAATTCATCAACATCGGTCCCAGACCATTCAGGTTCATCAATTCTTCAACATCGGATTCAAACTCATCAAGTTCGGCAATTCATCAATATCGGTCTCAAACTGATCCAACTCTCAATCCAGCATCATCATTCCCAATCCAATTCTGCTCATACATTCAGTATTATATATCCAGTACCATTCCAACCTGCTGTCCAATAAAGACATTCTATTCCTGTCCTTGCCTTCGGGCCCATCATCCACTGCCGTATCTCTACCTCCTCACATCAATATATGAGGAAGTCCTGGCTCAAGCTCAAGTTCCTTCACACCTCTCAAATCTCAGCCTTCCATGCCTGTTCCAACCTAACCCTCAGGTGTGACAGTTTGTACTGGCATATGGATCCAGCCAAGAATGAGGCACAAGCTGCTGGGTTTACGTCTGATCTTGTTACTCACCTAGAACACCAAGAGGTGACACAAGGTCGGGTGGTTCAGTTTCTCAAAGAACTAACTGGCTGGCTAGATAGCATCCAATCCAGTCTGAGAGGCTATGGGGTTGTTGCTTCATTCAGTCTGATTTCTCCGGTCTCGGTTTCCTCAGCGGCACCTCGTCCTCATTCCTACTCCTGCAAAATTTGATGGGATCCCCAAACATTGCAGGAGCTTTCTAAATCAATGTGAAATATAGTTTGAGCTTCAACCCAGCAATTTTCCTATGGACCGTACCCGTGTGGCATATATCATCTCCCTATTATCTGGATCTGCCTTAGCCTGGGCTTCACCCTTATGGAAAAGATTGGATCCCATTAATTAATCACGGCATTCCACCGAATCTTTGATGAGCATGGGAGAGTGTCATCTGCATCTTCAGACCTTCTACGTCTATGCCAGGGTTCAAATTCTGTAGGCCAGTATCTTGTGCAGTTTCAAATACTGGCACTAGAACTCTCTTGGAATGATGGAGCATTCTATGCAGCCTTCTGGAATAGCTTATCAAACAAAATTAAAGATGTTCTTGTTGCTTGTGATCTCCCAGACAAGTTAGAGGACTTGATCTCCCTGTACACCAAGGTGGACTTATGTTTTAAAGAACGTGCTACTGAGAGAGGGAGATTCAATCATCCTAAACCTTGAGCAACAGTCTTGCCTCAGTAAGTTTCTCCTTCCAAAGAGAAACCAGTGAAAATCAACCATTCTCGCCTATCACAAGAAAAACTGCTGCACAGTCTCATCAAATCAACAATTGTGCCAAGCATCCAGGAATCTCCTGCTCCTAACTCAGCAAGTAGAGGTTAAGTTAGGAGTAGTTAATTCCTCTCCAAAGAAAACCGATTGCATTCTCTCAGTTTCTCTTCAAGTGGCCAAGAACTTCAAGCAAGTCTCTGCTCTGTTGGATTCAGGTGCATCTGGCAACTTCATCACAACCGAATGAGTCTGCTTCATCCTATATACCTCACAGCGGTTGATGGAAGCTGTATCCTAGAGGATACAATTACCCTTCAGACTTGACCTCTGTGAGTCAAGATTGGTGCTCTGCATTTTGAACTTTTATGTTTTCTCATCATACCCAGGGCATTGCATTCCATAGTTATCTGCTTGCCCTGGCTCCGTCTGCATAATCCTCAAATTGATTGGAGAACCTCACAAATCACCACTTGGGGATATTCCTGCAGTTCTTGCCTCCAAAAAGTTCTTCCAGTATGCTCTGCAGTACCTTCTCATCCGGATACTCCTCCTCCCTGTCAAGAATTCACTGATGTTTTCAGTAGAGCTGGTGCTGATATTCTTTCTCCTCACCTTGAATGGGATTGGCCAATTGAATTAATCCCTGGGAACTCCCAGAGGGTGACATTATCCGCTAATGCTCCTAGAAACAAATGCCATAACTGACTATATTCAAAAGAATTTGGAAAAAGGATTCTTCTGCGCTTCTACCTCTACCACTGATGCTGGCCTCTTTCTTGTCAAAAAAAAGAATGGAGGCCTGTGCCTCTGCATTGACTACAGGGGACTGAATTACATCACCATTAAAAACTGCTATCCTCTCCCTTTGATCACAGAGCTTTTTGACCAAGTTAGTGGAGCCACCATCTTCACCAAATTGGACTTGCGAGGAGCATATAATCTTATATAAATTTGGGAAGGAGATGAGTGGAAGAACGCATTTAACACCTGCAAAGGTCACTACAAGTCCCTTGTTATGGCCATCGGTATCAGCAATGATCCCACAGTATTCCAGCACTATGTCGATTAGATCTTCTGTAATCTGTTGTACAAACATGTTATTTATCTTGATATGCTCATATTTGTCAATGATCTGGAAGAACATCACCGTCAAGTAAAGGAGGTTCTGACACGTCTCCGTTCCAATCATCTGTACTACAAATTTGTGAAGTATGTCTTCGAGGTCAAGTCTATTCCCTTCCTGGGATATATCATTTCAGGTTCTGGTCTCAAAATGGACCCAGAAAAACTCCAAGCAATTCAGGAATGGCCGCTTCCTAATAGTTTCAGGACTGTACAGGGCTTCTTTGGGTTTGTGAACTACTTTTGCAAATTCATAAAGAACGTTTCCACCATCATTGCACCTATTACTGCTCTATCCATACCGATGGTCAGAGAAAGCAAAGGAAGCCTTCCACAAAATCAAACAGAAATTAATTTCAGCTCCTGTTCTTTGTTAACCTAATGTCACACAGCCATTCATCTTGGAGTTGATGCTTGTTCATAGGAGATGGAGCTGTGCTCTCTCAACATGCTCCTGATGGTCTTCTCCACCCCTGTGGATTTTTTTCCAGAAAATATACTCTGGCTGAGTGCAACTACTCTATTGGTGATCAATCGTGGTCACATCTGTCGATGGACTTCATTACTGACCTCCCAGTTTCAAACAAATTCAACACCATCTGGGTGGTAATTGACCAGTTCACCAAGATGGCTCACTTCATACCCCTCACTGGTCTTCTGTCAGCTCCCAAGATGGCCCAATTATACAAGAAATCTTCAGACTCCATGGACTACCTCTGGAAATCATCTCTAACCTGGGAGTGCAGGTTGTTGCCAAGTTGTGGTGTTCCGTGTGTTCTTTACTTCAAGTCAAGCTCTATATCTCCACTGTCTACCACCCCCAGTCTAATGGGCAGACAAAAAGAGTCAGCCAAGATCTGGAGTCTTTTCTTCATTTATACATATCCTCTTCTCAGGACAACTAGACTGAACTGCTTCCTTGGGAGGAATTTTGTCACAACAATCAATACCATTTTTCATCTGGTTACAAACCCTTTTATGCCACTTATGGCCTCCACCCTCCAGTTCTTGAATTTCAGCCTCTTCCTGCCTCACAGGTTCCAGCTGCTGACCACACCTTGCAGCACTTTTCCAAGATTTGGAAAGAGATCCGATCCTCACTTGTGAAGGCTTCTGAGTGGTATAAGAAGTTTGCTGACTAGAAGAGGAGAGCAGTCCCTAGTCTCAAGCAAGGCGATCAAGTTTTGCTCTCAACACGAAACCTGCAGTTAAGAGTTCCATCCATCAAATTTGTGCCTGCTACATGGGGCCATTCACCATTGAGCATGTTATCAACCCGGTTTAATTCAAACTGGAGCTTGTACCCGGTCATTTATAGATGGCATTGCCTAATAGAAGCATATTATGCATGCGGTGGCAGGATGTACCATCTATACGATGGTACTTAATTGTACCAATTGTTTTGCAGTCTTGCTAAACATTACAGATGTGTGGTAAGTAAAGGGCATCCTTGTGTAGTGCTGCAAGGGAATAGCTATCGCAGTGAATTAGCATACTATTACAGTTGAACTGCTTGCCTAATCGCTATTGCATACGCAGTTGCATACGGTAGTGAATCAGGCCCCTATTAACTGAAAGACTGCAATGCTTGTATGCCCAAACTCCAACCAACTCTGGAGACATTGGGGAGGATTTACAAAGCAGCGGCTTCTGATAGCCGCTGCTTCCCGACGGGTTGGAGCTCCTTTTTAAAATGGCACCTGACGTCAGTGTAAAGCATGCGGCACTTTACACTGACTCCGGGTGCTTCTTGCTGTATTGCAGTGAAACGCATTAAGGATTCCAGAGACCACTTTCATTTCAGCTACTGCACCAGTATACCATCATTTCTACACTCCCCCAGCCAGCGGTTTTACACACAGCCCGGTTTTCTTTCCACCTAGAGTCCTGTTTGAGCCACCACAGGACCGGATTATCAGCTGCGGCCAAGTTTGTGAATCAACACATGCCGCCCACATCTCTCTGGAGAGAGCTACAGATCACTGGGAGTCTGGTTGCTCATTATCGGAGTGAGCCGCCTCGTTGCTGAGTCCGGCCTTATTCCGCTGTTACTTCACGCCGCTGTGTACCGGACCTCAGAGTTCAGAGCTGCAGTGCTCCTGCATGCACTTCTGCACTGCCGTCTAGACATCAGCACTTCCAGCTGCATACCAGCCGGTTTCCACTCCAGGCTGACACCGCATCCCATTCTGGACTCATTACATCACGCGTCTGAGGGGTAAGCATGAGCCATTAATGTTGTAAGCGGTATATCATTACCCAAATTCATCTATTGGCACACTTTTGGGGTACCCCACTTTCTATATGGCCGTCAATTGGTCTCAATAACCACTCATTTGTGGAGGTCCACTCCCTGTCTACACGGAGCTTTAAGGAGCCATACTTAATTTTTTGGTAACACTGTTGCAGTTACTCTAGGATACTTCTTTTCATCCATTCATCTATTTATTGTTGCAGAGACACGATTTTATTTGTATATGTTTTATATTCATTTCCTTCTGTTGTATTTATTTTATTGTAATCATACAATTTATTAAATGATTTACTATCACATTGTTTCAATGCAATAATGTGTTTCTAGCGCCATTCCACCTATACCATTTTTTATATTTTGACTTAAGCCTTACTAATGTCAAATACATGAGATTTTGACTAATTTCAGTGCCACAATGTCTGTTTGAGCACAACGAGTTCATCGCTGGGGATACCACATGAATAAGCCTCCCACTAGCAAATGCCTCATCCATATCATCAAATGAGTGGCTACAAACAAAGGCCCTGATTCAGAGCCGGACGCTCTGACCAGAGCACTCGCTCTGAATCAGGGCCCACCTCCATAATATGGAGCGTCCTCCTGGATGCTCGTATAGCTGTGGGTCACCACCCACAGCCTATACGAGCGTGCAGGTTGATGGTCGCGATGGTCTTGACCATCGCGACCATCGCCACTGCGAGCCAGAGCCTGCGGTTGAGTTTCTCAACCGCAAGGCCAGGAGTGATTTTGGCTCTATCAGAGCCAAAATCACTCCCACTGACATCACTAGTGATGTCAGTGGGCCGGCTTCAAACGGTAGGCGTTCCCTTGGGAACGCCCCCATCTGGGAGGCACGCCCCCGACACGCCCACCAAAGGGGGCGTGCTGTCAATCAACATCGACAGCACACCCCCTTTGATCAGACACAACGAGCGAAGGAAAGTCCTTCGCTCGTCGCGTCTCACGCATGCGCACGATGGAGCTCCCTCCGTCGTGCGCATGCTCAGTGCACACCATCGACCCACTTGCGAGCGGACAGCCGCTCGCGAGTGGGTCTGGATCAGGCCCAAAGACTTTAAACAGTTAATGAAAAAAATTATATACAGCGGGTAAAATAAGTATTGAACACATCACCATTTTTCTCAGTAAATATATTTGTAATAGGGCTATTGTAATGAAATTTTCACCAAATGTTAGCAACAACCCATGCAATCCATGCATGCAAGTAAATCAAACCAAAGATGTACATAAATTAAGTTATGTGTAATAATGGGAAATGCCACAGGGAAAAAGTATTGAACATATGAAGAAAGGAAGGTGTAAAAAGGCATGAAAAGCCAAGACACCAGCTGAAATCTATCAGTAATTAGAAAGCAATCCTACCCCATGTCAGTGCAAATTATTATAAACTAGTTCAGTCCCAACTGATGGCCTATAAAAATGTGTCTCATTACCAAGAAGTCACACAAAAAACTTCTCATGATGGGTAAAAGCAAAGCGCTCTCTCAAGACCTGTCATGGTATGGCGTGGCCTTGGATCCGGAGTGGAGTTGGATGCAGAATGGAGGCTTGTCTGTTGATACTGAAAGTCAGCTGGTCTTAACGGAGTATGACTCATGAGGTGAGTGGGTACACGGAGGACGAGATGCCGCTGAAGGGATGCGGACTATACTCAGCGACAGGGGTTGGTTTGTCCACAGCGGGTAGCGGGTACATGTGGCAAGCTGGAACACAGAGCAGGCGAGGTACAGAGCTATGAGGTGGTAACACTGAGACACTCTGGAGCTGCAGCAAGTACAGAGCAAGGGAACACAGGAACTAGCTCACAGCTATGCTGTGATAAATGTTGCACTAGCAACTAAAGGACCTCTTGACAGCCCTTTAGTACCCTCAGGTAGTGCAGGATTGGCAGCAAAACACTCCCAGGACAGCTGAGACCTGATTGGCTCCCACCGAACACCTGACCAAAATCCAACATGGCCGCACCCAGTAGTCTCCAGTGCGATAGCGCTGACTGTTTCACCTGCTTACACCTCCCTGCAGATGAGCCCCCTTAGTCTGTGGGGACCCCCTGTGCCCAGCGCCGCTCTCCAGGACCCGGCTAAACCGCCGGAGGGACCATGCCAGAGCACCCAGCGAGGTAAGAGTCATGATCCTGGCAGCCTGACAGCCCGAATCGTGACAGTACCCCCCCCTTTACTTCTTGGGTTTTTCAGGATTCTTCATATGGAAATGATGTACTAATCGACGAGCATGGACATCCTCTCCCTTTACCCAGCATCGTTCTTCTGGTCCATAACCTCTCCAATCCAACAGGTACTGAAGTTGACCATAGCGAAAATGAGAGTCCAAGATCTGCTTGACTTCAAATTCTACGCCTCGCTCAGTGCAGACTTTAGGGGAGCGTGGAAGAATTCTCTGGAAGCGGTTTAGGACAAGAGGTTTCAACAAGAAAAGGAAGGAATTTGGTACTCTGAGGTAGGGTGGAAGCTTTAGTTTGTAGGCCACTGGGTCACTTGAGTGATAGGGAATGGACCAATGAAGCGAGGGGCAAACTTCATGGATGGAACCTTGAGGCGAAGATTACGGGTAGAAAGCCAGACTAGGTCGCCCTCCTTTAGGCTGGGCACCGCTCTTCTCTTCCTATCAGCTCCAACTTTGTAACGGTCTGAGGTTTTTCGTAGAGCGGAAAGCACTTGAGACCATATTTGCAAAAAATTCTGTAGTGTAGAGGTCACTGCTGGTACATCAAACACGGCCAGTTCTTTAAATTCTCGTACTCTGAGATGCAGGCCAAAAACTGTGAAGAATAGAGTATGACCTGTGGACGAACTATTGTTAGCAAACTCTGCCCAGGGTAGAGTGTCCACACAATTATCTTGAGATGAGGACATATGGATCCGTAGAAAAGTCTCCAGGTCCTGATTGACCCTCTCCATGGAACCATTGGACTGGGGGTGATAGACCATGGAAAATTTCAATTTAACTTGAAAGATGAAACAGAGGGCCCGCCATAAGTTTGCCATGAACTGTACCCCGCAATCTGAGATGGAAGATGTTGACGACAAATAATTGAGCTAGCTCTGGAGCGGAAGGCAGTTTCTTCAGAGGAATATAGTGTACCATTTTCGAGAACCGATCCACCACTACCCAGATGGTGGTGAACCCGTTGGATATAGGTAAGTTGGTTACCATGTCCATGGATAGGTGTGTTCAGGGGCAAAGCGGTACAAAGAGAGGCAGTAGGGGACTGGCTGGAGCCTGCCTGGATATTTTATGTTGAGCACACTGTGGGCATGAGGAAACATATTCCATCATTTCGGACTTCATGGCGGGCCACCAATATGACCGTTGTAGAAATTCTAGAGTTTTACAGATACCTGTGTGTCCGGAAAAGCGAGAGGCATGAGCCCAATTCAATAGTTGTCTGCGTAGATCAGGGGTCACAAAGATTCTCCCAGGAGGGGGTTGGATGCAGGTAGTGGCAAATACTTTGGATTCCAGAACTGGAGTTTCTTTAATATGTTCAGTAGATGTTCCAAAGGAGAAGGAACGTGAGAGAGCATCCACCTTTTGGTTGAGTGAACCAGGACGATAAGTCAAAGTAAAACTGGAAGGGAAACGGGAAAAGAAAATTGGCCAATGAGCCAGACGAGGACAAAGGCACTGGATGTTTTTGTATACAGTAGGTTTCGATGATTCATATAAACGATGATGGGGAACATGGCCCTTTCAAGGAGATATCGCCATTCCTCAAAGGCCAATTTAATTGCCAACAATTCTTGCTCCCCAATGGGGTAATTTCTCTCGGCTAAAGAAAATTTCTTCGAGAACAATCCACAGGGATGGAATTTGTTATCCTTGAATTTCTGAGAGAGTACTGCACCCACGGCTTCGGAGGACGCGTCTACTTCTAGAAAGAATGGGCTGTTAATGTCCGGTTGTCTCAGCACCGGGGCCAAAATAAAGGCTTACTTTAGGATTTGAAAGGCGGTTTCAGCCTCCGAAGGCCATCGCGATGGGGTCGAGCCTTTTCGAGTAAATGAGGAAATTGGTGCCATAAGGGTGGAAAACCCCTTGATGAATTTCCGGTAGTAGTTTGCGAAACCCAGGAATCTTTGTACCGCCTTCAGCGAATTTGGGCGAGACCAGTCCAGAATAGCCTGTACTTTCTTAGGATCCATCTCAAGGCCAGAACCCGAGAGAATGTAGCCCAGGAATGGAATGGTCTGTACCTCAAACAAGCATTTCTCTGTCTTACAGTACAGTTGATTCTTGCGTAGATGAGTCAGGACTTCCTTGACTTCAGCCCGGTGTTTGTCAACACTAGAGGAGAATATTAGGATGTCATCTAAATATACTACCGCGGAGACATAAAGTAAGTCCCGAAAAATGTCATTCACGAAGTTTTGGAAAACAGCAGGGGTGTTGCAGTGACCGAAGGGCATCACCAAGTATTCTAAATGACCGTCTCGGGTATTAAATGTGGTTTTCCATTCGTCTCCGGCCCGGATCCTGATGAGGTTATAGACCCCTCGTAGATCTAATTTGGTGAATATCGTGGCACCCTTTACACGATCTAACAATTCCGAGATGAGTGGTATTGGATATTGATTTTTGATAGTTATATCGTTTAGGCCCCAGTAATCGATGCAGGGATGCAGACCTCCATCTTTTTTGGACACGAAGAAGAACCCTGCACCGGCTGGTGAGGAAGATGGTCGAATGAATCCTTTTTGAAGATTTTCCTGAATGTAGGCCGACATGGCCTCAGACTCAGGTAAGGACAGCGGATATGTACGACCACAAGGAGGATCTTTGCCGGGAACCAAATCGATAGGACAGTCCCACTCCCGATGTGGAGGCAAAGTATCGGCACCTGTTTTAGAAAAGACATCACTGAAAGAGAGGTACTGGGGGGGTATTTGCATAGTTGCTGCCACACAGAGCTTATTGACTGGTTTAATCCGAGGGAGGCAGGAACCATGACATGCTTCTCCCCAGGACAGGATTTGCATGGTACCCCAGTCTATGTTGGGAGAATGTTTGCACAGCCAGGGATATCCGAGAACGACTCCGTGAGAGGCTTTAGGTATAACTGAAAACTGGATTTCTTCCATGTGGAGGGCACAGGTTGAGTACGAAGGGATATAGGACCTCATTCAGAGTCGGCCGAAGCGGCCGCACAGTCGTACGGGAAAAGGGGCCGGATATGCAAATGATTCCCTCGCAAGTTGCGTCCCTAAGTTCGGATCGGTAGCTGACCGACCAAGGGGAGAAAGCGGTCGGAAGAAATACGCCCCCTTCTCGTACGCATTACACATCATCTCCAGGCATATAAGGATTAATCGAGACCATCGGGAACCATCAGAACTGGTTGTAGAGCTTAAGGTTGACCATACCCTCTCTTAAGCTCTATGATCATGTCAGTGTAAAAACCTCCCATGTCACATGTGCCATGACGCTACTTTGTTAATTATGCACTCCCATAATCCGTATGCACTCCCATAAAACGCCATTCGCATAATGAGGCACGCCTGCGTTCGGATCTCCACTCCCCCGTTTTCAAGCACCTTCCCCTGTTACCACCCACAAACGCCTCCATCTGTCACTCAAACTACCGTCCTGGCTGTGTTCAAGGAGAGAGAAATTTCTGATCGTAGCGGCTAGTTTGCGCACGCGCATTGCAAACTTTACGTATGCGCAGTATAGCGAACATCGGTGGCGTACGACCGTGCGGCCGCAAAGACCGACTCTGAATGAGGTCCATAGTCCCCATCCATGGCAGATAGGGTAAGTGTATGCTCGAGGGAGAAGACCATAATTTAGAGTCTCTGGATGAGTTCAGCGGTGATGAACTTCTCGGCAGCCCCTGAATCAAGGAGAGAGAGAACAATTTTAGGACCAAGCGCTAACTCCAATGTAATGGACAAGGCAGACTCCGCTTTAAGTGGAGACAAAGACAGAACTCCCAACCTGGTGTCTCCAGAACTGGTTAGGAGCGGGAGTTTCCCGGATGGGTAGGACAGGCAGCGACCAGATGACCGGCCTCTCCGCAGTACATACACAAGTTTTCTCGTTGACGCCGCTGTTGCTCCTCAACAGAGAGACGAGCTCTATTAATCTGCATTGGTTCATTGCTAGTTGGCTCAGACAGAAGGACGAAGGGAGTAGTAGTGGGCCAGAACTTGAAACGATCTCCCCTATTCTTTTCGCTCTGACGCTCCCGATAGCGTAAGTCCACCTTATTGCAGAGAGAACTGAGGTCATTTAGGGTAGTAGGAAGATCCCGTGTGGCAAGGTCATCCTTAATGCGATCCAACAGCTCACTCCAGAAGGTGGAAATTAGTGCCTCCTCATTCCATTTTAGCTTCAGATGCCAACGTCTGGAACTGGATGATGTACTGGCTAACTGGGCGATTCCCTTGACGAAGGCGCAGGATCTCAGCTGCTGCTGACATAGTTCTTCCTGGTTTGTCAAAAATCCTTTGAAAAGCTGAAAGGAATTCGGAGTAATTATCCAACAGAGGATCAGTCCTTTCCCAAAGGGTGAAACCCAGTCTAGAGCTGAGCCGGACAATAGAGACACAATATAGGATTTTGGAGACAGGAAGTTCATAGGCTGTAGCGTGAAATGCACATCGCATTGGTTCAGGAACCCAAGGCAAAATTTAGAAGTCCCATCTAATTTATTAGGCATCGGGAGGTGCATATTCACTGTGACCAGAGAGGCCTGTAAGGTATCCCGACGAGCAGACATCTCCTGTAGAAATTGGGCCATTTGCCACTGAGAAGCCTCTAGACCCTCCAAGCGGCTCGCGATGCTTTGGAGTAGGTTAGCCCTCGGATCTTGTCCACTAGCCGAATCCATTAGGCCAGTGCAAATTGTCACAGTATGGCAGGGGCTTGGACCCGGAGTGGAGTTGGATGCGGAATGGAGGCTTGTCTGTTGATACTGAAAGGCAGTTGGTATTAATGGAGTATGACTCATGAGGTCAGTGGGTACATGGAGGGCGAGATGACGCTGAAGGGATGCGGACTATACTCAGCGACCGTGGTCGGTTGGTCCGCAGCAGGTAGCGGGTACAGGTGGCAAGCTGGAATGCAGAGCAGGTGAGGTACAGAACTATGAGGTGGTAACACTGAGACACTCTGGAGCAGCAGCAAGTACGGAGCAAGGGAGCACAGGAACTAGCTCACAGCTATGCTGTGATAACCATTGCACTGGCAATTAAAGGACCCCTTGACAGCCCTTTAGTACCCTCAGGTAGTGCAGGATTAGCTGCAAAACACTCCCAGGACAGCTGAGACCTGATTGGCTCCCACCGGACACCTGATCAAAATCCAACATGCCCGCGCCCAGTAGTCTCCAGCGCAATAGCGCTGACAGTTTCACCTGCTCACACCTCCCTGCAGATGAGCCCCCTTAGTCTGTGGGGACCCCCTGTGCCCAGCGCTGCTCTCCAGGACCCCACTCCACCACCAGAGGGACTACTCCAGGGCGCCCGGCGAGGTAAGAGTCGCGATCCTGGCAGCCTAACAGCACAAATCATGACAAGACCATCGCAACATTATTGTTGCAAACATACTGATGGCATTGGTTACAGAAGGATATACCAATTATAAGGCCTCATGATAAAGGCACATATATCATGAGGCCTTATAATTGGTATATTTTACATTTGGGGTGAGTGTTTGGGCGTAGGGCCCCCGGGACTGGTCTGGCTGGGCCTCCTCAGGGCATCACCACTTAATACACATAGTTGCTTTTCACATCACCTTTTATGTTTGTTTATTATTCATGTATTTTTTCACATATATTTTAACCTCTCATTCCACACTTAATGATTACTCACACACAGCTATACTTTACACTGCACTGTCACTCTTTTTCCATTTTAGTGTGATGCCCTGGGGGGGTTCTGGGATGGACGTTTTTTGGGGTGCACTGCGCCCCGACGTGAACCCCTTAGTGTTAGGGACTGCTGGTAACAGAGAAGCCGTGACGTGGCCCAGCAGCCTCCCATGTATTTGCAAATGAATGCAACTAATATCTCTGAATTTCTATGACCATATAGTCTTCATATATTGTTGCAGGTATTATTCAGTGTGCTGAGGTACAATAGGGGGTTAAATCCTCCTTCTTTTTCTGCTCTGACCCATCCCCTGTCTCCCGCAGGGCCTGCACGGACTGGGAGAGATGTCATGACGTCTTTCCACAGTCCAGTCCCACAGGGCCCTAGCAGAGGGGCCACTCTGCAGGTAGTAGAAGAGGTGGAAGAGGCAGAAGAGGCAGCACTGTGAGGGAAAGACTGAATGTCTGACACCCTAAAAGATGGTGTCAGACTGAGAGACAGTGCCACAGTGCAGAACTAATGTGTACCTCAAAAGTCCTGCACACAGTCACAGATTGGAGTTTTGTGCTGCAGCAGCCTGCATATGTTATTAATAAAAATAAATAATCAAATAAATGATGAGGAGGAGGAATGATGAGAAGGAAGAGGAATGAGGAGAAGGAATGATTATAATGAAGAGGAATGATGATGATAAGGGGCTCTACTTTGGTGTAATGTGTATAAAGGGCTCTACTGTCGCTTATGTGTATAAGGGGTACTACTGTGTGGTGTAACATGTATAAGGGGCTCTACTGTGTGGTATAATTTGTAATAGGGGCTGTACTGTATGGCATTATGTGTATAATGGGTACTACTTTGTGATGCAATGTGAATAACAGACACTACTGTGCGGTGTAATGTGAATAACGGACACCACTGTGCGGTGTAATGTGAATAACGGAAACTACTGTGTGGTTGGTTCTGTACTGTGACCATACCCTTTACCCTGAGGCCATGTCTCTTTAGTTTTGACTCGCACCTTCGGCATGCACTATCCTTGTTTGAAATATGGAAAATACTGTAATAATAAATAAAATATAGGAATATTATAAAATACTATTCCTGTGTAAAGAGACATGTCAAGAGGACATATTTGTAGAAGAGTGCAAATTTATAGTTTGCAGTAGGGTGCTGAATTCCCTAGCACCGGCCCTGGCTGGGATGTATTTGATAACTCACTTTTAGGGGGTTATTCATCAAAGGTTGTAGAGAGATAAATTTGTGAGAGATAAAGTACCAACCAATCAGCTCCTAACTGTCACTTTACAGGCTGTGGGGGAGATGTACGAGGACTGATTGAAAACATTTTACTTTTACAAAGCAGCGTACTTCACATTCAAAACATTTTTTGCAGCATTTCAACTCGATTCAAAGGGGGGAATTAAATTAGGTGAGAGTTTTTAAAAGGCAAAAAACTCTCACACTTCGCTTTATAATTCACTCACTTTGCCTTCATGCACACACCCGAGATAAGCACAATTCAATTAGAAATGCTAATTTGCAGTACTCACAGTGAGAGTGTGCGAATTTTGTCCAAAAAGTGAACAGCGAAAATAGCAAGGAAAAATGGGAGACCTTCCTGGATCCCAAAAAAGTGAAAACTTTGTTAGCAGAATCATGCAGAAGACTGTTAGCCATAAGGAAAGTACTGTATGCTTTTAAAAATTGTCAACTGGCTGATTTGTGCATTTTTTTTAAAAAAAAAGCAAAACAAATGTAAAAAGCTGTAGAATTTCAATTAATTACAAAGGAATTAAATGGAAAATACAAAAAAGTAGAAAAAAAGATGCTTTTGGGGTAATTTTAGGCAACTTTAAAAAATGTAAAAAAGATGATAGAAAGCAATTATTTTTCTTTAAAATAAATACTTTCATTAAATTTGGGAGGCATTCTATAGCAAAAAAAAAAACTTATTTTGGGGTAATTTGAGGCCAATTTTTTTTTTTACCCCAAAAATGACATGTAATTATTGGCCCAATTAAGCTCATCGAAAAATTCCAAATGCCTAATTAGTCATTAGGGGGGGGGGGGTTCCAATGGGTTCTGAAGCAAGTCCCAACATTTTTCCCTTAAAAAACAGATTTTCCCTACCTTTTTCCTGCTCAGGGGGGTGCGAACAAAAACTGGCAAATTTGCTCTGAAAAAGATATGCGAGTTTAGAATTGAATTGCAAATTTAATTTGCAAGGCAAAGTTGCAGTGAATTCACCTTGCGGGACCAAACTTGCACCTAATTTTATACCCCCCAAAAACGTGCAATAGACTGTTTTGTGACATCACTTTTAGTGTTGCAGCTGTGGAATTTTTCACTTCATCATCTTTTGAGAACCTTTTTCTGTGCAGTTGTTTTTTCAGGGTTGAGAATTCCCAGAAATCACAGGGTGCTGAGTCCGGCTATATGGAGGGTCTTCCAGTGCTATCCCATTAATTTCAGTCAGTGCTGCCAATGCACTAGCAGCAACATGTGTCTTGGAGCAAAAACCACTATTTCTTCAGCAAATGTGGTCTTTTCTTCCTCATGGCTCCACGCAAAAGGGTTTTCAGGACATTTGCATAGCAGTCACCATTAATTGACTGTCCAGGGGAACTCAGTACTGTAGGATCATACCGTGTGCATCAAAGAACAGCATGACTTTACACACCGAAGGAATCACACAGAATTTTTTGGGCGGAGGCGAATTTGCATGTTTCCATACACTGGACTGTTGTTTGGATTCCGGATCATAATGATGAATCCAGGATTCGTCACACGTCAGAATCAATGTCAGGAAATTGGGTATCCTTTCCGACATTTGAACGGTGTTCTTGCACAATTCAACTCCTTGTCACATCTGCTCTTCTGTGAGATTTCTGGGGACCCACCTGGCACTCACCAGGGGCGCTGGCCGAGGTGTGCGTCATCCGGCGGTGCCACCTGTGGCCAAGGGGTAGAATCAGGCCGGGACTGCCAGTACTGGGATCCCAGTTATGCCCCTGTATCTTTCTGGGGCAGATATCTAGGTCCGGGTAGACGCTAGAGCTTGCTGGTGGCTGCCTGGTATGTACAATTAATTAATAAAGTTTGTTTGTTTTTTTAACACAAGGCACACGTGACATCATGATGTCATGCACGCGGCTTTGCTGCAGTGCGCTGAGGAGCTGGCCACAGCAAGAAGATATGCTAAGAATCTGTGTGGGCTGGCTTGGAAGACAGAAGGAGACAAGAGGGTGGCTTGGGAGACAGAAGGAGAATGGCTGGGGAGACAGAAGCTGGAGAGACAGAAGGAGGATGGCTGGGGAGACAGGAATAGGATGGCTGGGGAGACATAAGGTGGTAGCTGTGGATACAGAAGGAGGATGGCTGTGGAGACAGAAGGATAATGTTGGGGGAGACAGAAGGAGAATGGCTGGGGAGACAGAAGCTGGAGAGACAGAAGGAGGATGGCTGGGGAGACAGATATAGGATGGCTGTGGAGACAGAAGGAGAATGGCTGGGGAGACAGAAGCTGGACAGACAGAAGGAGGATGGCTGGGGAGACAGAAATAGGATGGCTGGGGAGACATAAGGTGGTAGCTGGGGATAAGGAAGGAGGATGGCTGGGGAGATAGAAGGAGGATGACTGGGGAGACAGATGGAGGATGGCTGGGGAGACAGAAGGAGGTGCTGGCTGAAAAAATATGGGTGCTGGCTGGGGAGACAGGAGGGAGGCTGGCTGGGGAGACATACTGTAAGTACTTATTTATTGTATAGTGTAACTATTCAGACATTATGCGGGGATGGGGGCGCCAGTCCATCACTTTGCCAGGGGAGCTCGGACCCCTAGATACACCCCTGCACACACAATGCATTTTCAGTTCCTTTGTCATAATATGCTGAACCCCGTTCAAATGAGATGTCAAGCGAAGCCGAAAGTTCGTGTTAAGTTAACCTTCTGTCATTTTACAACATCTCCACAGGTTTGACAATGTTGACATCTGTAACTGCAGTGAATGGTCTCTCACAACGCACTTCGTCAGTCACTCACGTATTACCTTCTTTGTAGTGCTTCCACCAATGAAATACTGCAGCACGGCTAATTGTTTTTCCACCATATGCTTGCCGTAACATTACATGAGTTTAATTTCAGCTATTTCCAAATTTAACACAAAATTCAATCACACATCTCTGACGTAATCTCACAGACACGTCTTCCTCATCCGCCATGACAAAGATCTTCCACTCACTGTGACCAAAGAAAAGAAGACTACTGCAGTCCAACCGCAGGTTCAGACACATCGATATATGAGTTTCACAATAACCAGCACAGTGGGTCTAATACCCCTTTTCCACCAAAATTCCGGGTCTGACCCGGAGTTGGAACAGGGGGGGTCATTCAGACCCGCTCGCGAGCGCAGGATGCTCGCAAGCGAGTCGATGTTACCTCAATGCGCATGCGCACGACGGAGGGAGCTCCGTCGTGCGCATGCGTGAGACCCGGACAGCGACAGCCAAGCTGTCGCTCCGGGTCTCGCACCAATGGGGGTGTGCTGTCGATGTTGATTGACAGCATGCCCCCTTTGGTGGGCGTGCCGGGGGCGTGGCTGCCAGATGGAGGCGTTCCCATGGGAACGCCTACCGTCTGGGTCCGGCCCCACTGACATCACAAGTGATGTCAGTGGGAGTGATTTTGGCTCTGATAGAGACAAAATCACTCCAGGACTTGCGGTCACCGAGACCCTACCGCAGGGTCTCGTCACAAGCCCGATGGTCGCGATGGTCTTGACCATCGCGACCATCTTTTTGGCCGCTCGCATATGCTGTGGGTGGTCACACACAGCTATGCGAGCGGCCAGGAGGCCGCTCCATTTTTAGGTAGGAGGGCACTGATTCAGAGCAAGCGCTCTGGTCAGAGCGTCCGGCTCTGAATCAGGCCCTGGGTTCCTATCTGTATAAGACCCGGAATTTTGCCGGCACCAACTCGGGATATTCCCGAGTCGGCGCCGCTCACACCGGAGTCGGGTCTGCATAGACCCGGCTTTTCTAGCGTGTAAGTGGTCGCTTGGAGATGATGTCATCTCCAAGCGCCAATGAAGCCGGACCAATCGGCCAGGTTACAGCGCACTCCAGGTCATCGTGACCCGGAGTGTGCTATTCTCACAGCAGGGTTTCATGGGCTACGCCCATGTTAAACCCTGCTGTTTACCTGGGTTGGATTGCCGGGTCACTTGACCCAGCGATCCAACCTTCTCCCCTTTTACACCAGGGAGCTGCCCGGGTTAACCCTTCAATAACCCGGGTTTTTGCTCCGGTGTAAAAGGGGTATTATAGAAGTAAAAAACAACCCTATTAGAGCTTATTGTCCATTTTTTTTATCAAGAAGTAATGTATCTAAATATGATATCATATCAAATTAAATTAAAAAATCAAACATTATATATAAAAAATATAAATATGTTAAAATTGGAAAGGGTACTTAATGATGCTATAAATACATCCATTAAATCTTTAATCAGAAACCTCATATACTTATTTAGTTTGTCCTAGGTGTTCACAAAAACTCACTGAAATGTGAAACTCAAGGTAACTAACCATATAATGACCAAAATATGTATTATTAAAAGCACATACATTTCAAATAGATTTCCTGAAAGGATTTTAATCACTTTCAGAAGCAAACCTGGCCTCTTAGTTAAGGCTCTATATATTTAGTTAGCAGATGTAATTGCTCCTAGAATAATTTTTTTGCTGTCATTTTAAAGTTTATATTATTATTAATATACATACTGTATATATTATATACCACACAAATGTATATGCAAACATATCACTAGAAATATCAATTTAATACCCAAGTGGATGAACTATAACTAACAATCAGAAAAGTAAAAACTAAAGTAGAGGGTAAATTGGAGCCTGGTAATCTAATTAATAGACGGAGGAGGGAGAAGGACCACAAATCCAAGAAATAGAGACCTATTCTCTCGGATATGTAGGACGTTATCCCTACCGCATCTTAATTTTACTAATCTAAAACACAGAGGAAGAATAAAAAAGTATATATAAATGGGTACTGAACAAGTAAGTGATTAGAGGACAATATTTAGATCTACTGATAAATTTAAGTCCGTGGGTGTTAAACTGTTAAATTGATAAATCCAGGTTACTTCTTGTCAACATAGTTGTTTGAAACAATCCCTGCCTCTCACAGTACTACTAATGTGTTCTAAACCAGTAATTCGTAAACATTTAGGGGCATATACAATTGGGTGCAAGGTTTAGCGAAGTAAAAACCTTGCGCCCCTCGCCCAATTTAGAAATACTGCGGGTATGCGCGCTCTCGATACCCACGGTATTCAATTCCAAAAATACTGGTCGCGGGGTTTTCAGTTCTGAAAACCCCGTGCCGCACAATTTAAAGAAAAAATAAAACTTCACTTACCTGGCCGGGGGTCTCCAGTGGTCTCTGCGGGTCCCGGTTGCTATGGGCAACATCTCCATTTCTAAAATCTCTCACTTTAGTAAATATAACCCCATGAGTCATCAGTTCATGAATAATATTTCTTCTATGTTTATTAAATCTATATTTCAACCACCTGGTAGTGCAACCTACATACTGTAGTATAGATTACAATCGCAGCAATAGAGATACAGTATATACATTAATTAGCAATTAAATATTGGGCCCAGTTTATGAATGAGTCTAATTTCTTCTGTTAATTTTGGCTGACCGCCGCCGTTGTGTTTTTTGCGCTTTTTTAACTTTAACATTGACCTGCTTGACGGTGAGCATTAGTGATATTAATGCAGGCAGTATGCTTTTTCAGTGGCTGTCTGCGCCAAGGAATGAAGGAGGAGTGGCTGGAATGAAGCAGTCGTGCCGGGATGCTGGAGCATGCACATTGTGTTTAGGAGGACGCCATCTTAACTCAGCCCTCACACAACACAGCAAACAGCATGCGCAGACATATATTTCAAGCTCAAAGCCAGTTCCCAGGAGACAGTTCAGCTGCTGAGCAGTATGGGTAAAGACCTGGATGCATCAGACAGCTCAGTAAGAACCGTTGCACTTGTCAGCACTTAACAGCAACAGCAGAACCATGGAGAGAAAAAAATGAGTCAACGAATGGTAAGTAAAAGAAACCGCTCGTTGTTAAATAGAACATGCTATTTTTTTAATTGAACAAAAGGTAAACCATAGGTTCGAGTTGGAAGCCAATTAGGGATTAGTGAACATGAGTTGTTTTTGCTGGATTGACAGACACTAGATGCTAGTAAATTTTTAATATTTTTATTCTTTTTGGATAAACAAGAAGAGAATCACAGAGAAGAAGGTTTTGTTTAAGAAGGGAATAAAGTTGTTGTACAATACACTTGATCTGATTCAAGCCTGTATTATATTTGGACGCAGCATAAGATCAGTTGCGAGAACGTCGGCCATCTGAGTAAACCAATATCTGTAAACGAAGCCAGTATATCTGCATGAGAAAATGTAGACACTTGGACAACACTCCAACACTTCCAGTTTCAGGAACACCGCCCAGCACCACCCCCTCTCCGCCCCCCAAATGGCTGCAGCCTGTGAATCAAGCTACGGCTAAGGGGGCACTGAGTATGATGATGCAGGACCCATTCTGCACATATGCAGAACAGGTCATATACAGGTGCAGTCCACCCACCACCGGAATTGTACGCAAACCATCGGATTTGAGTACTACTCTGAATCAGGCACTATATGCGATAGAAAGTAGAAAGCAAGCTGATTTTGTGGTCAGAACTTAGTTTTTCATACCTTTTTAAAAATCCCCTGTATTATCATGCCCATAGAAAATTATGGGGAAGGCAGCTGGAGCAATGGTGATCAGAAAGTTTCAATTTCTCCTGCTTTTTCCATGCTTTCTGACCAATCAGACCAAAGTCACTGTGTTTTATTAGAAGCACAAACTTACAGCCTGTTACATTCACAGCGGAGCCCCTCGATAAAGTAGACTAGCATCATGTATGTGATTTTTATTAAGCCAAGTCAGAAATAAAGTGGTAATAAAAGGGAATATTCTGGGGGAGTCTTTATTTAAACAAAGCATTTTTTCATATGGTCTGTGTTTTTTTTAAAGGTGGACTACAGGGGGTAAATTTATGGTTACAGCTAGATCCCCTTCTGTAGACTGACCCTGATGTCATCAGTTACTGTCCAACATCATTCCCTACCATCCACGTGGGCATATAGGGGGTATATAATCTTGTGGCGAGCGCAGCGAGCCACTGAGCCGGAAGTGTGGCGAGCACAGCGAGCCCACGAGGGGACAACTTACTGCTTTTGGTGGACAGTATGGGCAGAAAATTGCACTTCCGCTCTCACTTATGTCACTTTCAGGTACAGAATCTGAAGGGGAAATATACCTTACCCGAAATTTACTAAAGTTCAATTTGGTATTCTATTTTCTGAATCGTCTGAAATCGAATTTAAATCGAACTGCAAATCTCTTAACAAATTCCTCATTTACTAATATTCAATTTTGCATTTGATTTTGGTCAATTTTAAAAAGGAATTTTGTATTCAGTTTATGAAATCCCTTCCAAAATCGAACCTCAAATCCCCATTAAAATTTATCACAAAATCAAATGCAAAATCAAACTCAACTTCCTCATTACTTACTATTGGACCAAATGTATCACATGCATAATAAATAATGGGGAAAAATTGGAAACACTTGTGAAAGTGAGTTGTCATGTGTGTATATAGTGCAGAGAGTGCTGTATCTAAATTCTTAACAATTGTGACTATGGCAGCTAATAGGAGTAGTGGAAGGCAACAGAGCACAATATCGGACATTTTTGTTGGATGAGATAATAATATGCCTCCCGATTTATCAATACACTTGAACCTTGTTTTTAATAGTCCAAAGGTACATTCTATCATGGATAGAGTGGCTATATGTGCCTCATTATATTTATGCTCAGTAGGAGTTAGTGGATCTGACAATGGAGTCAAAAGCCAGGAGTAACAGCCATAGCCTAAATCATCCATTGGGGGGAAAATAACAAAATTAGAACAATATAGTAACATCTAGAATTAGCTGCTTAATGAACACATACAGGTAACTTACCCAACAACCATTGCTCTGGCATTTGGTCCACCTCAAATTTGCAGAGAGGGATGAATTTCTGAGGATGTAGGCGTCATGTCACAAACCAGGATAGCCAGTCACAACACTCATAATTTTTTGCATCACAAACCATCTGCACATGCATGGAATACATATGATGTCTTTTGGTATAGACATATGCAGTATTCCTGGGTGGTCTCAGCAAAATGTTTGTACAAGCTATAGCTCCCAGAACATTGGGCATGACTGAGAAACTATAGAAAGCTACCTTAATTTCATACCAGTGTGACTCCTGGCTGGGAAAGCAGATGTAGGTGTTGCAGAGGAGGATCAGTGCCCGCATGACTTGGGTCAGGTGCCTGCTAAGGGTAGGCTGGGAAATACCTAGCAATCTACCTGAAACTGACTGAAAGGAGCCAGGAGCAAAAAAATGCAAAGCACACATGCAGCTTGTGCAGGTCTGATATAACATGTGACCATGCAGAGTCTGGCTCAAGTTGAGTCTTGATGAGCTCATACAGCATCATGATGTTGGAATGTGAGAGGCAGAACATCTGTATAACTTCACCAGCAGACAAACCATTGAGGTTTATCCAACAGTGAAAGTACCTAGGCCTGCATAGGAAGCGGGGTACCTCATGAAGCTGCTGATGCTGCTCTGATTGATGCCCCTGGGTTCTCACAGTCAGGTGGTGATTAGCATACCTCAAGTAAGTGCACAGCATAGCATAGCCTTGAGCAGCCATTATTCTTATAGCCAGACTTCCCCACATGCTTTTGGGGACTTTTAAATTTATCACAATCAAATTCCAGGCAATAGAATGGTGTTTAGATGCTCAAATGGATTGTCTCTCATTATTCTATTCATTTGGGGAATTGAAGTTTGATTTTGAGTTTGATTTACATTCTTTTGCAAATTGAATGTTAGTAAATGAAGGATCCTATATTTGACTTTGAGTGAAAATGAATTTTCTGTTCGATTTGACACTCGATTTTGGCTTTAGTAAATCTCCAATATCAAAATCGAATGGTAATCGAACCAAAATTGAATGGCAAATCGAACATAATTCAAAATCGATCTTTATTAAATATACCCCCAGGTCTCAGTGGGCAATGGATGCCAGAGGATGCAGGTGCTTTTTATTCTAGCATGTTCTTGCAGTCATGGCTATGCCAGTACTTATAGTTCTCCAGCAAACTTTTTTCTATTTGCAACACTTTTTATTAATTCAAACACTCTCAGCGCTCAGGTTTGTGGAAAGAGCCCTAGTGATGTGATTATTAGGTTGGTTATTTCTAGAGGTTAAGTCTTATTTTCTTTTGCTGGTCTGATCCCTTAGGGGATAAAACCCTGCACTGACCAGCCCATGGCTGGTTATCACTATGATGTGGGGGACCATATATTTTTTGTCCCCTTGGTTTGTTGCTACCAGCAGTGCTAGATGCATTTTAAGAACTGGTTGGGGCACACTGTGCTTTTATTTTTTTATTGTACAGCTAATAAAAGAGCCATGCTTATATCAGGCGCCCAAGATGGCTGCCTCACCTTTTACATGCTCCTGAACATCTCCATAAAACAGCTTAAATTCTACAAAAGTGACATTAGAAGCACAAGAAATATCCAAGGACTTACCTTTAACTGGTACTGCACTACATGGACATGTTTCCAAAATCAACGGATTGCATCCCTGCACTGAGATTCACATTGGATTGGATTGAAACCTCTGCCCTCTCCACCAGAACCCAGACTGGCATTATCTCTGCAGTGGACACCCCAGAGCAAGGTACTGTGGAATACAAATTATCTTTGGCTCCAGCTCCCCCCTAACCTCTGTTCTCTGCTCAGCAAATAACTGATTTTTTGCACTAATAATCTAAAATACAGTATCCCCAGTCTCTGAAATCTGGAAGTCTGGCCATTTTAAAACACAGGATCCCATTTTTTTTCCCCTGGACACATGTTATCTTTACCCTTGCACAGAATATCTACTTCAAAAGGAGTCTCACACTGGGATTTTCACACCTATACAATAGGAATGGCTTCTAACACCTTTCCACAAGCCTGCTTTGCCCTGGAATACTTTGTGTAACTAAATTATCAACTGAAAAGACAAGTTAGCTTATTAGATACTCCTTATTCAAAATATACCTTTGGTAGAAGAGAGAAGCAACTGGACATAGCAATGGCCAAATTATATTAGTCTGCTCATGAATCCCATTATAACTTCTGGATCATACACAGAGTTGAGAAAACAGAAAAATGAAAACTACTTGATCTTCTCTCATCATCAAATGTAATTCATGCTCTCTCATCGATGACCCAATGTATTTTTACACCTCCAGCTTTATGCTTTCACTCTGCCCACCACGAGCAGCAGTTCCTATTGATCCAGCACAGGTTTCCATTCTTAAATCCCTTGGCAGTTTCAATAAAACTCAACGCGGCAGTCGTGGGAAGCGAGGACAAAAATCTCTTATCCGCTGTAACCATGTAAGTTCCTTGCCTTCAGGTTCACCAGTCTCATATAGGAGACAAATAGAAGTGGTACCTATCAAACGGCCCTGTGCTTGGAAGAACAGATCATTAAACTCCCGCTCTGTGACAGACATCCTCAGAGCTCCCACACTCAATATAAAGAAAACTACAGGCACTCCGGTATGCCCAATCAGGTCTGTCCTTTGTAATGCCAGATCTATAAGAAACAAGACTGCCACAATTGCTGACCTTATTGAATCTGCAGATCTTGCCTGTATTACAGAGACTTGGCTAGATGAAAATGCAGCACCTATCTTGGAAGCTGCAGTTCCAACAAATTATTCTGTCATTCACAACCCAAGACTTAACCGCAGGGGAGGGGGAGTGGCCATCTGCTTTAGAAAATCACTTAAACTTAGGGTCCACCCAATGGAAATTACTCACTCATTTGAGTGCATCGCTGCTCGGAGTTCTACAGAATTAGGATTCAGAGTGCTTCTCATCTACCGCCCCCTGGAGATGGAAAGATATTTCTACAAGAATTTGCAGATATTGTTGCTGGACTAGTTCTGGAGCATCAAAGATGGCTGATCCTTGGGGATTTCAATGCATGGGTTGATGATGAGCTATCACACCTTGGCCAAGATCTCCTGTGCACAATGAATGCTCTGGGCCTCACACAAGTCATCCCTTCGGCTACTCATATAAGTGGTCACACTCTTGATCTTGTCTTCCAGATTGGATTAGATGTCTCTGACCTAAATATAAACCCAGTCACGTGGTCAGACCACCACTCAATTCACTTCTCAGTTGTAACCCCTCAAAATAGAACTTTACCCATGGAGTTGACAAGGTATCGTCCAAGGAGGGGCATGACTCCCCAGGCTCTTGCAGAAAACCTGGATCTTTCTGCGGTAATGGGGGCCTGTGAAGATCCTTGTTCCCTTGTCCATTACTATAACAGGGATGTGACAGCTGCAATGGATATAATTGCCCCTGTGCGTATACGACCCCTCATACCACACTGTCAAGCCCCTTGGTTTGACAATAGTGTTAGTGAACTCAAGAAAAGGGGGCGTAGACTTGAAAGACGATGGAGGAAGATGAACCTGGTAGAGGATAAGTTAACACTAATCAAACATATAAGAGAATATCAATCAACAATCACCGGTAAGAAAACAGAGTTCCTTTCAAATGAGATCAAGGCAGCAAACAATAGGCCGGCTCAGCTTTTCCGTACAGTGGAGATGCTTTGCAAACCAGCATGCCTGCAGCATGATGAAACCCTCTCCCAGTCAAGATGCAATGAGTTTGCAAAATTCTTTGCAGATAAAGTATCCTCCATCCGGGCTGGAATCCCCACAGTGCCATCAAAGGAGTGCCAAACTACCAAGCCTGCCAAGGTAAGCCACCAGTCTCCCTGGAACAGCTTTGACATAATGGATGTAAAAGACATTGCTAAAATTATCAGAATGTTGCGACCCACCACCTGTGATCTGGACCCTGCCTCAACCAAGCTTCTCATTGGGTGTATAGACATTATTGGCCCTGTAATTGCAAAAATAGTTCAATGCTCTTTGCAAACAGCCATTTTTCCAGAACCACTAAAGGAAGCAATTGTTAGACCACTTCTTAAAAAACCTAATTTAGACCCCGACTGCATGACCAACTATAGACCAGTATCAAACCTTCCTTTTCTAGGAAACCCACCTGTCTACCCATGATATTTATGATCCATTCCAGTCAGGATTCAGGAGAAGTCATAGCACTGAAACAGCCCTGGTATGTGTGCTTAATGATCTTCTGATGGCAAGAGACAGAGGTGATTGTTCAATCTTAATCCTTCTGGATCTCTCAGCAGCATTTGATACTGTGGACCATGGGATTCTAATTGAGCACCTGAAAAATTTCTGTGGACTGGATGGCACAGTCCTTAGATGGTTCAAATCATTTCTCACTGGCAGGTCACAGAGAGTTTCTTCTGGAGTAAACTCTTCATCACCAGTGTCACTTCCATGCGGTGTCCCACAGGGTTCTATACTATCTCCCATGCTTTTTGCAGTATACATGCTGCCACTGGGTGAAATAATCAGACGTCATGGCCTGGTTT
The DNA here is from genome assembly GCA_031769625.1 of Taudactylus pleione. Classification (NCBI taxonomy): domain Eukaryota; kingdom Metazoa; phylum Chordata; class Amphibia; order Anura; family Myobatrachidae; genus Taudactylus; species Taudactylus pleione. The sequence continues at coordinate 4,747,853 of JAUIMM010000243.1, read as the reverse complement.
ACCACTGCTATGCAGATGATACACAACTGTACCTGTCCTTTGCTCCAGGTACAAATGACCCAATAACAACCCTAAATGGCTGCCTAGCTGAGCTTCAGGAGTGGATGAGTGCCAGTTGGCTGCGACTGAACCCTGAAAAAACAGAGGTTCTTATGATAGGTCACAGGACAGGGCTACAGCATAGCCAACCAACAGGACTTACGCTTGGGGGTTCAGAATTACAAAACACTAAACATGTGCGGAATCTTGGTGTTGTCCTGGATAGTGGCTTGACACTTAAACATCAGGTATCAGCCACAATCAAATCCTCATTCTTTCATCTGAGGAACATAGCCAGAATCAAGCACTTAATTCCCTCAGAAGATCTGCCTAAAGTCATACATGCATTTATATCATCACACCTAGACTACTGCAACGCCCTCTACCTCGATCTCCCAGCAAAAGAATTACACCGCTTGCAGATGGTACAAAATGCGGCTGCCAGGCTATTAACCAACCAGCCCCGTTCCGGCCACATAACACCCATTCTCTACTCCCTTCATTGGCTGCCTGTCAGATGGTGAATTGCTTTCAAGATTGGATTAATAACTTACAAAGCCCTTTATGACCATGGCCCAGGCTACCTGAAGCAGCTTCTGATTCCCTACTGTCCCACTCGATTACTGCGATCAGTTGACGAAGGACTATTAACAGTACCTAGAATCTCACGGAATTCGTCTGGGGGTCGAGCTTTCAGTTTTGTGGCTCCAACCTTATGGAACTCACTTCCCCGCACAGTTCGAGAGGCCTCCACTCTAGAATCCTTCAAAAATAGACTCAAGACTCACCTATTCACCCAAGCATTTCACTAATGTCCATTGTTTAAGCTTGTTTTGTATTTTGTACTGTAAATGTAAAGCACTTTGAGTCCTTTAGGAGAAAAGCGCTATATAAATAAAATTATTATTATTATTATTATTATTATTATTATTATCATCAGCAGTATTGATCTTGTACCATTGAGGAGCAGCTCCACGTGATCTGATTTATACTCAGCACGGAACACATTTTGACTTTTCTGTATTTCGGGGAAGTCTACAAACCCCCTCCCACCCTCATCTCGACTACTTCATGCAAAGAGTTGTAAATGCTAAATATGACTCTGTTGGTACACATACAGTGGTTTGGTGGGCATGGACAGTTTGAACAGACACATTTTAGGGCAGGGGTAGCCTACCCTGGTCCTTGAGAGCTACCAACAGTGCATGTTTTGCAGGTCTCCTCAAGGAATGACACGTGAAATAATCAGCTACACCTGTGGATCTTTTCAAATGTGTTAGTGAGTAATGAATACACCTCTGCACCATACTGTAGGTGGTCTGGAAAACGTGAACTGTTAGTAGCTCTCGAGGACCGAGGTTGGCTACTCCTGTTTTAGGGGGAAAAAAAGCTGCAAAATGTGTTTGTCTAACTCTGTATGAGCCACACAGTATGGGAAGGTGAAGCAGAATTAGAACTCACAGACTGTTCATTATATATGAATCTTCTATTTATATTAAATAATTTACTTGGTGTCTACAGTGCTAAAGAAATATTTGTTATTGTCCTTATACTACAACTATTGCATATTCTATTTATTTTTGCATGCAGAAAAAAATAGATTAATATTCCTAACATAAGTTGATTCTATGAATACCTGGCAACATTTTGAAAGGAATCATAATAATTTAGGCTGCTATAAAGTTGGAATATGACAGATATAAGTTTTAGGTAGAGAGAAGTGAAGTAAAGCAAACAATATAATGCATACATAGTTAATGCAGTAACAGGAGGCAATAACCCAGCACTGCTCTGATACAGTGTTATAGATCACACTTAGAAAAAAGCTGCTTGTCTCATAGCAATCTAGCAACTCCAGTCACTTGGAAGAAGAAATGTGACTTTTCATTTAAATTCACAGGTGCTGATCAATTGCTAATTATCCTTTAACCATATCGACCTGCTCGAACTGTTTGTGCCGTATAGATTAATGAATAGCATTATAGGCAAAACAATATTGCACACGTAGAAGAATTCTTTCATGTATTATTCAATTCACATAAATACTATAAAGAAAAGATTTAATAAAGGACCAATGAAAAACTTCAAAATGCCTATCTGACATAAGTTACTGACACAAGCTACTTAGACAAGTTTAATGTCTCAGTCACAGGTTTTCTGTGATTCGAGGGCCTGATTCAGACCCGCTCGCTAAGCTGCATTCACACGCAGCCAGCCGATGTTTGCAATCTGCACATGTGTACGCATCGCAGTGCGCGTGCCCAAACTAGTCCATGCGATCGGGATGCGTTCTCTCACTGCGCATAGACAGCTCGCTAGAATGAGTGAAAGGAGAAGCGGGTGGTGACAGGGGATGGCCATTGAAAATGGGGATGTGGTGGTGCGAACGCAGGCGTGCCTGAGCGTCTTAACGCCGTTTCAGAGGTGTGCATAATTAAGACACAGTGTCATAGTACACATCACTTGGTTGAAATTCACACTGAAGCATTCGCAGTGCTTGCGGTAGGGTATGGTCAGCCACAAGTGCTGTGATCACTTCCGATGGTACGCGATGTTACCGATTGTTGTATACACTTCCTGGACATGACGTGGGACAGTGGGCATCTTAAGACAGGCTGGTGGGCGTCTGCATACACAGAACGATCACACGCTAAGACATAGTTGGCGTGCTATTGCCGTGCGATCGCGGATTTGCATACTTACGCTGCGTGCGAACGCATCTAACGAGTGAGCCTGAATCGAGCCCTGAGCTCCAAGTACATATTGGTAAATGTATGTGTTGCTTATTAACACTTGTAAAGATTTCCTCCATGGTGTATTTGCTACATTTGGCTTACTATGTTGTAAGCTCATGTGCTTTTCACTGCTGATTCCTTGCTGTGTCATAGACAAGAATCAATTTCACAAAATACAAAGATAAAAGTGAAATCTAATGCAAAGCAAAGTATTGAAGGTCAGGAACAATAAAGGAAAATCCAAAGAATGATCTATTGATTCAAAAGGTTACATAGGGCCTGATGCAGAGCTGGACACTACTACGTCTGCTTGTGCGGTTTGTGGGGAATGGCGGTGGCAATAGAAAGCTAATGCTAGATATAACCTCCCTTCTTAAGATGCTGCAATTGAGTATTTCAGTTGTTAGAAAATTGGGTGCGTTATTAGCATAAGACACAGGTGTGACTGCACCAATAGACACAGCCAAGGACGCTTCTGCGTTTCCCTCTGAATCCGGCCTATAACCTTCTTGTAGAATACTTTTATATGAGGCGTTGTATACTATTTAGACATTCAAAATATAGACAATCATAATATACAGTAGATACCATAATGTCAACTGGTAAAATATGTAGAAACCAAAATGTCGACATGGACTCTATGTCGACATTCAATATGTAGAAAGGAAAAATATTGAAATGGAAATAATGTAGAAAATAAAATATAGACAGGTTAAAGCATAGGTTACCAAATGTGGTTCTCAAGGCTCCCCAACAGATCAGGTTTTAGAGATATCCATGGTTAAGCACAGGTGACTTAATTAGTACCTCAGTCAATTTTATATAACCCCCTGTGCTCAACCATGGATATGTCTAAAACCTGAACTGTTGGGGAGCCTTGAGAACCGCGTTTGGGAACCTCTGGGTTAAAGTGTCGACATGGACAAAATGTTGAAAATCAAAATATAGACATAGGCAGAATATCCTCAGTTAAATAATAGATAACTTACTGCACATGGTTTAACATGCAGTCAAACTATGGGCAGGCTTAAATGCTTTGCTTATCATTTATTTATTGTAACTATGAAGGGGATAGGCGCTCATGTGATAGAGATTAGTGTTACTGTGACAGGGTATTGCTCAACGGTCGGCAATTAATTTACGGTGCAGCTCATAAGTTCTCTAGTGGGGAGACAATGATTTTATTATGTGGCATTTAGGGAAATTTGAGTGTATGGTGACATGATAGAATCGGTGTTTGCACTTGCACAGTGCTCTTACCTCAGTAGGCAAACTGTGGCACTCCAGCTTCTGTGGTACTACACATGCCAGCATGCCCTGCCACTTTTTTAGAATGTTCAGCTTTAAATCTGTGGCAGGGCATCCTGACATGTGTAACCGGGGCATATCTGTACTTCCTGGTTACCTATTTATTAATCAATGTTGTATCACTTATCACACTAAGGGCCTCACTTATCAACGAGTTTATCACTCAAAACTACTGATAAATATCACTTTTTATGATAAATGGTGCTCAGCCAATCAGCTCCCAACTGTCAACTGTTAGAAAAATGACAGTTGGGAGCTGATTGGCTGGAGCACCATTTATCATAAAAAGTGATATTTATCACTAGTTTTGAGTTATAAACGCGTTGATAAATGAGGCTGTAAGGGGTCTATTTACTAAGCAGTGTTAGGAGACAGAGTGAAAAGTGATAAGAAAGTGATAAGGTGCCAGCCAATCAGCTCCCAACTGTCATTTTTCAAACACAGCCTGTGAGATGACAGTAGGGAGCTGACTGGCTGGCACGTTATCACTTTCTTATCACTCTTCACTCTGTCTCCTAACACTGCTTAGTAAATAGTAAGGGCTCTATAACATTTCTACTCACCACGAGCTCCAGAGCAATTCATCATTGCCCCGGCACGAAGACAGCTGATCCGAAAATCAGCTGCCTGCCCAAACGATTTCACTCCTCCTCCCAGAGCAGTGTAACTAGTGCACATGCACTAGGAGCTGGACAGGGGCAGATGGATCTGAATGGATCCCTTTTCGTGCCGGGGTTGCGGGACCACTCACCATCTGAAAATGGTGAATGCTCATGCAGTTAAGCTAAGAAAATATTGTATTTTTGGAGCTTGATCAATGCTGTCCACATACTAGTGTATGGGGAGAGCGGACCATTCCGAGAGAGAAAGGTAAGCAGGAGATAGTTGTGATATCTCCTGCTTTACCTTTTTGATGAATGGTCCGATAACTTAAACATTTTCACCTGCAATTGTAGAAATTATTTTCACCTGCTTTTGTAGAAATTAAAGTGATGATGAATAGAGCCCTAACTGCCTCCACCCAAGCTTTAGATAAGGACAGCAAACTACTAGGGGATGGCTTGGAGAAACCCCTAATTCTAGTTGAAAGTGTGTGATAATGGTTAACCTCTATCACTCCTACAATTATAGACAACACACAGTTAAAGTGTATCAGACACAAATGAGTTTAACTCTTCAAAATGTAACTCCTATGATAAAAAGGGTTGTGTAGAGAATTTGCAATCATTTAAGGTATAAATCATACCAGAAAAGTTGTTGCATTAATTACA
>JAUIMM010000243.1:4505000-4737500 GCA_031769625.1 Taudactylus pleione | reverse complement strand
GGACCCAAATCACACTAACTGGTACATTTAAAAAAAAGAAAAGGTTTCAAATGTTCATACTGTATTCCTATATTACACATTGTAATGAAAAACTGTAACAATCAATGCTTGCTTTCACCACTAGATTTAATAGACTGTATGCAAGTGCATAGATATAATTTTAAACACTAATCTTTATTTCTTTCACCATCTTTCTATTAAATATTTTGCTGATCAATTTTTATAGAATCAGCCACTATATTTTGCATGATTAAACAATACCAATTCCAAGGGGTCTATTTACTAAGCAGTGTTAGGAGACAGAGTAAAAAGTGATAAGGTACCAGCCAATCAGCTCCCATCTGTCATTTTTCAAACTCAGCCAGTGAGATGGCAGTTAGGAGCTGTTTGGCTGGCACCTTATCACTTTTCACTCTGTCTCCTAATACTGCTTAGTAAATAGACCCCCAAATCACTAGCGGGAACTGCTCTGAGAATTACTTTAAAAACTACTTCACAGGTTAACTTTCAGCATGGCTGGGGGTAAGCAGACAGAAAGTACATTAAAAGTCCATTGTCCTAATTTAGGTAGTCCATTGTCCTTGTTTATCCCTCATTAGACTCAGTAGAGTTCTCATGGCAGGTGTGTTACATCTCCCGTATAACCTTGGGGAGATTTGGAAACAGATAATGCCAATCAAGGTGTACCAACTGACAGAATGTTAGTTCCTGTGGTGGTTTGAGTTGGGTATAAAAAGGTGCCATTAGGACTTTGCTTTTGGAACTATGATTTGGGACTTTGTCATTGTGCTAATTGTACACCTATCACCTGAGCCATTATTGTGCACCTACCACTTGAGCAGTTATTTTACACCTACCACCTGGGCTGTTATTGTACATCTACCGCCTGGGCCATTATTGTACACCTACCATCTGAGCAGTTATTGTACACCTACCACCTGAGCCATTATTGTACACCTACCATCTGAGCAGTTATTGTACACCTACCACCTGAGCCATTATTGTATACCTACCATCTGAGCAGTTATTGTACACCTACCACCTGGGCCATTATTGTATACCTACCATCTGAGCAGTTATTGTACACCTACCACCTGGGCTGTTATTGTACATCTACCGCCTGGGCCATTATTGTACACCTACCATCTGAGCAGTTATTGTACACCTACCACCTGAGCCATTATTGTACACCTACCATCTGAGCAGTTATTGTACACCTACCACCTGGGCCATTATTGTATACCTACCATCTGAGCAGTTATTGTACACCTACCACCTGGGCCATTATTGTATACCTACCATCTGAGCAGTTATTGTACACCTACCACCTGGGCCATTATTGTATACCTACCATCTGAGCAGTTATTGTACACCTACCACCTGGGCCATTATTGTATACCTACCACCTGAGCCGTTATTGTATACCTACCACCTGAGCCGTTATTGTATATCTACCACCTGAGACGTTATTTTACACTTACCACCTGGGCTGTTATTGCTCATCTACCACCTGGGCCATTATTGTACACCTACCACCTGGGCCATTATTGAACACCTACCACCTGAAACAATATTGTTGAGATATGTTGTAGTTGATTTTTTAATATCTTTCCATGTGTTGTTCCTTCACATTGACATGTCAGTTTGTTATTCCAAATGTTGTAACTTCTGTTACTTTGTTTCCACTATGATTTATATCAGTTCCATAGGTCTGTATGCCACAGAAGTTTCAATGTGGCAGGAAATCTTGCCCTGGGTTTTAAAATAGCTGACATCCCTTCTTGCAGATGAAACTAAGGATTATCCTATAGATGAACTCAATGTCATCCTGGTTATATTTCTACTTCAATAGTCCCATCGACATGGGCATGTGGTCTTTCTTTAGTCTAGTAAAGTTTTTATTATATTCCATCTCTATTCTATATAAATCAAATGTGACTTCAGATGCTGAAACCGTGATTTACTCCCTGTGTTCAGCTGACAACATAGCTAAAGAAAACTGCACTGAGTCTTCTTAATGAGCCACTAACACAGTGAGGAGTAAGTCTATCTAAAAGCATCATTTCAGATTACAGTTGTCTGATGACTTAAAGAATGTTATGCCAGCTTTGTTGTACATTGTGCTAGCCAAATGGACTAGAGGTTATGAGAAAAACATCAAAAGAAGGCCATCAGCTGACTACCACTCTTCATGCAGAGCCTACAGTACACTGTGTTCCTGTTTTCTCTGTTAACGAGAAGGCCATGAAACTAAAGAGTACTATCCTTACTGCTGAAGAATTTCAGCACCACAGAAATCTTGAACTGCTGTATTTATTTGCTGTGTAAAGGAGGTTCCTGTCTCCAGAACCTTCTCTAAGGGGCTTTCAAACGCTTTAAATTCCTTTTCAACATTGGACCTATAATTGTGTCCCAAATGTACCATTCTTTACACAAGCAGTTATGCTCAAGCAACTTAGACATTTTAGATTAAATGTATTTTCACTATTTGTAATTATATGACCCAGAGTGGGTGCTACTATTAGGTAGCAATAATTATTTTGGGGTGAGCATTTGGGCGTGAGGCCCCCGGAGTTGCTCTAGCTGGGCCTTTTTCAAGGCATCACCACTTAATTCACATAGATACTTTTTCATCACCTTTCTATTTGTTTGTTCATTATTTATGTAATTTTAATTCTTTCTCATTATATTAACACTTATTGATTATCTTTACACATCTATACTTTACACTTCACTATCACCTTTTTTCCCTTTTCATGTGATGCCCTGGGGATGGTCCTTGGTTGGATTCTTTTGGGATGCCCTGTGCCTCAGGCATGAATCCCTTAATATTAGGGACGCTGGTATAGAGGAGCCTTGACGTTGGCCCGGCGCTTAATAATATATTTGCAAATGTATGCAACTAATACCTCTGAATTTCTATTATCATGTAGGATTCAAGTATTTTTGTTGATGTTGCTGCGGTGTGCTGGAGGGAATATTCCTTTTTTTCTGTGGTTCAGTGTAAACCCCACCCTTTACAAGCACCTGTGCTATATCATTAAGCTGATGTGAGCGACCACCATACTTTTTATAATTTTCACTAGGTGATTTTTTTGTGATAACACACAGACACCTTGTCTATTTATTCAGTCTCATTTGCCTGATCAACAATTTAATGTGCTATAGTATTTATCTCAGCTTGTTATGTATCTTTGAACCATGGCTAATTGACCTGTAGCAGCAGAGACCAACAGGGTTATGTATTATAGCGCACTGATCTTGCCGCTATAGCTTTTCCTACCTCACCTCTTAACATCCCGGTTGCCAGAGTTGGGGAGAGAAAGCACTAGGCTGGTGATTTGCGTCTTGCTTGCTGACTGGTCCCAAAGTGCATGCGCAATATCTCGTACGCAGACTGCCACAGGCACCACCGCACACATACCTGCAGGAAATCCTGCTGATATGTGATAAATTGTTAAGCCACAAAAGTGAACTGATAATTTTTAAGTAACATCTGCATGATTGTATGGTGGCGGCAATTGGTTAGATGTTTGAAGATACCATAGAGAAAAGTGATTTTCTCTGTTATCTGCATTCATATCTGATAATGACAGTTATCACCTTTTCATACATTTCCTATCAAGTTTCTGTGAGAACCAATGGAGAAAAGTAAGGTGTACATCTCCCTTGGCATGAAGAAACTGCTTGTGCAACCTATTTAACAGGGAACATCGCTTAGATGTATTTTTGTTCGTCGGGAGGCTTGCCACCTAGCAATAGCTGGTGGGTTAGGTGCAAGCCTCTCGACCATGCTGAGAAGGTATAGTGAAAGAAAACTTGAACTTACTTCTCACACAGGCCAGAGGAGCAGGGCAGCGTTGGGGCAGTGTGTCACTGCCACACCCGCATGCACACGCATGCATTAGATGCACAACCTAGGCAGGTCGCATGTGCATGCTGGTCATGTGCCATTGCAAGGTAAAATAAGCACTAGGCCCCACCCCCTAAATCAGATTTTTCCTAAGCGCTGTAAGATGGAGGACATAGTGTCTGTCTCCATCCCACAGAAAAAAAGAGTGAGACAGCCCTCACTCATGTCTCAGGCTGCAGAAGACTATTGTTTGAAAGGAAAAGGTTAATAAATGCTGTCAGGTCTGAGGAGGAGGGAGTCAGTCAGGTTGTGGAGTCTCCTTCCATTCCGCCATTTTCACACAAAGTGGTGAGAAAATGCACTTCTAAAAAGGAGCACAACACTGGTCTCTCTTCAAGAGATGCCTGTTGAGGAAAAAACATCTCTTTCCCAGATATTGCCCATAGCTGGAAAATACATATAAGGTCTGCAGCAGACTGTCCTCTCTCATAAGGGGGTTAGTAATCATTCATTGTCCCCAGCTCACTCATAAAAAGATAAGTTACCCCTCTGTGGAGTTGGAGGAGGTCACAAGAACCAGGGGTGAATACAGTGACCTAAATATGGCCCGGGTAGCCTTAGCAGGCAGAATGCCACCTTCTAAATTATAATATGTCCCATTGGGCTTTGAGTGAGTGCACACAGGTATATCAATTTGTCCAACTGGCCTTTAGAACTGTCCTTGTTAAGAAGGTCGAGATGGTTCTCTGCAACCATACTGGCATTCCAGACATTCCTGCCAAGTTTTCTATGGAGATTGATCTGGCTCTATTTTCTCTAGTTTGGGATAAAGCCCAGAGTGACACTATAGATAAGTTGCTGAGAAAGATACAGTTTAAGATCTCAGATGCCGCTGGCCCACTTTTATTTGTCCTAGACAAGGCAGAGAAAGCAGGAATCTTTAGCAGCTCCCTAGACTCCCTGGTAGCTTGCAAAATGGCCCTCTTAAAGGCTATTAGCAGTGCTACTTTAATGATTGGCCAAACTTTTGACTTCATATCCAATACCCACAGAATGCACTGGTTAGCTGGTGTGGGTCTGACTAATCTAGCTCCCAGACCTGTTGACGTTCCCAACCTGACAGACTCCAACCTATTTGGTCCCGACTTTATAGATGAGGTGAAAGTCTGCTATAAAGCCTGTAAATCTTTCGAAGATCTAGAGAGTCCCCAGCCTCCAAAATGGCCCTTTTGTTAGGAGAGTCATTCTGTCGGAGCCAGCAGTTTTACCCGAGATCAGCATGGGGCCCCCAGAGCACCAATAGGAGGTTTATCTTGGACACAAGTTACAAGACGTGCAGTGTCCGACAACCCTAACTAAAGACAGAGGATACAGTAAGTTGCTTATGTATAACCACTTCTCCATGTCTTTCTCAAGCAATAGATGTCTGGAAGCAGATTACCACAGACAGGTGGTTGCTAAAGATCATAGAATAATGTCTGTCCCTCCCCCTTTTCCCCCCAGTTTCCAAACCAGATAATCCCCTGCACAAAGAATGCCAGTGCTCTGCACTCTCATAAGGGGACTAGTAAGCATCATTCATTGTCCCCAGCTCATTCATAAAAAGATAAGTTACTCCTTCATGGACTGGGAGTCGAAGTAGGTCATGAGAACCAGTGCTAGATGGGGCCCTATCCCCAGCTTTGTATTAAGGCAAAATCGAGCTAGCAGACACATCCAAAAAGGGTTGGGTCATCCACCTTTTTCCAGTGAAGAAACAGAATGGTTCCTATCGGCCCATTTTTAAATGTGAAATCCCTCGTTCCTTCTGTATGGAGGGCCTAGCAGACGTGCCTTTCCTGCTCATCAGGAACAATTTCTGTATCACAATAGATCTCAAAGAAGCCTTTCATACAGTCCAAGTCCACCCGAATCAAAGGAGACTACCGAGATTCCTCTGGAATGACACCTTCTATCAATGGACGGTTATGGTGTTTGGCCTGTCCAACGCCCCTTACATGTTCACTCACCTCAGGAAGGCTGTAGTGAAACATCTCCATCAGAAAGGATTCTGCTGTGTCATTGACTTGGACGATCTCCTGGTTGTCCACCCAGACCAAGAAATCCTTCTTTCTCACAAGGACTTCATTTTGTCTATCCTTCAGAATTTAGGTTTCACTGTGAACCTAGACAAATCCGTATTGACGCCTTGCCAATCAATTATTTTCCTGGGGTTCCTCATAGATTCTCCTTCTTTCTCAATTTCAGACAAATGAAGAGACGTTCAAAACTTTGTAACCCAGGGCATTCACCTCCAGCTTTCCATGAGAGATTTAGCCAAGGTCATAGGGAAAATTAGAGCATTGGATCCAGGTTTTATCCACACTCCCCTCATATGCACACATTCTCAAAACCTTCTTTCATTTTTCAACCATTACTTCGGCTGCTGCTAGAGGTCTTCCTTTGTAGTCCATTATGCAGGCTGTTCGTTGGTCTTCCATGTGAGGTTCTGGTTTTGTTGTGGACCCGGGGTGGTAATAGGAGCAGACACTGAAGCAGATTTAAAAATAAACGTGGAGCTTTTAATGAGTGGGTTAACAGACTTGAATGTGGCAAACAGAAAGTACGGGTTTAGTAATAAAGTGCAATTGGGAACTGTAGTGATGCAATGGGAAAAAGTCCAGGTGGTGATAACAGAAGACAGCCCAGTATTCCAGGTTTTGTGAGGCTGAAATGAATAGCAGGCTGAAGTGAATTGCAGGCTGAGGTGAATTGCAGGCCGAGGTGAATTGCAGGCTGAAGTGAATAATGTCCAGAGGAAATGTAAGAGGAAGGAAGGGTGCAGGGTACAGCTGACACAGGTACTCAGGCAAGAGAGAGGCAAAAGGAGGAGGCAGGGGATTCCAGCAGGGTGTGGAGCAGGTCAGGTAAAGCAGGCTTAGGCACTGGCAATGCAAGGGAGCTCTGAACTCCCCTAAATATGAAGTGCTAAGCCATGATTGGTCAGAGAGTGAGCATGTGACATGCCAGGATTGGCTGACTAGGTCACATGGCTGAAAGCAATATGGCGGTGCCCATGCTGGAGCAGAACAGAAGCACCACCAGGCCTACCCAGCACAGAATAACAATTTGCCCAAACAGGTCCATGCACAGCCAATGATCCCCTCCAGGCACCAGCACCACCGTCAGATGCCCCGCGCCACAGCATCCTCACAGGTAACACCCACCAACCACCATGCCGAGAAACCCTGGTCGTGACAGTACCCCCCCTAATGGGTGGCCTCAGGACACTCACCAGGCTTTTCAAGATGGGCAGTATGAAACTTCCTGATGAGTGCGGGAGCATGGATATCTCGGGCATCGGTCCAGCAGCGTTCTTCTGGGCCGTAACCCCTCCAATCCAGGAGATACTGTAAGTGACCCCTGCGGACACAGGAATCCAGGACCTGGGAGACTTCAAATTCCACGCCTCTTTCTGTCTGAACACGAGGAGGAACAGGAAGAACCTTGTGGAATTTGTTCACGATCAGAGGTTTGAGTAGGGAAATGTGGAAGGAGTTTGGGATTTTCATATATGAAGGGAGCTGAAGACGATAAGCCACAGGATTAATTATTTCAATGATGGAGAAGTGTCCGATAAAACGTGGAGCAAACTTCATTGAGGGTACTCTGAGCCGTAGGTTCTGGGTAGATAACCAAACCTGATCTCCAACTTGCATGCAGGGCACCTTTCTCCGCTTTTATCAGCCTGATATTTGTAGCGAGAGGACGCCTTCTCCAAATCAGCACGTACCTGAGCCCAATTTGATGCAAACCTACGTACAGTATTGTCCACAGCTGGAACATCAAAGGCAGGAAGGCTTTGGAACTCGGGAACTCGGGGATGGAGACCGTATACAATCTGGAACTGGGTTTGCTTTGTGGAGGAATGATATGAAACATTATGTGCAAATTCAGCCCAGGGCAATAATTCAGACCAATTGTCTTGAGAGGATGACATGAAGATCCTTAGGAAGGTTTCAAGGTCCTGGTTAACCCTCTCCGTGGATCCATTACTTTGTGGATGGTAAGCTGTAGAGAAGTTTAATTTTACTTGCAGAATGGAACACAGAGTTCTCCAAAACCTTGCCATGAATTGAGCTCCACAATCAGAGACTATTTCTGTAGGTAGTCCGTGGAGATGAAATATAAGTTGGACGAACAGATGAGCCAAATCCGTAACAGTAGGAAGTTTCTTTAGGGGAACATAATGGACCATCTTCGAAAATCGGTCTACCATGACCCAGATGGTAGTATAACCCTGGGAACTTGGCAAATCAGTAACAAAGTCCATGGAGAGATGCGTCCATGGACGCAATGGGATAGGCAGAGGTAACAACTCACCAGCTGGGGCTTGATGTGAGAATTTGTGCTGGGCACATGAGGTACATGACAAGATTAATTCCAAGACATCAGCTCTCATTTATGGTCACTAATAGGCTCTCTTCAAGAGCTCCAGAGTTTTTCCAGTACCAGAATGGCCTACAAAGCATGAGGAGTGAGCCCGGGTGAGAAGCTGCTTCCTTAACTCCGGGGCCACAAAGGTTTTCCCAGTAGGTGGTTGCATTTGTATGGTGGCAAACACCCTTGACTCCAGCACGGGAGTACTGCGCAGAATTTCAGAATTGTTGTTGCAGGAAAGAGACCTTGATAAAGCATCTGCTTTTTGATTGAGAGCTCCACAATGGAAGGTCAGAGTAAACTGGAAGCAAGCAAAGTATATTGCCCACTGGGCCAAGTGAGGACTTACACACTGGATATTTTTGAGGAAGAGGAGGTTCCTATGGTTGGTGAAGACAGTAAAGGGAAACTTGGCCCCTTCTAAGAGGTATCTCCATTCCTTTAGTGCCAAATTTACTGCCAAGAGCTCTTGTTCTCCTATGGTGTAGTTTTTCTCTGCAGGAGAAATTTTTTTGGAGAAGAATCCACAAGGGTGAACCCGGTTGTCTTCGTAGCGCTGGGATAGGACGGCTCCCACTGCCTCTGATGAAGCATCGACCTCCAACAAGAAGGGTCTATCCAGGTCTGGTTGTCTTAGAACTGGGGCTGTAATAAATGCTTGCTTCAACAGGTGGAAGGCTGTCTCTGCCTCAGGTGACCAAAGAGCAGGACTAGCACCTTTACGAGTCAGGGCTGTGATGGGAGCCAACTAAGAAGAAAATCCCTTGATAAAACATCTGTAATAATTTGCAAATCCAAGCAGTCTCTGAATGGCTTTCAGAGTTTGGGGTCGGGACCAATTCAGGATTGCCTGAACCTTCTTGGGGTCCATTTCTAGACTAGAACCAGAAATGACATAGCCAAGGAATGGCACACTGGGTACGCTAAAGACACATTTCTCCAGTTTGCAGTAAAGATGATTCTTCCTTAATCGAGATAACACCTCCTTCACATGTTTATGATGTTCTTCTGGAGAAGACGAGAAAATCAATATATCGTCCAAATAGACAACTATTGAGATATATAGTAAGTGCTGAAAAATTTAATTTACAAATCCTTGAAAGACAGCAGGGGCATTACATAATCCGAAGGGCATCACAAGGTATTCAAAATGACCATCCCTGGTATTAAAAGCGGTTTTCCATTCATTGCCTGCACAGATACGGATGAGATTGTAGGCCCCTCGCAAATCTAGTTTTGAAAATATGACGTAACCTTTGACTCTGTCGAATAACTTTGTGATTAAAGGAAGTGGGTACCGATTCTTGACCATTATATCATTAAGACCGCAATAATCTATACATGGTCTTAGGCCTCCATCCTTCTTAGCAACAAAAAAGAACCCAGCTCCGACAGGAGAGGTGGAAGAACAGATAAACCCCTTCTCCAACTTCTCCTGGATGTACTCGGACATAGCTTTGGTCTCTGGCATGGATAGAGGATAGGTACGACCACAAGGAGGCATCTTGTCTGGCAATAAATCGATTGGAAATTCCATTTCTCTGTGAGTAGGTAAGATATTTGCCTGCTGTTCAGAAAAAACATCAGTAAACATGATATTCTTTCGGGAATTGCTGGTGGTGTTAACGAGACTGTTCTCCTTACAGGTCATATCTTAGGAAGACAGGATTTCTGACAGTCAGCCCCCCATGAAAGGATTTGCATTGAGCACTAATCTATCCTGGGATTGTGCTGGCATAACCAGGGTAGCCCTAAAATGATGTCTTGAGAGGTGTCAGGAATCACTAGGAATTTCAGACACTCAGAATGCAATGCTACAATATGGACCAGTACTGGCAGAGTTTCTTTTGCAACAACTCTATTAGTCAGAGGGCGCCCATCTACTGCGGTCAAGGAAATCGAATGCTTGAGAGAAGAACAAGGAATCCATAGTTTGTCAACTAGGCTGGAAGTCATGAAATTTCTGGCTGCTCCAGAATCAAACAAAGCAGCAACAAAGACAGGCTTCGACTTGAAATCTAAGGCTAGGTTTAATACGAAATCTTTACAGGTTGGGGACG
This sequence comes from Taudactylus pleione, assembly GCA_031769625.1. Classification (NCBI taxonomy): domain Eukaryota; kingdom Metazoa; phylum Chordata; class Amphibia; order Anura; family Myobatrachidae; genus Taudactylus; species Taudactylus pleione. The sequence continues at coordinate 4,727,168 of JAUIMM010000243.1, read as the reverse complement.
GACTCATTACTCCTAACTTGATGTCCCCAGGGTCAATTAGGAATGAGTATTTCCTGATTTATGGGAACAGGAGGCCACCAGGTGACCCGCATCTCCACAGTATAGACAGAGGTTTTTTAATATTCTTCTCTGGCGTTCCTCTTTGGAGAGATGGGTGTGATTCACCTGCATAGGCTCTTCATCTGTAGAAGGAGGATATGAATGGGTAGTAGAAGGAGGAGATGGACTGGTAGTAGAGGGATGAGTAAATGACTGTTGCCGGTCAGTTCTGTGCTTTTCAGCCTGACGGTCTCTGAAGCGTAGGTCAATCTTATTACAGAAGGAAATCATATTGTTTAGCTTAGCAGAAAGGTCACGGGTGACCAGATCATCCTTTAGTCAATCAGAAAGCCCATGCCAGAAAGCTGAGGTGAGGGATTCCTTATTCCACTTGAGTTCTGATGCTAAAATCTGAACCTGTACGGCATATTGGCTGACAGGGCGGGTTCCTTGTTTCAGTGTCATAATACTAGATGAAGCTGATACAGTACATCTAGGCTCATCAAAAATCCTCCTGAATGATGTCACAAAGTCAGTGTAGTTATCCAGCAGAGAATCTAAACGCTCCCAGAGTGGGAAAGCCCAATCCAAGGCTGAGCCGGACAACAGAGACACGATGTACGGTAGGCCACTTTAGTTCTTGCAGTGGGAAAATTATCAGGCTGTAAGGTGAAGTGTATATATCACACTGATTCAGTAATCCACAACAAAGCTTGGGATTGCTGTCGAATTTACTTGGCAGAGGAAGGTGTAAGCGGGGGGATGTCCTGTAACCTGTATTTGCAGACAAAGGAGCAGGTGTAACTACTGTTGCACTAGGAGTGGATAGAGAAGTTTGCAAATTATCCTGTTGCTTAGTTATTTCTTGCATGAACTGAGCCATTTGGTGCTGCATAGCTTCCAGGTTCTCCAAACGGCCTGCGAAAGCACCGGAATAAATCCGCTCCAGACTCAAGTCCAGTGGCCGAGTCCATTGGGCCAGTGCAAACTATGAGGTTCTTTTTTTGTTGTGGACCCGGAGTGGTAATAGGAGCAGACAATGAAGCAGATTTAAAAATGAACATGGAGCTTTTAATGAGTGGGTTAACATACTGTACATGAGTGTGGCAAAACAGAAAGTCCGGGTTTAGTACTTGGGAACTGTAATGATGCAATGGGAAAAAGTCCAGATGGTGATAACAGAAGGCAGTCCAGTATTCCAGGTTTTGTGAGGCTGAAATGAATAGCAGGCTGAAGAGAGTTGCAGGCTGAGGTGAATTGCAGGCCGAGGTGAATTGCAGGCTGAAGTGAATAATGTCCAGAGGAAATGTAAGAGGAAGGAAGGGTGCAGGGTACAGCTGACACAGGTACTCAGGCAAGGGAGAGGCAAAAGGAGGAAGCAGGGGATTCCAGCAGGGTGTGGAGCAGGTCAGGTAAAGCAGGCTTAGGCAGAGATCCAACAGGCAGGCGGACAAGCTCAGGAACTCTCTCTCAGCTTGCGCTGAGAAACATGTTGCACTGGCAATGCAAGGGAGCTCTGAACTCCCCGCTACCTAAACCTAAGTCCCCCGGGAGGGTGCCTAACCCTAAGTCCCCCCCGGGGGTGCCTAACCCTCCCCCTAGCCTAACCCTAACCCTCCTGGGGGGGTGCCTAACCCTAAGTCCCCCCCGGGAGCCCTAAACCTAACCCTCCCCCCCCGCGCGGTTGTCCGCTCGCGGCGCCCGGCATCACTACGATCGTGATGCTGGGCGCCGGTCTCTCGTGTTGGGGAAATGCGGGCGTCTACATCCAGATGCCCAGCATTGCACCCTTGCCGGGATAAGACAGTCGGGAAGCCGGCTGCCGGTATATAGGCAGTCAGCTTCCCGATTGCTTCCCTCCTAAACATATCATGTTTACATTTACAAATGTTTCAAGTAAACTTAGTTTTTCTGCATCTATATGGTCTCCTGTCTCCTTTGTTGGTAGGATACAAGGATTAGGTTGACCTCAGTTTAGTTTTGTTCTACTCAGGATTGCCATCTGTAAGCTTCTGAAAAATCTGACTCAGGGGGCGGGGCCCAGCACTTGCTACCTTGCGTGCACACATGTAACCAGCATGCGTAACCTGCCTAGGTTGTGCACGTGATGTGCATATGATGCATGAGTGCATGGCAGTGGCTTGCATGCATGTCCTGCTTGCACCTAACCCACCAGCGGTTGCTAGGTGGCAATCCCATTCCCTAGAACAAAGAGAGTTTGCAGATCATAGATTCCTGCAAACTAGTGTTTACCATTCCTTCAATCTCATTCAAGTAATCACATTTTATGAAACAAAGGGCCTGATTCAGACCTGCTCGCGAGTGCATCGTGTTCACAAGTGGGTCGATGGTGGGCCATTGCGCACGTGCGTGCACGAGCCCCGGAGCGAGTGAGAAATCACTTGCTCCAAGGCTCGCTACAAGACGGGGCAGCTGTCGATGTTCCTGCTCTATTAGAGCAGGAAGTCCACTCGGGCTTGCGAGACCTGAGACCCTACCACAAGGGTCTCCTCGCAAGCTCGATAGTCGCGATAATCGCGACCATCACAAGACCACACGCACATGCTGTGGGTGGTCACCCACAGCTGTGCGAGCGGCCTGGAGGACAGTCAAAAAAGGGACGCCCTGATTCAGAGCGAGCGCACGCAAACAGCATCTGTGTATAACTAACATGTTCATGCACCAAACCCGCATTCAGGGCTAAATTTACAATGCATCTCTTTTCAAAGCCGACGAATTAAAGAGGCAATTAAATTTAATACAATACATACAGTATCTGATTTTGTATTGAATACAATTGCCCCTTTACATCCAGTGGCCTAAATCACTGCATACGCTGTGACTTTGAATAGTGCTACTTACTAAATTTAGCCCTCAGTAAGAAACACCTTGAATAACGTAACTTCTATTTGACTTTAGTACTGTTAGGCTTACACACAGTGCAATATTTATATCTACCCATTTAGCAATATTTAATTCAATGGTATACATCAAAGGCCAGAGAGCCTTCATCTACGGTTTCCAGCTCAGTGCCCCACTCTGACTTATTCAAAACTTAACAGGGGCATCTGGCTTCAGTATCACGTTACCTCTTTGCACTCAGCAAAACCAATTCAGTGAGGATGTGCAAGTACATTCTCTTTCCTTCCCCTGAAAGCTCTGGCTTTGCAGGAATTTATGTACATGGTAGAGAGGTGTATCGAATAAGGAGCAAGTGGGAGGGTCAGGGGTCATACACAGAGAGCCGAGCGATATATTAGGGGCATGAGGGGAGAACTGAATAGCATGGTAGTGGCATTTGGGGAGATCTGAGCGGCATTTTGGGTGAGGTCTGAGTGGCATGTGTGGGGTCTGAGTTGCATGTGTGGGGTCTGAGTGGCATGTGTGGGGTTTGAGTGACATGGGAGAATTTTAGAGCACATGTGGGATCTAATGGCTTGTGGGAGCTTCAGAGTATGTGGTGGCTTTTTTACAGCATATTTGGTTCTGAGTGCATTTGGGCACATTTTGTGGCAAGTATAAGGTCTGAATTTCATGTGGTGTAATTTTGGAGCAAATGATTTGGAGTAGAGATGAGTGATCTTGAAGTGTTTCTTCTTTCTTGTAATTAAGGTCAATGTTCTGCTTTGAAGGTTGGAATGTACAGTATCTGGTTGCCTATCACTGATTTAAGTAGTTAATGCTACAGATAGGCATATTTCGTTGCTGTACTGTAGATCAAAGAAATATCTTATGTCATGTCTCATAGAAAACAATGACAATTTTGACAGCTACAATATTTCAGGTGGCTAAAATCAGATACTGATAAGGGTAACCAGCATGCTGATAAATAGTACATTGATATTTGTAGCTGGTCATAAAACAAATGTCAGGAGCTGCTTTTCAAATGAGTTTGTTACTAGCACTTTTACTAGGGTCTTTATTTCTTGGAGGACATTTTAGATTACCACATTGTTTTTAAATGCATACGGATAGAGCACGATGCATTCATAAAACTGCAATGCACACAAATGCTAATAAAAAAGTTAGTGGGTATGGAGACATTAGAAGCAGTGGTTTACATTCATTAGCATGCATTGTACTAGGGTTAGAAATGCTAGTAAAATACATGACATTAGCCAGCGGGTATGAAGAACAAATATTTATCCTGACTGTACTTTCAAGCTCTAACTATATTTTTGCAAATGCGCTTACACTTGTAAGAAATAGGATACTCATAGCATAATAGTGGAGTTCTATAAAACTGCCAGGCAATTACTGGCCTCACACAGCACTGCATGCTAAATTATGCCCCTGGATATTTCAGGCTGGACTCTACTGAGCCTATGAGACATGATATAAAAGACTTCTCCCTGCAGTCTGTCCAAAATGTATAATCATACACGACTATAACAAATGCAGAAAGGCCACATTCAAGCATTAAATCAGTATGAATAATAAGAGTGAGCAAAAATAAGACAGTCTGGAAATGGATTTTTATTTATAGTAAAATGTGTAAATCATGCCAAATCTCTTACAGCAATATTTTGCATAACATCTGAACTATAATTCAAAAATTACAATGTAACATTCTACAAATAGTATTGATGTGTTACTATGCTATAGAGATGGAGCGGGGAGAATGTGCTGATTATACATTTATTCTTAAGCAGTCTATTTTCCTCTTCTGTCATACAAATCCCTTCGCCTCCGCAGCATCTGTAGCAGAACAGCGCCACCTAGTTGTTTTTCCAGTTTCGAGCACCAAGAGAAGAAATTTCCATGACTTTATTGCATATGTAGAACATAATCAACAGATATCCTTAAGGAATGGTTTAGTAAACATTGCTGTTTCTCCCGCAACGAACACTTCATTTCCCCTGAACGCAGCAGAATTTATAATAAGTGCATTATCTGTGATTACCATGTATTTCTTAACTGAGACATTCAATCTGATATCCTGCTGAACACTGTTTAATGTTGTATGGTCTGATAAAATATTTATTTAAATTATTATCTACATAATAGCTATGGTTCATTATATATTTAATCTACACTCTCTTTAGCTGCTTAATGCCAAACACAGTTTTCAAATATTGCCCATCATGCTATAGAGTAGTACTACTGTAATACAGAAAACTATTTTAGGGAAGTACTTTACATTGTATTTGTAAATTGATTTGGTTTCCAAAAAAAATTAATTGACACAGTTAGTAAGTCTAATAGACAAATCATCTGTTTCTGTACTAGGTCTGATAACATTTGAATACCAATGCCAAACATTTGCAAACAATGGGGCTCATTAAGAAATGTATGCAAACCTAATGGTACAGGATCTGTACTGCACATGTGCAGACCTTGTACTTTTAGAATGCTTGCAGTGTCCCCTAAGCCGCAGCAAGAATGCTGTAGCCATTTGGGGGCAGAGAGGTGGTGGTGACAGGAACAGTTTCCCAAAATGGAGGCATGTCCCCTCAGTTTTTGGGAGTGCCGAGGCAAAAACAGCTTTCATAGGTTTCTAAGGGGACTAAACTGTGAAATTTACTAGTATGTGAATCTTTCTGTAGCTTGGCCCCGATAGTTAATGCCATCTACAGATGGTGTTAGCCCATGGTAGCCTACGGGCTATTATTCCATTTTTTTCTTCAGGTGCATACCCGGCGGCCACACATGCGCATTAGGCTTGCATGGTCTGTATTTGGAAATATAAGTGATAGCAATAATCCACTTTCCTTCTAAATCTTTGCCAGGACAGCGTTTTCCCACAAGCTCTGTCCCAGCACCTTAAAGGCAGGATGCATGACGCATCGCATTCAGTATACGATGCATCTCGCCAGACTTCGCATGCATGCCAGCAATAGCAACATCGGTATGCATGATGAACACAGCAAGGGACCGCTATCTCGATAAGAGCGGACCTCTGGGACGGAGGGACTTCTGGGTCTGTGACCCAGAAGCCCCTCTGGCATCCTTCTGCACATGCGCAGAAGGACAAACGCGCTTTCTCAGCACTCTTCTGATAGAAGCCCATAGGCTTCTATAGGGTAACGCCAATAAGGTGATGTCATTACCCATTGCAACCAAGCCCTGGAGTGTATTGCATTCCGGGGCTTGGTGCATATGAGAAATGCACATTTTCGGTAATGATGAGCGAGTTCAGATTTACTCTGATAAACTCAGACTTACTCGGTTCTCAAAATGGCATTTTATTGGCTATCGGCTATCATGTGTTTTGGATAGCCAATAAAATAAATCCAAACTAATCCGAACTTGCAATAATGTGGTGATAAGAACCGAATAAATCCGAACCCGCTCATCCCTACTTTTCGGGGTTTGACAGCATTTCTACCTTTGCTGTATCCTGCCCCCAGAATGATAAATTCGGTCTCAACTGCAAGTTGTGGCACAATTTTCATGCCATAATTTAAAATGTGGATTGTGATAAATGTGCCTCATACATATAAATTTATCCATAGTACATTCTATAAAATTCACATCATATGGAGCTAAAATTTCAGATAATCTGACTAATCATAAATAGTTGAAATGCACCTTTCTGCATGATCTGAGTAGAATATGTATTGTTGGTTTAATTTTGACATTTAAAATAAAGATCACCCATGTGGCCTCTAGTTTAATCCATCCATATTACAGTACTTTTTGGATACCTAAGGACGTAAAACAATTATATAAACATATCCCCACTTATGCTATTAATGTGAGAGAATAAGGAGTCTGAATTATGGGCATATATATATTAAATAATTCAGATGGCAAAAAATTATTAAGTACTTCAACTGATTTATTGTGGTTTGTATATTGTACAGGAAAAAAACAGCGCTTTCCAAAATTATATTACAGGAATTTTATATTATAATAGTAGAATAATTTGTCAGAAGACTAGGAAGCTATAGTCCTAACAAAGTATTCTGGGGTTGCAACTGATTGTTCAGGACATTATCGACTAAGATAAACTAGCAGAATATTTGTACTTTGATCTCCACTGTTTAACTCTTCTTTTCTCAAATCATTACCTTTGAGAGCTCTACTAGGTGTCTTTGGAGCTAGCACTTATTTTACACTTCTATTTATATTGATGTACTTTTTGTACATATATTCATTCTTGAACCAAAACTGTACATTTTGGGGCATATTCAATTGGGAGTGAGGTTTAAACCGCAAAAAAACTCATGGACCACTCCCCCAATTTTGGATTACCGTTGGTAGGCGTACTCCCAATACCCGCAGTATCCAATTTATTAGAAGGCAAGCTGGGTTTTCTGCTTAGAAAACCCCACGGTGCATGGGGGAAAAAAAAAAGATACTTAGCGGTCCGGTGGTCTCCGCAGCTCTCTGTTTATCTCCCGTCCATCTTTGCACTGGGGAGGAGGCTGCTGGGAGGCGAGGGGGCTACTGGGAGGGGAGGTGGCTGCTGGGAGATGTAGTTCTCCCTGCTGCTGCCTCCGGGTGGCTCACACACATGGGTAGGTGGTCACACACACTCATTCACTCACACATACTTACACTCACACACACTACATACACTCACACATACTACACACACTTATACACAAACTTACACACCCTGCTGCAGCAGAAGACCGGATCACGATGCTGGAGGAAAAAGACATCACTTTGGTGAGTATTAACTAACTAATTAAGCTAATATGAAACTTCCAATTGGTTAATTAGTCATTAAATGGATGTCACAGGGGTCCCAGAGCAATTTCCGACAATTTTTCCTAAAAATATGGATTTAAGAAAAATTGGTCTTGCTCTGGGGCTGCGAGAAAAAAAGAACTCCCGCCGCTCAAACAATGAAAAACCCTGCACCTAATTAAATAGCTAAAATCCTGCACCTGGGGGAAACACCACAGGTGCGGTATTTTTGCTATTCTCGCACCTAATTGAATATGCCCCTTTATCGTTTCTGCAATGTGCTGTATACATTTACAGAGCTATATAAGAAGATACTGTAAATACATAAATAATTGGTACATTATATACTTGCCAAGGCCTAATCTTCTAGGAGACACCTGAGTTCCTAAGAGCTCTCCCAGCCTTCTGGATCACTAGATCATCCTCCTGGATCCATCCCCAGTGGAATGGGAGGTCCAGGAGATTTATGACATAATTCACATAGAACCAAGTTATCATGGCACTGGCCAATGCTGCACAATTGCACAAATCGCAGCATTTTTCAGTGGGGCGCGACCGCGATGATGCAATACACAATATCATGACATCCACCATCCACCTGGGTCTGCCAGTGCGGAAATTTCAAAAGTAGGAAAGTATATTTGTACTACAAGAAAACTACTGAGCAATTGTCCTAAGAACTCTTATCAGAATTTTTATCTGCTGCTTATAGTGTTTCCTCACATGCAATTACCACAGTGAGTGGCAATGCATATAAAGGAAGTAATCCTCTAAGGATTTAGTGGACCCTCATTTATTTTATTGTGTATAGCTTCTGGAAAGTCTCTTATTCATACAAGGCCTTAAATCAATGAATCTAGAATGACTCTATAATTTAAATCGACAGATACTGGTAGGGAAATACTCACAATTGCCAGGTGCACAGTCATTCTCCATTTGTACTAAGGTTTAAAAGTTAGGTCCTAGCCCTGAAATTGTTAGTGATTCTGGACACAGGTTTCAAAAGGGCAATAATAATAAAGCCAAAACCATGAGTGTTTTGCATTTAATATTATTGGCCTTTCTAATATTGCAAGAAGAACCGCCAATAAGGCCAACATTTGGACTGTTGGTATGTAGTCGAGTAGTGTAATAGTATTCTTTTGAACATGCAGAATATATTAGAAGCAGCTAAAAATGATGTGAACAAAATGACTGGCTTAGTTAATAAATATATTAACACTAGCTGAAGTACCTAGCTTTGTCCGGGTTTAAATCTTCAAGTTATTAAATTATCAATGAGTTGGATGTAATTGTCTACATTTGAAAAATAATTAGCAGCTTAGCAGCTCTTCCAGCACTCCCATGAGGAAAGTTCTGCTAGGCGCACTCTGCTTTGAGGTCTTACTGGGACCCCACCCACTTCATTAGGCATCACAGACCAATTGCCATCGCTCTTTGAAGTTTTCATTCAAATACATCCAGTGGAAGGCCCAGAACAGGCTTCCCAAGTCAAAGTTCTGCCCAGCGTACATCAACGGGAAGTCTGACCGGGACCTCAATCCCCTAGTATGTCTTCTGGGATCCAATGTTACCACTCTGTGAAGTTTTTGTCCAAATTCATCCAGTGGAGGTCTCAGAACAGGCTACCTGGTCAAAGTTCTACCCAGCGTACACCAACGGGAGGGCCAACTGGTACCCTAACATCCATAAATCCTGGCCAGGATACAACTGGGCCACCTCACGTTGGTTTCATTCCAATTGGTGCAGGGGTGTCCGAATGCATAACTGGACAGACAAACAAACAGACCAATTAATTTTTATATATAAGATTTCTTTACTATGCAGCTGAAATCTGATTTCTTTTTGCATCTGCGGTAGCTGTTAGGGTTATGCTGCGGGAGGCAAGGTTAGGGTCAGGCTACGGGAGGGGAGGGTTAAGGTTAAGCACTATGGAGAGGGTTAGGGTTAGTGATTAGGGTTAGGATAAGGGTTAAGGGCATTACCGCTGGATGCCAGAAATCATCATCATCACGTCACCACTGGAACCACCGAACAAGGTAAGTCACCGTTATACCACTGGGAACGTTGTGTCAACCTTCTAATTATGTCAACATTTCATCATTATGAATGTCAACAAAATATATTGGACCCCATTTAAAGATTTCTAAAGGTGCAATTCAATTTTCACTTACAGTAAAGTCTACAAATAAAATATAACAAATATTTCAATTGAGACATCCATATTTAATCTGGAATGAGAATATACAGTACAATGGCAAGCCTACTCTTATTTTGTTTTTGGACACTTTTTTTACTTACTATTTTATTAAATACTACCATTTCCTACATGTGAAAAGGTAAGGAAGGCTAAATTTGTTTTAAAATACACAAATTGAAATAAGGGATGCATGGAAAATTAAAATATTTAGCTGAAACAAAGAAAAAAAAGAACCAAATACAGCAAAGCACAATGTGTATGATAAGTAATATTTAGGAAGTTGTGAAATAATTACAATGCATATACTGTAGCTTGAAAAAGTGTGGAGTAGCAAATAAATGTAAATGATCGAAATAAAAACATTGTAAAAATAAAAATTCTATAGTTGATAAAATAAACAGCAGATATCAAAGATAATTTGGAGTGCATCGGTTTAGAAAACCATTCCACATGGTCCAATTCATTATTCCCTGCAAAGTTAATGGAGCTAGTCACTCATTAGCATGTCAGCCTCTAACTAGCACACAGCTTTTTGCTACTGAACAGCTGCTCTCCTCTAAAGGCACCAGTTGCTGCTGTGCTATTTGCAGAAAAAGACATGCCTGAATTGATGCTAGCACTAGGAGACACATCCAGCCCCTGCCCTAGGCTAACAAAGCTGAAACTAACAGAGAATTGCAGGGTAAAGATTACACTGAGATCTGGTGCACTTTACAATGCACTGCTACACAGCACATTAACTATTAATCTCAATCAATCTGCAAGTAACGCAACTTCATAAAAATAAATTTTAAAAAGTTGAAACCTAATGGAGTACCAGTCTGGTTACACGGGTTAAACCTGTACGTTTATCCCAATTAACTTTCAGCGATGAAGAGTTTTCTCTTTAGGATACCATCAGGGATATTCCATTGGAGAACTTGTGCACTCTACCATATATTCCAGGTTCAAGATATTTGTTCTATTCATCCCAAGGTGACTTTTATATGAACACATTTTACAGACGATATCCCAGTACGGATGTTTTATTGAATGTCGTACATCTTTTGTTACATACTTACTTAAGTGTCCTTGCAGTTGAGTTTAATAAACATGAATAAGAAAGAGCTTGAGACAAATGAGTCAGAGAATAGGTGAAATACCTTGGGGCTGTTAAAAAGACACAGATATAAACCTTAAACTATTGAGCACCTTCAAATTCATTTTAGAGATAATCCTTGTCAATTGAGATGTATTAAGTTGGAAGAAGCTGCAGCACTGAACAGATGTCCCTGCTTTCTCCCTGCATCTTTTGTGCAACAGACAAACAAGAGGAAATGCACTCTATGCCAGATGCTAGATTTCTGTAAGTCTTTAAAATATAACCATAAAAGAATTGACCAAGCTTTGTAATATAAAGCATTGTTTATTTTACAGATTTCCTCTTAACATCAATATGCCATCTGAGATATCTACAAAATGTGAACACATACAGTACTTTTCATATTGCAATCCTTACTCAAGGGGGCCTGTTTATCTATGGACGCCTTTCTCCAGTGATAAGCCATATAAGACTGGCCAATAAAAAATTCCTTATCGTCATGATTTCCTAAAATATATACCTAGGGCAGCAGAGCATTAATCAATTAATATATTGGTAGGCAAAACATTATAAACCATATGAACCATAGTAGTGCCCTAGTTAATCCTATGCCCCGCAGTAGTACCCTAGTTCATATGAACCATAGTAGTGCCCTAGTTAATCCTATGCCCCGCAGTAGTACCCTAGTTCATTTTATGAACCATAGTTGTATCCTAGTTCATTTTATGAACCATAGTTGTACCCTAGTTAATTTTTTTGCCCCTTAGTAGTTTCCTAGTTCATTTTATATCCCATAGTAGTGCCTATTTAATGTTATTACTAAAGTAGTGCCCTAGTCCAATTTGTGCCCCATGGTAGTGCCCAAGTTTACATTACACCCTCAGTGACCCCAGTTTATATTATTACACATTGTAGTGCTACCATTTCACAGTTTGCCACTTCATAGTGCTGACGGAGAACACATTATGCCAAACAGTGCCCCCCAGTTCACATTAAGCCACACAATGTCCCCAGTGCATATTACTTCACATTAAAGTGCCCTCAGTTCATATTATGCCACATTATACTTCCCCCACTTCATATTATTCCACATTGCTCTCTACGTCCCCCGCTCACTTTACAAAGGCTGTAATCAAGGAGAAGCCTATTGTCTCACAGTGTCAAGTTCATTAATTAGCTCAACTGTACATGTGAAGGTAAAATGAGAACATGTGAGATGGATCCCATCAGTATGGAGCTTTACTGTGAGGGAGAGATAGAAACTGCAACGTACTGTATATGAGCGCTGACAAGTTCCCGTTTTCAGGCCAGGCAACAGGCTAGACACAGTTGCTTACCGGACAATTTCAGGAACTTGGTAGACAAAAATTTGACCTGGGTCCAGGGTTCCCTAAGCCTCTGGATCCCATAGCAATGGCAGACTTGAATCATAGTGTGTTTGTGTGTGTGCATGTGGTAGGGAATATAGAGTGTAAGTTCCACTGGGGCAGGGACTGATGTGAATGGTCATATATTATCTGTAAAGAGCTGTGGAATATGTGAGTGCTATATAAATAGCTGCTAATAAATAAATAATAATTACAAAGAGCAACATATACAGTGTCCAGTATCTAGTAGTGTGATGTAATGGCAGCATGTGTATTTCATATGTGTCTGCTTATAAATGGCTGATCTGACAACCCTATTGTACTGCATGAAAATTTAATGTGCCTATATATTTGTACTCAAACAAGTAACATAATGACTTGTCTAGTAAGATGAATTATATTTTTTCTGCAAAAATATAAAGCTGCATTCCCCCTGTAAGAATTAAATACTGTGTGTTTCTTTCTTTAACATAAATCATTGTGATTACATGTAAGGAGTCATATGGTAATGTTGATTCTTCCTTAGGATTTTCATTTAAGCTGCAGTTAATGACCCTAGAGTGACATGACATATGATGAAATGAGCAGAGACACTTTGTTCAATTTATAGCACAAAACCCATAGCGCCATCCTTTATTTGCCATCACACGACCACAGAGCTTTATGGTTGGCTCAGACTGAGAGTTCCAGTCTCATTGTCACATTCTCCTGAAAGTATAATAAAGACCCTTTTTCGGCAGTCGCAGCCATGTAAATCGCTACAGAAATAATAATGTTAAAAAAAAACACATCCATCTGGGATGGAAACTAAGGGCCTGATTCAGAAAAGATCGCAATTGCAAAGCTGCACGCAGGCTATAGATATATGATGTATGCACGCAGGCAATAGATATATGATGTATGCACACAGGCTATAGATATATGATGTATGCAGGCAGGCTATAGATATATGATGTATGAACGCAGGCAATAGATATATGATGTATGCACACAGGCTATAGATATATGATGTATGCAAGCAGGCTATAGATATATGATGTATGCAAGCAGGCTATAGATATATGATGTATGCACGCAGGCTATAGATATATGATGTATGCACGCAGGCAGCTTTGCAATTGCGATCCTTGCAATAATGCAAATGTAGCAGGAGGTGTATGACACCCACTGCTACATTTGCAATTTCAGCATTGCGACGGAGGTCGCAGGCCGGGATCACCATCACGACCATCGGTGGTCAGCTTACTCAGGCTGGCCAGCTTGCGAGCCCTGCAGACTGCGTACATCAACGCAGTCCCTGGGCTGGCCACTCCTGGAAAAAGGGGCAGACATGCCCTGTTTCCGGGAATGACGGCTGCCCCTGCACTACCCCTTAAATGCCTCTGCCTGTCAATCAGGCAGAAGTATTCAAGGGCTTGCTTGCGCTCATCTTAGCATGACCTATTCTGCACACTCGCAGAATGAGGGCCTGATTCAGAGTTGGGAATAGAGAGAGATCTCTCTCTCAACTGATCATCTTGGTGAAACCATGCTGCACTGCAGGTGGGGCAGATTTAAAATGTGCAGAGAGATTTAGATTTGGGAGGGACGTGTCCAAACTGACATCTAAAGTGCAGTGTAATAATAAAGCTGTGCAGTATTTGTGAGCTACATGCAAAAGCTGCCAGTATTTACACTACATGCAAAAAAATTTATGTATTTACACCCATTGCATTTTAATATGGTGTGCCCAGGTACACGGGGCCTGATTCAGACCCGCTCGCGAGCGCACAGCACTCGCAAGCGGGTCGATGGTCCCCCACTGCGCATGCGCACGCCGGAGCCGGCTCCGTCGTGCGCATGCACGAGACCCGGCCAGCGACGGGCGCTCCGATGCTACGGGTCTTGCACCAAAACAGGGCAGCTGTCGATTATGATTGACAGCTCACCCCATTTTGGAGGCAGGCATGGGGGGTGGATACACCAATGGAGGCGTTCCCGAAGGAACGCCTGCCGTTTGTGGGAGGCACCACTGACATCACCAGTGATGTCAGTGGTGAGCTTCCGGCTCTGTTTAGAGCCGGAAGCTCACTGGGGCCTCTGGGAATGAGACCCTACCACAAGGGTCTCGTCGCAAGCCGCGATGATCGCGAACATCACCTGGCCACTTGCAAAAGCTGTGGGTGGTCACCCACAGCTATGGGAGCGGCCAGGAGGCCGAAACAAAAAAAAAACTGCCCTGATTCAGAGCGAGCGCTCTGAAAGAGCGTCCGGCTCTGAATCAGGCCCACGGTTAAGTGCTATCTCTCTCTCTCTCTATTCACAACTCTGAATCAGGCCCTGAGTCCTGTGCACGCGCAGATTCGGGAATCTGTGTTTAGCAGTTCACTTGTGTGCACTGCTGAATCTGACCCTAATACTATTGTGCTATTTAAAAAAATACACAAGGAAAGTAAGGATTGAGTTGTAATTTGTGCAGACATAATAATCTGTTAGAACTGAGTGAAATTCATTAATTAGTATGATTTCAAGCATGATAATTACAAAATTAGGACTATTAGAAGCAATCTCTGTTTATATTTGAATTATTGCCATCACAGATTCTGCAGTTCTGCTTGTCAAGGTTCAAGGTTCCACTACAGGAGATGGGAGGAAAACTGCAGGATGTCAGCTGCGATAGAGTAACATGAGTAGCTGGTAACTGACATCCATCCATTCATTATCCATAAAAACACTCATAATAATACAATCAAAAACACTCAGTTTATATTAAGATAGAGGATCTGATTCAGAAGGGAACACAATTGCAACCGCGTACACAGATTTGCCGATTGTTGTGTACTATGCATGCATGGCGATTGCACTCCGATTAAGCACGCAGTCAGGATTCCATCACAGGGTGAGTGACAGGCCGTGAGCGTTTGGGGGTGGTTGCAGAAATGCAGGCATGCCTGAACGCCGTTGCATGGGCATGCATAAATTAGCCACTGTGTTTGCATACGCAGCATGAGTGCTCACTGCGTGTGACAAGACTTGCAATTTCTGAGACAGGTGAGACCTGCTGTAATTGTGTGTGACGGGCCAACGTGCTTCGATGTTACAGATGTATACGCAGGACTGCAAGGTATTACGGCTGTGAGAAAGCAGTAGTGGGCGTCTCTATGCTGGCTGAGCTGTGGCATGTATTAGCATATTTTCACAGCTGCATTGCGTGCGATTACACAGCTTCTATCGCAATTGCTGAATCAGTCCCAGAGATAAGTGGGATTGTTTTAACCTTTACCTGCAGCCAGATCTTTACTGTTCAAAGATATTTTGTGACATATTATAGATGAGTGTATAGCAGACAATCTGTATTCTGTATCAATCAATCATTATTCACATTGTACAGTCCAAGCAGTGAAAGTATTGAGAACCCTGTTTTATTTGTAGCCTAGATGGGTAATAACTTTACCTATTAATATAATTGTCATCTAGTTACTTAAATTATGTGCCCATAGTAATTTCTTCAGTATAAACTGAGTGCCAGGGTATCTCTGCTCTTTGAAACTGGAGTTCAAGCTGTTTTTGTTTGCACATAGCATGCAGTGTGTATAACATAGACCTCCTTTCACGCTAGTGCAGATACTTTTTATAAAGACTGCATTAGTTTGGTACTCCAAAATTTGGGGGTACCATATCAAGCAGGATCACCTTAAGGGCTTGATAACAGTTATGTTAGTGTAGTTAGTGTAGTTGCATGAAATATAAATGGGTGAATGTGTAGTATAAATATATATATGTTTAGTAAATGGTTAAACAATTGTAAGTATGTGCGCATGGCCCCGCCAATATAAACAGGCAGCAGGACCAGGCAGGGATTCTACCACTTGATTAAAAAAAGGAAGTCCTGTCTGCAGGGGACAGTTGGAATAGCCTCAGGGGCAGAAAGACAGTTGAAAAAGAGCCGTTGGGAGGAGAATATGTGAGTGCCATTGCCTGAACTGTACTGCAGTGGGCAGATAGGCAGACTGTTCCGGCATCGGTCTCGTTCTAGGAGCAAGTGTGTCTGGCATTCCCTGGCTCCAGAAGCTCGGCTGGTAGCGGTGACAGATGGAAAGGGCGTGTTGACAGCGGAGGTTGGATCGGAGGTGGAGCTCCTGCAGTCTCCCTGACAAGGAGCAGCCCCTCAGAGGTAGTCTGACGGTGGAGGCAGAGGAATCGGGGTCATCGCAGCATGGAGTGGATTGAGACTTACCTCGTTCCTAATGGATAGTAGCAAATAGCCTGCACCCAAAAATTACATGTACTGAGGCCACAGTAATTATCTAGCGAGTGAGCCAACCATATACAGTAGTTAACACTTAAAATAGAGGAGAGCAGCCATAACTTGCCATCCCAAAACCAAAAGACAGCAGAGACAATTATTGACAAACTGTACCTACTACTGCTCCATAGTCAGCATAGCTAAAACAACTTAGGATTGATACAACGACTTAATCAACCTGTTAGGAGATATCAACCCAACTGCCTAGGGAAAGTCTGCAGGGAGTATAGCATATTTCGACAAATCGTGATGACAAATCTTGTAAAATATGCCCAAATAGTGAGTTTCTACTTACGATGCCGATGCGCGTCCCCGCTCATCGTACATCGCATCTTCAGATCTGCCGTGCTGTAGGGCAGATTTGCCAAATCTGGGACACAATGCACTGGATGCACGATAGATCTTAAGTCAGATTGGAAATTTTTTACTCCAAATCGTGATCTCGACTGCCGGGGAGCTGCCTGGGGAGAGTTCATGGGAAATCGTGCCTCAGGCAGATCGTGAGCACATTGCTATGTGTGTAGGCACCTTTAGGGTTAGGTACCCCCCCGGTGAGAGTTAGGGTTAGGCTAGGGAAAGGGGGGGTTAGGTTTAGGCATTAGGTAGGAGGTTAAGATTAGGGACCCCCTGGAGGGTTAGGTTTAGTGTGCAAGGACTGGGGATTAAATTTAGGAAGGTTTGGGTTAGGAATGAGGGGAGGAGGTTAGGGTTAGGCACCCCTAAAGGAGAGCTAGGGTTAGAGGGGGAGAGGGGAGGATTAGATTACTTACCTCTGTTGTCGGGATTTCCTTAGTGTCGGGCTAGCGCCATCGGGATTTGAACCAGTGGCTACACAGCCGTCGGCATTTCAATCCCATTCTCCCCAGACACTTCATGCAGCTGTAAACATGACCTCACAGGCTGAAAAAACTGGGAATAGAAACATTTTATTAAGCAATTGCAAATCTATAGTAAGGAAATAAGGTTATAAATAGTAACTCCCCTCAGTTGTTATTTTCTAGCCATAAGGATTAACTAGTGGAGACTGATAGGGAAGTTTTCTTTGAAGCATTTATCCCAGGCAACGTACAGCAGCAAGCTCTTAACTAACATTTAAACAATGAATCTAACAAAGTGAAAGGGACATCATAACATCATCTTGTATGTGCACCACCGAAAGGTATCGAACTGAACTTATAGTTAGCCTTGGGTAGCATGGATGCTATTATAGGGGTAAGCAAAAAGCGGTTTTAAAAGCAATGTGTGTTTTTGTTCAAGATTGTTATATTTTGTTGCCACATTTGGTTTTCTATTGATAAATGCAGCTGCGTGTTCTATATGTGCTAGATACTAAACCATGAGATAATTGTATTTCAGTATAACCAGTGTGTTAGTAGATATAGAGACATAACTCGTTTAGTATATATAGTTGTAGGTAAACTTGAGAATTGGCAGGGATTATCCCTCTATTGCAGATGCTTGATGTCGATGGCACCTGCTGAAAATTTCTCAGCAGTCTCCAGTATAATAAAACTTGAATTGTAAACCTACTGTGTAAAAGTAGCCAAAGTAAAAACTGTATTTACTGATGAATATTCTGTTGTTATTTATCTTTTGCGAATACTAAGAGCAAATTATTCAGCTGTTTGGATTCACTTCCTTACCGCTCCAATCCTCGTGAAAGAAGTGAGTGAACTGAGGGGTCAATACAGACCCAGACGTTAAGCTGCGCTCTCACGCAGCCAAAAGGGGCCGGGTATGCAAATACCGTGATCGCACTGTCTGGTGGAAGGACGCCCTCTATGCCTTAGAGAGCGACGGAAGAGCGAACGCATGCCAGTATAAAGCCGCCCACCTTTCTTTCTTAGCACACGTTATCTCCAGGAAGTGTATGATTAGAAGAATTTAGGCTGGTTTAGGTCATTTTAGTTACATATACTATGAACATAAAACAAGATCATCAAAGATTTGTAGGACTACTGATGACAAAGCGTCTGATTCAGAAATGGACGCAGTGCTAACGTTTACGCAATTGAACATTGTTTTGATACAGCACATGCAGAAGAAATCCAGAAATACCTTATTGCGCACATGCAAAACCAGTTGTCGCATGCTGTTCGTAATTGTGTACTACATCGCTAACACTCGATAAGGGGTTTGCGATCTATAGGCGTTCAGGGTGGAGACTAGGGGGTGACCTAAAGTGATCGCAAAAAGGGTCTGTTACATGGGCGTGTTATGTGAATGTCTGTTATGAACCCCCTGGGTGCGGTTGAAAAACAAATCACAATAGTAATATGTTCAAAAAGATGTTTATTGAGGGAGAATACAGCAGTGGGGGGAATGCAGATAATCTTTGAAATGAAGGTACATTTGGAAATGTAGAAACACTTGGAAATCCATATAATGAGACTGTCCAGGAGTGCATTCGGAAACAGAGGGTAAACAGAATGCTTTTGAACCACAGCAGAATGCACTAGTAAATACAGGTAAATAAGTATGCAAATGATGGCAATGGGCCTGGTTCAGCAGCGTAGCAATTGCGGCCGCAGATTGAGTGATTGTTTGCCATTGTGCATGCGTATAAACAATTGCATAGCGATTATGGACGCACAGAGGAATCCATTGCAAAATTAATGACAGGCCGTAATCGTTTGGGGCTGGTGACAGGGGAGCGGTTGGAAAAACACAGGCGTGACTGTCTGTTTGAAAGCCGTTTCATGGGCGTGCATAAATTAGCCACACCGATTGCATAAGCAACATGAGACCTCGATGCGTGCGAGGAGACTTGCAGTGTCTGCAGGTGGTCAGACTTGTTGTAAATGTTGCATACCTGGCTGATGTGGCATTAGCATATTTAGCAAATGCGATCCATAGGCGATCTACAAGCAATCTGTAGGCGATTGCAGTTTCATTTGCGTACACGGCTTAAACGGGCCCAATGTCCAGGAGTACACTGGTAAATGCAGGCAATAATCCAGAGATCAGAATGGGAACAAGGCAAAAACAAATAAGGTATTGTAAAACTGAACAAAGAACAGATAAAGAGAGTAGCTATATGGTGTTTATAATCTCCATTACAAATGCACAGACCACAGAGCCTGGAAGTGGGCATTGCCCTGCATGTACACTCCTTCGCTCCATCGAACACAAAGGGATGGCTGGGATTAGCATTTGCATATTCCCACAACCGCTATTGTGAGAGCGGCTGTGAACACGGCAACATTACCAACCATCTCTGAACCAGGTCCACAGTACACTGTCGCCCTAATATCAATGCCCAATAAATGCTAATGTACTAACCAGTTTATTCCACAGCCTGATTGCAGCTCTAATAAATCAGGTTACTATATATATGTTTTTCACCAAGTATAACATATTTTAACATCAACTTATTATACAGACTAGCGAGGTATATTTAAAAATAGTATACAATTGGATTCTTTATCTGTTGTTGTGTAGATACCTTGCTTATTAGAGTGTGTGTTTCCCTGGTAAAATTTAAAGTGAAACAAAAATCAGCAGGATCAGGCGACATACCCACCTTTCCTTTACCTGACTTTTCTTCTCTGCATTTCTCTCACCCCTCTTCTTTACCTCCTTCATTCCTGTCTAATTCCATTATCCCCTATTTTTAACAGCCTCAGTAATTTTTTCTCGCCCCCATGTACCTGCCTCATTTCTATCATCTAGTTTACCTCTCCTTCTTGTCTGCCCCCTCCAACTTCACCCTGTCCACTGCCCTCTATTCCCCAGACACAACCTTCCCCCCTCCCTCAGTCACTACCAGTGCAAAAGACACACGCACATTTACTTACCCCTAGGGGTGCCTCAGCAATACACACAAAAAAATAACCCAAAAAACAAGCAACAAGCTACTTGCAAAAAAAGAAGCAACTTGCTAAAAGAACAAGCCCAATTCCGCTTGTTATAAGTGGACTTGGCAACTATGGCAGCGACGTGGTGAGGAACTTTGTCAGCACTAGTGGCCCGCAGTGTGGATGTCAGCTCTGAGCTCCTGAACTCGCGAGAGTTCAGGAGCTCAGAGCTGTACTGACCTCCATGCTAGGGGCTACTGACAAGCTGACAAGCACTGGGCTGGCGGGCTGCCAGTACGGGTAATACGCCAATGGTGCAGTGATTGACATGTGACTGGGGGCGGGACCACATACATCATACGGCCCCATAGTCCAGCCGGCCAGTCACGTGTGAAAGAACCAGCGGGCATCAGACAAATAGACATTGCGGAGGCGGCCTGTTCTGCCCCCGGAGCATCTGCACTTTGTGCCTGCGCACCGGCCGCACCACCCTAGCAACGGCCCTGAGGGGCAGTGTGTGGATTCTAAAGTCCTGGCCTACAGTTGATGGGCTCCGTCATTGCTGTGCTTCCTGATGGCTGCCATCTCCTCCCTGGACTAGCCACTTGTGAGCTATGCTGCAGAAAGAAAGAAAAAGAAAAGTGAGGCAAGGAGCAGGAAAGGGCAGCACAAAGAAAGATGACAAAACATCTGGATAGAGATAAGACAATGCTTGTGCAGCACACAATGAATACTACTCAGTCCGGAAAACAAAATGGAAAAGAGCCCCAAACTGAATCACCCATCAATAACTACAGAGCCTGTCCAGATCCTAAAACTAAGCTACAGTGTCAAATGTTACATTTTCTTTTCCATTAGAAATACTGCACACATTTTCCACTGCCTTGCGCCGCGCACAAGTGGAGGAGCCTGGATTTCTCGCTTTGTTTACTCTCTTGCCAAATGTCAACAGCCTTTTCCTGCTACCTTGTCCCGTAAAGTTCCTACCTAGCAGTCAATGACAATTGCAAGTGATGGTGTGTTTGCATGGTGGATTACAGAGTATCTGTCACAAAAACAGACACACAACACTTTTTTGGAAACAAAACAAGAAATCATTTAATAAAGCTTCCTGCTTCTAACTTCTTGGTATAACTATTAAGGTGACTACACACTTACCAATCTGCAGACGATCCGACATTGTGTACGATTGTGTACGATTTCCCTTGAAACTCCTCCCCGGCAGCTCTGCACACGATTTGGTGTTTAAAGTGTCCAATTTACAAACGATCTTTCGTGCACCAAGACTTTTTCCAGAGCATTTGTGTCCCAGATTGTCAGATCTTCCCTACAGCACGGCAGATCTGACGATGCGATGTGCAACCAGCGGGGATGCGCATCGCATCGTGATCGTGAGTGGGGACTCACGATTTGGGCATTTTTTACACGATCTGTCATTCCAATGCGTTGGAATCGGCCAGATTGTGTAAAAAATCGGTAAGTGTGTAGGCACCTTTACACTCCTCTCATAAACCATGCCCATTAGAGTAACTGCATTCAGAACATCCCCTCAGTGGCTTTATCGACAGTGACAAGACTTAAGAATAGAGCCAAAAGAGAACTTCACAAAAAGAAAAGCAGTCAGAAATTTAATGGAGAAAAAAAGTTTTTTTTGTTTTTTTTTAAAGTCTCCTGTGTTACTCTTCATTTGTAATTATTATTTCTAATATTCCTACACTATTATTGATTTAGGTCAAAACAAGGCAATGCTAAAAAGTGGATTTTGAGAAATGAACTGCCCAGTATGAATTATTGATCTCTTCCTTGTTAAAATGTATTTCTCACTGGGAAAAAATATATCTTCAAGAACTGAGTCAAATTAATGATTCATGTAATTATTGTAAACCAATCACAGAAAATGTGTAGTAGTCCATAGTCTCTGCTGCACCTTATCATGTGCAAACCTTTAAAAGCTGATACTGGCTAATAGGGCACCAACTGTCAAAAAAAAAGGTCAGGAGCTGATAGGTTTGTACTGTATCTCCAACCATTTGATCTCTCTTCAAGGCTTAGTGCATACACCCTAAAGTTTTAAAGAGAAAGAGACACTAGTTTGCTGGTTTTAAAATACTTCGCCAAGTCTCATCCTCTTAATTCACCCCGGCCAATCGGGATGTAGTCAGGAAGCCGACGGTCTAAATGCCGACTGCCGGCTTCCCGACTGTCAAATCGCGACAAGGTACTAATGACAGGCGCCTGTCATTAGACCTATGCCGGGAACCCGACGCCCGGCATACCGGACGAAGGTAAGCCGGGCACGGACAGTCCGCGCGGGTGGGAGGGTTATGTTTTAGGGCTCCAGGGGGGACTTAGAGTTAGGCACCCCCCCAGGAGGGTTAGTTTTAGGCTAGGGGAAGGGGGGGTTAGGGTTAGGCACCCCCCAGGGAGACTTAGGTTTAGGCTGTGTGAACGGGGGGATTAGGTTTAGGCACTTAGAGGGGTGTTAGGGTTAGGCACTTGGGGAGGAGGTTAGGGTTAGGCACTTTTAAGGGAGAGCTAAGGTTAGGGGGGAAAATAGGGTTAGGGTTAGTTATACTTACCTTATTAGCGATCGTGATCTTCACCTCTGCCGGGCTTCCGCTGTCGGGATTTGAATCGGTAATGTATACTACACCCGGCGCCAATCTACACTGCTTTTCTGTAATGTAAGTCTGATTGTCCTCATTGTCAGTTATTGTCAGCTTGTTTTACAGGATAATCACCTCCCTTCTATTATGGCAACTTGCTGTAGAGGAGAGGAATATTGCATGGTGGGCATATTAGTTAAATATAAACACCCTAGCTATTTTCAGAATATTATTCAGATCAGTATTAGGGTAGTTATAATGTATTTAATGTAGTTATTTTAACATAATTCCCATTTTAAATAAAATATAATTATATATAATAGTCAATAAACAGACCTTAAAAAAGCAAATGAAAAATTCCCAGGCGGTTTTAACCTGTAAGGTTTTCAGTTATCATTTGTTTCAGATGAGCTTGAACACATTAAACAGCAAAAGTAGCAAGGTGCCTTCGCCAGATGGCTCTTCTAATATATTTACAAAAATACACATGCTTATTAGTACCACATTGAGAGATAATGTTTAACGACTTACTAATAGGGCATCAGTTACCCCCTTCTGTAGCACAAGATGGCACGCTACCTTACACCACCAAATGTTCAACGTCCTTAACATTTTCAAGTTTTTTTGTTAATTAACATTACTGCTGTTTGTTGTCAATGATAATAAATTACCTTTTTAAAACACACTATATAAAGTAGATAGTGAAGATGGTAGATGGTTGACTAATGCCCAGGATTGAATTGTTAACTGAATGATACCTGTTTTCCTTTGGTTGTACAAATCTAGCTAGCTTTTCAGCACAGTAGCTTTTAAACGATGAAAACATCAAAATAACATTGAATTGTCTGACCACTCTGTTAGAAAACTATACAACTGGTGAATCACACATTTCTGGTCCATAAAATGTCACACATCACATACTGTAGCTATGATTATCTCACTTTTCATAAAATGCAACAATCTTTTTTTTTATAGTGAAGTTAGATTTGTGCCAGAGAGTTAGAAAAACAGCTATAGAAACGTTAGCAAAATATGATTAGGGCAATTATACTAAGTGTTATTAGAATGTGGTTCTATTGCTTGTACAGTCATTAACCTAACTCTAGCTCCAATATAAAATCCAACAAATTTTACACTGAAGAAGAGTTGAGAGCTCATGAAAAAGCACATTTAGTTCTTTAATTAAAGTGTGCAGTTTTTACACATATTCTTTAGGGACAGATCAATCATAAAGTACAAATACAATTCCATGGCTGAGGCATCATAAATGCTAGTTTGTGTGAAGCCTAAGGAAATTAGCCACTCTGGATTCCACTCAGCAAGGTGGCAAGTACTTATCTTATCAATGCTCAACATGCATCCCTAGACTACAATAACTTTACATTATATAAAGCAAATAAAAAATGTCACGGCAGCAAGCGTATGGTACCTGTGGAACTAACAATTGAGAGCCATACAGTTTATAGGCTACACAGTTATACTGATGCTGAAACCTGTCTATTATACAGTAAGTCGTCGTCTTCTTCTTCTTCCTCTTCCTCTTCCTTCTTCCCGGTGGCCCAGCCCCATGAACCCCTTTGCGGGCCTGGTCGACACTGCCGCCAGGCTAGGCCGACACTCCACTATTGAACGCAAACCGGAAGCTCCCGGCTCCACCATGAATGTGTGGTGTCCCCTCCCTTAGCCTCTGCCGCACTCCATCACCCTCCTTTCACTTTGGGATGGTCAGAGCAGGCCGGTCCCATCTCCTGGGGCTGCGAAAGATGAGGTGGACAACGCAGAGGGGCAGGGTGTGTGCATCTGTGCCTGGGATGGAGTAGGAGCCAGAGGAGAGGGACCAGGGTGGCAGGGGCTTTCCATGGTGACCAGGACCCATGAGCTGCGATGAGTTGAGGTGAGCCTGGAGTGGATGTGATTCTTGTTCAGCTTTTTTCCGGTGAGTCCCTTCCACTTCCATCCTGCTCGCTTATTTCTACCACCCTGCCCCTGCCCCACTCTACTACTCCCATCCTGCCATGCTTTCCACTATTACTCCCATCCTGACCCCTGCTCTGATCTACTACTAATCCCAGCCTGCACCTGCTCTGCCATAACTACTACTCCCATCCTGCACCCACTTCCCATTACTACTCCCATCCTGCCTCCTGATCCACACTACTACTACTGCCATCCTGCTCCCTGATCTGCACTACTACTACTCCAATCCAAACCTCTGCTTCCCACTACTACTACTCCCATCCTGCCCCCACTTCCCACTACTACATCCATCCTGCCCCCTGCATCCCACTTCTATTGCTACTCTCATCCTTCTACCCACTATTACTCCCATCCTGACCCCAGTGGCGGTGTATGGAGTTTGTGCTCCAGGTGCTAGTTCCGGGGGT
This sequence comes from Taudactylus pleione, assembly GCA_031769625.1. Lineage (NCBI taxonomy): Eukaryota > Metazoa > Chordata > Amphibia > Anura > Myobatrachidae > Taudactylus > Taudactylus pleione. Next base: position 4,701,771 of record JAUIMM010000243.1, on the reverse strand, counting down.
GGTGATTAGCTCAAAAGCCCTACTCCCTGGCCTCACAGTATAGTACTCTCCCTAACTACCATCTCCACCTCTGGAACATACTCGTAACCTGTCCTACCCCCTTGCCTCCGGATCATACTCTACCCCCTGGGACATACAGGACATACACTACTCACCAACCCCCCCCCCAACTCTTTGGCCACAGGATGCCAATGTGTTTTTATTTTATTCCTGCAGGGGCCAATGTGTTTTTTTTTCCCTTTGGAGGGCCAGTGTGTTTGTTTTGTTCTTTTTACCTGTTGGGTGTCAGTCTGTTTTTATAATCCTGTGGGGCCATTGTGTTTTCTTGATTTCTGTAGGGGCAATTGTATTTGTTTTACCTGTGGGAACCAATGTGTTTATTTTTTGTGGGGGCCAATGCATGTTGGGTTTTTTTTTGTTGAGGCTAATGTGTTTTTATTTTTTTCTTGTGGGGGCCAATGTGTTTTTTTTTTTTTTTTTTCTGTCATGTTTCAATGTGTGTATTTGTTTCCTGTGGAGTCAATGTCTTTGTCTGTGGGAGCCAAAGTGTGTGTTTTATCCTGTGAGAACCAATGTGTTTTATTTTTTTATGGTGCATTGTTTTTCATCTGCACATGTGTCTGAGTTGCAGAGCGGATTCAGACGCATGCACCAAGACATGTATTAGAAATGTGTTGGGTGTTCCTAGGTGGTTACAGGGGGTTGGCTATATAGAACCGATAAATTGCTCACATTGGAGGCCATACTCAGATGGATGATCTGCACCTAGAAAAGGGCTGGTAAAAGTTCCAATGGTGCGATCGATGGTGGCGTTTAAAGCATTATAGCAGCGTTTTTAGGCACTGACAGTGGGAGTCTCAGTCCTTGCATATTCAGACGCATGGATGTACACCAGGGAAGGGGATTGTAGCTAGGGGCATTTTAAGAGAGGAGGGGGCCCGGATTCAGCAAGGAACGCAGTTGCATATACACATACAATCGGCCGATTAATTCGCACTGCACATGCGTTTGCATCGCAGTGTGCATGCACGAGCCAGACATTGCGGTCAGAACTGTGTACACAGAGGCTACATAGACGAAAGTCAGAGTAATTGACAGGAAGTGCCGTTTGTGGGTGGTGATGCGGGGGTGACCGTGCAAACACCGGCGTGCCAGTGCGTTTCAACACCATTGTATGGGCATGCATAAATTATCCACTGTGATACCAGGCGCCTCCTGAGTAATCATAGCGTGCCAGCAGTTAGCAATTCTTCAGTGAGTCTGGACTTCCTTAATTGTGCATCTGGGTTTGATGTTACTCGATGTTACCGATGGTTCCGCTATGTTGCCCTAATATACGGATGTGAGTAAGGGGCAGTGGGTATACTTATGTCAGGCTGCGTTCGCAATGCGAATGCAAACATTTAAATAGCACAGCTGATATTAACAATGCAGTTACGTGCGTATGAGCAGAATAGTGATCCATGCTGAATCAGGCCTTCAGTGCAGGCCCCCTCCTCTCTCTAGCGGTGCCACTGCCCAGGGCCATCTCTTCCATTGGGCTTGTTGGGCAGTTGCCCAAGGGCCCAAAACTTGTAGGGGTCCACCAACCGCCCCCCTGCAGCCACGGCTTCAGACCTGTCAGCCTCTCTGCATGTATGGGAGGTCATGATGGCCATGCAGGAGGGATTAATTTTATTGACCATTTAAATTTTTTTCACGTGAATGGGTGGGTAGGGGCTCCGGTACATTGCTTTGCCCAGGGCCCATACTGCTGTTAAGACAACCCTGCCACTGCCACGGTGGACGGCAGGGGCAGCAGTAGATTCTGGCTTAGTGTCAGAACCTACTACACATGTGCGGATTACCGGGAAAATGGCGCCTACACTGTTTTTCTGGGGATAGCAGTACTGTGCATGCGTGAGTCACCGGGAAAATGGGCACCACCGCTGCAGATCAGCCCTCTGGAGACAACGGACAAGTAACTATAAAGAGTATATGGGTGCAGGGTATGCGGTGTGGGCCCCCCTGGACCCTTTATGGATACAGTATGCCACTGATTGTAGCGTTATTAGCCTAAAGTCACAGGCGCAACTGCAGCAAAAGACGCAAGGACAGCAGCAACTGTGTCCTACTCAGAATCAGACCCTTTGAGGAGGTATCCTGCCCCCCTTGACAGACTCCAGCTCCTCAACAGACACTGCCCCATTAGGACTGCTTCCATAAGTTTCTCAGGCTGGTTTTCCATCCCAATCCGTCCCTGACTACTACTACTACTCCTAAGGTAGATCACATTTAAGGCATGATTTGGGGCCTGATTAGTTAAGGATCGCTATTGCTATCGCAGCTGTGATTACGCACGCAGTCCCACTGAGAAAATATGCTAATGATTGCAATCGCAATGCTGTCACAGCCTAACATAAGGACGCCCACTTCACCTTACACACATCTGTAATACTTTGCAAGTCTGCGAAACCATCGGTAAAATCGAGTATCTTCGGAGCCTCACGCACACTTTTGCTAACCGTATGGCATCACAGTGGCTAATTTATGTATGCCCCTGTAATGCTGTTCAAACTCACTGACGCGTCTGCATTTCGCTGACCACCCCCCATCACCACCCCAAACAGTCACTTCCTGTCAATCACTCTGCAATGGGTCTGCATAGTCATTGTGATCACAGTGAAGCTTTTGCGCACGTGCACTGTGCAGTACCCAACAATCGGCCATCTGTGTGCGTAATCGCAGTTGCGATCCGTAATGAATCAGGCCCTTGGTCAGAATCACATTTGTTATATAATCTTGTAGGTATGCTACAAATTTGTGACTGATGAGCCCTCTGAAATGTTTTGCTCACTGATATTTGAAATATTAAGTAGGCCACACATTTTGTGATATTGGCAGTGATATTGGACAATTAGCCCATATGGTAATTGCTCCGTTATTGCAACTTGTGTGGACTAAAACTAAAGCAGATGTTTGATTATAAACTGATAAAGTCAGAAAATGTCTCATTACAGTCACTAGTGCATTTTTGAATTGATAAAAAGCCAAATGGCCGTCTCTCATACAATTATGCATGACCAAAAGTCACTCTGTGGGCCCTGATTCAGACACGCTCGTGAGCTGGTCGATGTTTGGCAACTGCGCATGCGCACGCCGGAGACGGCTCTGACGTGCACATGCGAGAGACCCAGCTAGCGTCGGGCGCTCCGTCGCTCCGTGTCTCGCACCAAAAGGGGGCGGCTGTCAAGTTTGATTGACAGCTCGCACCATTTTGGAGGCGGGCAGGGGGGGATGGCTGGCCCACTGACATCACGAGTGATGTCAGTGGTGAGCTTCCGGCTCTATTAAGAGCCAGAAGCTCACTGGGGCTTGCGGGAATGAGACCCTACCGCAAGGGTCTCGTCGCAAGCCCCGATGGTCATGATGTTCGAGACCATCGCGACCATCACGTGGGTGGTCACCTACAGCTAAGCAAGCGGCCCGGAGGCCGCACCAAAAAATAAAAAAAACGCCCTGATTCAGAGCGAGCGCTCTTTCAGAGCGTCCAGTTCTGAATCAGGCCCTGTGTTCAGATTGAGCAGAGGCAATGGGCCTGATTTAGAGATGCATGCAATTTATGCAGTTGTACAAATTTTTTAAACTGTGCATGCCCATAAATGTATGAAAACCACTACGGTGCATGCGTTACCCAGAGTGTACGCACAAAAACAACTATTGCAATTGGGACAGATGGTATCAGTTATGGGGTGGCGAAGTGATGGGCATTCCTCGATGGCAGGGGCGTATCTACTCATTGGCCAGATGGCCCTCACCAGGGGCGGCGGCGAAAGGGGGGGGCACCGCCCGGTGGTGTCACCTGTAGCTACAGGGTAGATAGACCCCTGTAGTCGCCCGCCTGCACCGGCCGGGGGGAGGCTCATCAGGGGCACTGAGGGTGCTAGGCCAGGCCCACGATGCTGCGGCTGATTCCAAGGGGGACAGAGCGGAGAAGGAGGTGTTCTCAGGCATGGGAGCCTGTGTGGGTATGCTGCAGGAGCCGGAAATCGGTTGCCCGGGGAGAGAGTGTTTTGGGAGGAGGGCAGCGGCATGGCTCTGACCCGGGACTCTGACAGCTTGAGCTCCGTTGTGTGCCAGGGGCTGGAGTTCCTCCATTGCTGGGCTGCGTCCTCCTCTTCCTCATCCTCTGTGGAGGAGCTGAGCATAGAGCAGCTGATCAATAAAGTTTTTTTTTCACAAGGCGCGCGTGACGTCATGACGTCACGCGTGCCGCATTGCTGTTCTCACTGAGAAGCCTGCCGTAGCCACACCACAGCAGGAAGGTACGTTAAGTATCTGTGTGGGCTGCGGGGGCTGAAAGTGGGGGGAGGAGTAGAAGGTGGATGCCTGGGGACACAAAAAAGAGATGGCTGGGGAGAGAGAAGGGGTAAAGGCTCTGGAGAATGAAGGGGGATGCCAGGGGACACAGAAGGGGTTGGCAGGGGACACAGAAAAGAGAATGCTGGGGACACATAAAGGGGAAGACTAATGGCTGGGGACACTGAAGGGGGATGGCTGGGGAGACAGAATATAATTCAGAAAATTTGGAGGGAGGTGGGCGCTATTCCATTATTTTGCCAGGGGCGCACAGACCCCTAGATACACCCCTGCTCAATGGTGACTGGGAGGTGTCCTGGAGTGAACACAAAATAAGTCCGCAGCCACAGAGGCCAAGAGAACCTGAAACCGCCATAGGACTGCAAGTGTCGATGGTGAGTGCAATGGTGGCATGTTGAGAATCTCTGGCGGTGTTGCAGCATGCAGAGAGGCTGAAAGTGGGCATTTAAGGACTTACTCATTCAGATGCAGGCTACTACACTAGGGAAAGATAGAAACTAGCATAATTATTGTATTAAATATACAATAATTATACACATAAGGGGAATATATATCAAGTATTTGCAGAGAAACTTTTTGGTGTTGATTCCGCATAAAGGCCCTGATTCAGAGCCGGTCGCAAAAAAGCGAGCGCTTGCTCTGAATCAGGGCAGCCGCTTTTTTTTTTTTTAAACCGGCCTCCTGTCTGCTCACTAAGCTGTGGGTGACCCTTGTGGTAGGGCATCGTTCCCGCAAGCCCCAGTGAGCTTCCTGCTTTAATAGGGCCACATTCAAATGTCAGGCGTTCCTTCAGCCACCCCCCCTCCCCGCCTACAAAACGAGGCGAGCTGTCGATCAACATCGACAGCCGCCCCATTTGTAGTGAGCCCCGGAGCGAGTGAATTTCTCACTCCGGGGCTCGCGCACACGCATTGCACATGCCGCACATGCGCAGTGCCCCACCATCGACCCGCTTGCGAGCGCATAGCACTTGCGAGCGGGTCTGAATGAGGCCCAAAGTGCTGTGGGTAGTTTCCTCACAAATTATTCAATAACATATTATATATGTGGAAAAAAAGCACATACATAAGGGGAGATACATCGAAGCTTGAAGAGAGATATAGGACCTTATTCAGAGCCGGTCGCACAGAGCGAGCGGTTGGTCTGAATGAGGGGAGGACGTCTTGAAGTTTCAAGACGTCCTCCTTTGCGGTGGTAAGGCTGTGGGTTAACACCCACAGCCTTACGACCGCCTAAGGTGATGGTCGCGATGGTCAAGACCATCGCGACCATTGGGGCTTACGACGAGACCCTAGAGTAGGGTCTCCATTGTCGTAAGCCCCGGAGAGCTTTCGGCTCTGTTTGAGCTGGAAGCTCTCCACTGACATCACTAGTGATGTCAGTGGGGCCGCCCCCAAACGGTAGGCGTTCCCATGGCACCATCATGCGCATGCTCTGTGGGGTGTCATCGACCCGGTCCGAGCGCATCGGCGCTAACGACCGGGTCTGAATGACCCCCATAGTACCAACTAATCAGCTTCTGTCATTTTACAGGCTGTGTTTGAAAAATGACAGGAGCTGATTGGTTGGTACTCTGTCCACTTTATCTCTCTGCAAGATTTGACAAATATCCCCTACACAGTAACATAAAACAGTCCACTCTATTTTGTAATGAAAATAAGTGGATGCAATTATCCTTCTTCCAGAGGGAGGGAGCAATAGAGTATCCAAAAGCCAGATAGTATACCCTTACTTAAATTTAATACAAGAAAAGCCCATCAAGGTACCTTTCGATATCTGCTATTTCTCTTTTAGTTGATTACTACAGGTATGTGGAGTTCGGGCCCAATATAGGGCCTCTGTCTCGCCGCCATATTGATTACAGAATAATGATGCAATGAATGCACCATCAATGCCGCCGAGGATCTGGCGAGTGTGCTCATTTGCATTTCAGGTAAAAGACTACTGTATGTTGCCCGGAATCTCATCATTTCTTGCACATAGAGAATGCTGGCCCTATTCCATCACCCAAAGATTGTCGTACACCTCTTGGAAAAATGTTGCAGATCATTGCAGAAATTTTCCCACACACTGGAAATGTATTTTGCTGCAGTACAGTGCATAAAAGCAAATAAAGTAATGAAAATAATAATTATAATAAAAAGTGCAGACCCATTTATTTCTATGTAGAGTGTCTGCATGGAATTTGGTCACCACTCAGAAATCGCACATCATATTGTAAATTGTCGCACATCATATTGGAAGTTGTTGCAGGCCTCCCATTTATTTCTATGGAGGGTGTCCGTAGAGATCACCCTATCACTCTGAAATTGGTGAACACTACTACAGAAATTGTCACACTTACTATAGTTTTGTTAATTGTTTATTGTAACATACCCCACATTTATTTAATGGAGAATGTCCATAATGTGTTCAACCTGCACTCAGAAATTGTGGCTTAGAGAAAAAGTCACAGATCATTGCATAAAGTCATACATGCAGTACATTTATTTAGTGTCTGTACAGGGTATATAAGAAGATAATTAAAAATAAATAGTAATTTATAATTAAAAAAATATTTAAACAATTATAAAAATAATTATTATTATTATTATTGTTTTTATTATTATGAATAATAATAATAGTAATAATAATAAATATTAGGGTCCCCCCTCTAAGCTTAATTGTAAATTGTCCCAAATCGAATTGTATGCAGGCCTCCCATCACCAGCGGGAATCAGATACGGTATGTCTATCAGAGCTGCGGGCAGGGCAATTAGCGGCCTCCCTGGTTTACAGTATTTGTACTGTATTAGCTACAGTCCACGTATATTAAAATATTAAAAGGAACCACACACCATAGAGAAAAAAACATTACTTGACTCCCCAGCATACCCTTGCTTACCCATTTATTATCCAGGGTATTGCATTGGGTGCATTAGAAATTTGGTTTAATGCAAGTTCACATCTTTGACTGTTTACTTTACTGTCCTACAGGATTGGCCGCTAGTCAAGGCTTGCTATACTGTAGTGCTGTCTCCATTCACTTCTCTTTGTGCACAAGCAATGTCATTCATCTTTATTGTTCACAAGTTCGTGAACAGTGTGAACTGGTCTTCCAGTGTTATCTGACGGAAGAGAATGGATAAATATTTTCAAATTTGAAAATATTTATTCTATTCTTTTGTACATAGCCACTCACCTTGACAAAGACTATTTTTTAGAGATGAGCAGGTTCGGTTTTCAGAGATCCAAACCCACCTGAATTTTGTAGTTCCGAGTCGAATCCAAGCCGGCTCGGATGTGTTCCCGCTTTACTCGGATCTCTCAAATCAAGGCAAAACCATAGAGACGAAATCTCACGGCTCGAGAGCTTACGTCTCTATATATAAAGGAGGCGGCGGGCACCATTTCACTACGGCTGTGATGACTGAACAGGGAGGTTTGGTAGTTTAGGGCTAGGGAGAGGTGATGTGCTGTTCTCTCTGCTGTGTCCTGTTCTGTCTGCTGTGTCCTGGGCTGGTGCTGATCCATTCTGGGCTGGTGTTGTTGAGCTATCTGCTGTGTCCATCTGGGCTGTTGCTGATCCATCAGGGCTGGTGCTACTGCTGTCACTGTGCTGTCTGCTGTGTCCATCTGGGCTGTTGCTGATCCATCTGGCTGGTGTTGTCTGCTGTGCTGTCTGCTGCGTCCATCTGGGCCCAAGTTCTGGAACCCCCAAAAAAAGAAAAAAAAAATGTTCGTGTAATATATATTTGTCTGTGTGCGTATTAGGCTTAACCGCGAAAGATCTAGCAAGTCAGCAACGCAACCTAGTGCTGCCCGACTCCAGTCGTCATTAATCTGTGCTCTGGGCCCAAGTTCTGGAGCTGGAAAAAAATTAAAAAAACACTGTTTTTTTTTTTATATAATTGTCTATGCGTCTGTGCATGTTAGGCTTAGCCGCACAAGATCTAGCAAGTCGGCAACGCAACCTAGTGCTGCCCAACTCCAGTCATCATCAATCTTTGCTCTGGGCCCAAGTTCTGGAGCTGGAAAAAAATAAAAACATATTGTCTTAGTTTTCAAATAATTGTCTATGTGTCGATGCGTGTTAGGCTTAGCCGCACAAGATCTAGCAAGTCAGCAACGCATCCTAGTGCTGCCTGACTGCAGTCGTCATCAATCTGTGCTCTTGGCCCAAGTTCTGGAGCTGGAAATTTTTTTTAAAAACACTGTTTGTTTGTTTTTTTAAATAATTGTCTATGCGTCTGTGCATGTTAGGCTTAGTCGCACAAGATCTAGCAAGTCGGCAACGCAACCTAGTGCTGCCCGACTCCAGTCATCATCAATCTTTGCTCTGGGCCCAAGTTCTGGAGCTGGAAAAAAAATAAAAACATATTGTCTTAGTTTTCAAATAATTGTCTATGTGTCGGTGCGTGTTAGGCTTAGCCGCACAAGATCTAGCAAGTCAGCAACGCATCCTAGTGCTGCCCGACTGCAGTCGTCATCAATCTGTGCTCTGGGCCCAAGTTCTGGAGCTGGAAAAAAAATAAAAACATATTGTCTTTTTTTTTAAATAATTGTCTGTGACTCTGTGCGTTTTAGGCTTAGCCGCACAAGATCTAGCAAGTCGGCAACACAACCTAGTGCTGTCCGACTCCAGTCGTCATCAATCTGTGCTCTGGGCCCAAGTTGTGGACCGGCAAAAAAAAAAAAAACATAGTGTGTTTTTTTGTAAAAATGTTTTCTGTATGCACACAACTGCACGTGTGTGAATTTTGTAACCGCACCTTGGCTACACTATTGGTGCTTGTGACACTGCTTCAAGATCGCAGAAAATATGGAGGGCTGTCACATGACAGGAGAGCAAGGCCAAGAACCACATGTTGTAGCTGCCGCCAGCAGTGCAAGGCCATCAACTTCCTCGTCCTCTATGACGGCCCATGCCCCAGGGCTTAAGTCACGCCATCGATATGGTAGAGCTACTTTTACAGAAGTTAAGAAAAAAAAATTGAAAGGAAATTTGCCTTTAGATAAACAAATAATTGGCAATATGCCATTCACTACACGAAGTGACAAGACTGCTGGTTCTGATTCTGATAGCCCTTCGGAAAAAACAACTGTGCGCCCTGAGAAATCAAAATCACAAATCCCCGAGAAAAGTGCAAGTGTGTCCGCGGTTGCCATGTGTGAGCCAGACGTAAATACTAGTGTCCTGGAGGATCCTCCAAGTTCCAACATTTGTGTGCCCTCTGTAAATGTGGGGAAGGGCAGTCAACATCTTGCAGACGTAGTCAGTGAGGATCTTCTGTGGAATTGCACATGGAGGAGGAGGATATTTTGGTAGTTGAAGGTGCTAAGGATGATGAGTATGTTGATGATGAAGATGTTGGTGATGAGGATGTTGATGCCGAGGATGTCCTTTGTGTAAGTAAGGCAACAGCTGTTGCCCATGGATTGAAAAAGCCAATTGTTGTCATGCCAGGGCAAAAGACAAAAAAATCCAATTCTCATGTGTGGAATTATTTCCACCCCAATCCGGACAACAGTTGTCAAGCCATATGTAACCATTGCAAGGCAAGAGTGAGTAGAGGGAGGGACCTAAACCACCTAGGAACCTCCTCCTTGTTACGTCACTTGGAGCGCATTCATCAGATATCAAAGTGTATGTCGCCAAGTTCCAAAACTCAAAACGTAACAAATCCTGTGTCACCTACCTGCTCCCTCTCTGTGGGATCCAAGCGCCTTCGATCTCCAACACCAACACCTGCATCATCATCAACATCCTCATTCGTGATCAGAAGTAATTTAAAAAAAACAATTGACTGTTAAACAGTCCTTTGATAGAGGAAGTAAGTATAACAGCTGTCACCCGGTTTCACAGCGGATCACTGACGCCAAGACGGCTGTGCTAGTATTAGATGGTGAAATAATAAAAAATGAGGATGATAGTGTGGAGGAAGTGCAAAAGGAGGATGAGGGGGAAATTTGTGTCCTATCTGACGCTAATGTAGATGTTAATGATAAGGATGTGGTTTGCGTAAATCAGCCACCAGTGGCAACAGTTCTTGCTAATGATAAAAAGAAAGTCAGAAAAGCAACGTCTTGGGTGTAGAATTATTTTAATCTAAATTCTGACAACAGTTGTGAAGGCATCTGTTCCATTTGTAAAGCCAAAGTTAGCAGAGGAAGGGATGTTAACCATCTAGGCACTTCCTCCCTGTTACGTCATTTGCAGCGAGTTCATTCAATTTGTTTAACAAAATTATAATTTGTAAATTAATAACAAGCAGTCCAGTATCAGCTACCAGCAGTTTGGACCAGCACATGCAATCTCCACCACCAACACCCTCATCATCAACCTCCTACTTAATAATTGAAGGTAGTCCTTCCAAAAAATGTTTTGTGGGGCCCAAACAAACCAAGGAGTTCAGCCACGAAAGTGTCAGTCCAGTTTGATAAACTGTGCATGTCCTTTTTAATATCCCACATAAGAGTGGGTGGGAGGGACAATTCCATCTTGCACCTCTTTCCTTTAAATTTGGCACAGTTTGGGGCATTGCCGACTGACATTATTATAATTTATTAAACTGCCATCCTGTCTGGCACTGCTGCGTGGCAATGTTTCATAGATGTCCTATATTTTTTTAAACTTTCGTGCGTTTGTGCTGCTGCTCTGTTGCTTACTTTAGTCAGCCAGCTCGCTGCAGCCTTTGGCCTGTATTGGTGAAAAATAGTGAAATCAATATTGTGAGCTGTGAGGTGGTTAAAAATGCCTAGAAATGCCTGAAAATGATTGTTATTAAGGTTAATAATACTGTTGGAACAAAAACAGGCCCAAATATGTGGTTTTAGCTGTTAATATAATTTTTTGGAAAAAATACAGATCCAAAACCAAACCTAAAAATAAAACACCAAGGAAAAAAATCCAAAACCAGATTCAGATCCAAAACCAGGGGAGATCCAGATCCAAAACCAAATCACGGGGGTCGGCGCACATCTCTACTATTTTTCAGTCGAAATTCGTTGGTAGAGTAGGTGGATGGTAGGTCCCTACCTTGGATGTGAATCGCCACATCACGGAGTGACATACCTGGGTCCATCTCAATCAACTGTATTTGTTGTAAAATGCCTTTTAACATCATTGTCTGGTAGGAAGTGATTCCCTCTGTTGTTTTTAATTCATATGTTTTATTTTGTTTTGACCAATGCTGGTCTAATAAATGCTTTTAAACATACTACTCTATGTATGTATTTATGGATTTTTTATGAGGATATTAAGAGTGCTCTGGGTCCTGGATGGGCAGAATTGCGAGTTTTGGTGGAAAACAACCTGCTTTGCGAAATGTTTCAAGCAAATCATTAGTAAGCAGATTACTAAAGGGCCGGGGTCCCATCATCTCTGATCTATCTACTTTCTATGGGGTCTGTTAAGAATTTATTATATGCCATCAAGCAAGATTCTATCTAGTAAGTGTTATTTTTAAAGGGACAGTGTCCCCACCATTGCATACTACTGTACATTCCAACCTTGGGTTTCTTATCACCCTATGTTGCTGTACACTTTTAGGGTGATCGCTGTTATATAGGTTACACTATGATGTCATATTTTTTTCCTTGCATTTGAACATCGGTATTGTTTTCATCACCATTGAATTTGGAGAAAGAATGACAATTGATATACGCCAGAAGATTTTAGAAATTTTTGGAACAGACTGTTTGAAATTATTATTCTGAAACAGCACCTATATTTGTATTATTATCGCCTGTGGGTACAATTATGGCCCAAGAAAGATAATTGGAAAATAATATTAATGTGGTCATGATCCCTCCCAAGTATATGAATTGTTTTAGATAACATGATAAATTGTTGTGTACACCCCAAATATCTTTTAGAGAACATAACCACTTTGTCACTGGTTACAGTTCAGTGGCACCTACTGCACAGCCTCGTCCCTCCAGACCCACTTCATATTCTCTATTGCGACCATGCTGCATGGCCACTGTGTAATGAGCTAGACTGAGTAACGCAGCTGTATGTGAGTAGGAGGGGTCACCAGAGAATAGGATACAGAAGGGAGAAGGTGTATCCATTAGAAAGGGACTTTGTGACCCTACAATTGACAGATTAATTACTTTATCCTGCCCGCCTACCTCCCCTCCTGCCTGCCTGGATCTCCCATTCCCCCCATGAAAATAAAGATGCATCTTTTTTTTTTCTTTTAAAGTGGTCAGGAAAAAAATCCAGTTTAAGTGGCTCCAAGAGGTTGTAATTGCAGTTTCAGACAAGAAAGAGAATAACAAACGTTTTCCTTGGAGTATCTGTTTTTGAACTAAATCTTAGTGGTGACAAAATGTTGTGTTTAATAGCGGCAGAGGTGATTTTGATGTGATTAACTCTTTCACACCCAAATGTCATGCATGTCTAGGTTGATCTTGTAGTGACGCAAGCAAAAAAAGAGAAAAAAATGCAAGTACACACTAACCATGCTAAACCTAATAATAATACTGCTATATTTCTTCAAAGAGGTTCTTAGCATAATAATGGCCATAATTATGGGCCTGCCCACCGTATCCTGGTGACCTCTTTCAGGCAGGACCCTAACAATTCTATGGACAAATACAGGGCACCGGACCCCCCAGGCCAACCCAGCAGAACCGCCCCACGGCATGTGTTATGTCTTACATAAGTAAGAGGTAATAATTAAAAGTGTATGAAGTGCTACATATATAAAAAACAAACTAAAGAAGTGAAAAAAGTGTACATATGATGCCATGAAAGAGTCCAGCCACACCAGCCCAGAGAGACCCATGCCCCAATGTCAGTCCCAAAACTAATACACAGCATATATATTAGGGATGTGCGCCGGACCATTTTTGCCGGATTTGGATTTGGTTCTAATTCGTCGTCCGGATTTGGATTTTTTGCAAAAATGACAAAAAATCTAAAATCACAGAAATTGGTATTTTTTTTCTTCCTAGAGTGTTATTAACCTCAATAACATTAATTTCAAGTAATGTACAATCAATTTAGATCACCTCACAGCTTAAATTATTGTTTTCACCATTATTGGCCAAAGGTTGCAGTGAGCTAACTGGTTACCAAGCGTTAAAGCAGCGGCGCAGTGGCACAGACGCCCAGTAAGGTCACAGAGCTTGTATACACACAGGGGGCTTATGCCCTTTCACGTAGCTTGTATAATACACTCAGTGGGCTTATGCCCTTTCACAGAGCTTGTATACGCACAGGGGGCTTATGCCCTGTCACGGAGCTTGTATAATACACACAGTGGGCTTATGCCCTTTCACGGAGCTTGTATAATACACTCAGTGGGCTTATGCCCTTTCACGGAGCTTGTATACACACAGTGGGCTTATACCCTGTCACGGAGTTTGTATAATACACACAGTGGGCTATACCCTTTCACGGAGCTTGCATACACTATACACTCAGAGGGATTGTTATGCTTGTTATGCCCAGTCACGGAGCACACACAGTGGGCTATGCACTGTCACGGGGCTTGTATAATACACACAGTGGTCTATGCCCTTTCACGGAGCTTGTATACACTATACACTCAGTGGGCTTGTTATGCCCAGTCACGGAGCACACACAGTGGGCTAAAGTCACAGCCAGCGGCAAGAAGAACACTGCCTACTCTCTCTAGTCTCACTTTCTCTACCTAACACTGTCACTACACTAACAGTCCTCCTCAGTCACGCGAAATGGCGCCGACTGCCGGGCACCGCCCCTTTTATAGAGGCCGAACGTCACCTGGGTCTCGCGAGAATCCGACACTGGCCGGGTGATGTATGATAATGCTGCTATATTGCATCAAAGAGGTTCTGCATCCAGGTGACCTCTATCAGGCAGGTCCCTAACACTCCTATGTTAGGGACCTGCCTGATAGAGGTCACGCTGTTCCCCCTATGAAAATAAAGGTGCATCTTTTTCTACTTTTAAAGTGGACAGGAAAAATATCCATATCATGTGGCCCCTTATATATCTCCAGAGGAAGAGTGCAGAGCCTGTGCTAGTGTGTATATATATATATATATATATATATGTAGATAGACAGATAGATAATGCAAATGGCCCAGCTCTCCCTGTACAATAATGGTAGCACCGGGTGCCTTCACAATTAATGACACATATACTTTCCAAGTGGTGCGGCACTCCTGGATATGACAGATATCACACTGACAGCGGCATAAACGGCAACGTTTCAGTGCCTAATTTTATTCTTGTGGCACTTTCATCAGGATAATAAACAATATACAGTGTCTTATCTTAAATATAAATGACCACCATGTGAACGCCAGCCGGCGGTGCAGAAAATGTGATGTCAGATCACTGCATCAAAACATGAATATAGATACAATGAACATAGGGATATAGCTACAAAAAGTATCAATATCTGCATAAGACAAGCTATACAAAATCCACCATACATCAGATGTTTAGAAAAAACGAATTACTAATAATAACTTAATCATATATCCAAAATATGATACCGAATATAAGTATCTTCGGTTATAAGCACAACCAGGACTACAATGCCAATATAAATGCATACATAATATCTAAATTAAGTAGTACAGTATATAATTAACTTCTATGAGAAATCAAACGTTTGCCAAGGGACCTTAACTAACCATATATGAAGCTCATATAAAAGCTATTTAGACCCAAATGGTCATTCAATCCTTTAGGGGCTAATGTGTTTAATCTGAATATCCATTCAGACTCCCATTGCAGTAATTTCAAGGCACTATTACCTCCTCTAATGGAATATGGTATATGGTCGATCATACGGTAGACAGACAGACAGACAGACAGACAGACAGACAGACAGACAGACAGACAGACAGACAGACAGATAGATAGATAGATAGATAGATAGATAGATAGATAGATAGATAGATAGATAGATATTAGCACAGGCTCTGCACTCTTCCTCTGAATACTTAGATATCGGGTGCCCTACACAGAAAACAGATAAACCGTAGGTAGAAAACACATATGTCTGCGAGCTAATTGAGGACTCTATGTGTTTTCGTGAGATATAGCCTATTATTTAGTTTGAAATAATAGGATAGGGTGGAAAGAAACATCTGCAAAAAATGGTGATAATCTGGAAAAAATCCCTGTTTTTCGCTGATCGGGGGATCAATTAGTTTGGGGCTAATTGGATACCGCCCTAAAGATCCAGCGGGCTTTAACTTGTAACAATCTTTTGGCCCTGTCTCCACCTCTCAGGCTATCTGGGACATGATCAATCATTTTATAACATAATGTAGAGAGATTATATCTACACTTTCTGAAATGGCGAGCCACAGGTTGATCGTTTTCCTTGCCTGACAGGGCTTGTTGGATAGAGGACCTGTGGAGCACCATCCCTTCACGGAACTATCTTGTGATTTTCCCCATATATAGGAGTCCATATGGACACCTAATGTAGTATACCACAAACTGACTGGTACATGTTAAGATATGTTGGATCTTTAACCAGCGTCCCGAATGCACAAAACTATCACCTGTCTCTCAGAAACTACATGTAGTGCATCGATCACGTCCCAGATAGCCTGAGTGGTGGAGATAGGGCCAAAAGATTGTCACAAATTGAAGCCCACTGTATCTTTAATCTCAAATCAGTACAGCCGCACGGGCTGAATGAGACATTGTCACTGTCATGCTTTAATTCGTTTTTCTCCCATATTTGCCTAGAATAGATATATTTTTTGCCTATACTTTGCTCTCTGACTATTTATATTTTAGATTCGTATAATAGGTTTGATTAATGATCTTTTTCCTATATGTAATTAATTTATGTGCTAGTCTCCCTGATGGTTACTATATATTTGTTGTGGTGGAGGGTATGCACTGATTTTGTTTACTCTGTTACCATAGTGAGTCCTGTGTGAGATGTCGAGCCCGCTGTGAGGTGCGATGTGATGACATCAGATGCAGTCTCTGATGGACGCCAGCAGAAGCACTCGAGGTGTCTTTGTAAGTGTATTTAGGTAAGTGGAATGTTTTATATCTTATTCGTGATGAAAGTCCACGAGGACTGACACGTTGAAGTAAAACAGAGATCCTTTGACCCAGACATTGTATCTGTTGTTAATGTGAGTGCCGCCGGCACTACCTACGCTTTATATACTGTATATCTTATACTCTGAGAAAAAGGCCAATGGGGCCATGAAACGTTGGGCAATAAAGCACAGATTTGTTTTTCAAAGTCTGTGGAGTGCCGCCTGTTCCATTGCTTTGGACACCTGGATATGTATGTTATCATTGGGAAGGCATCGCGGCAATATGACCATCTAGTCTGAGAGTGCCCTTCTACATGGACGTATATATATATATATATATATATATATAGTTTCAAGGAGAAAACTGCACACATTTCTTCAATATTCATATGCTGGGGTGCATTATCCCAGTGTCAACGAGGAAATTCAAGTTGCCACAATATAGTCCAAAAAAGAGAGAGCACTCACCAGGCTTGCATAACATGGAAAAGGGTTCTTTAATCTTTCATAT
This sequence comes from Taudactylus pleione, assembly GCA_031769625.1. NCBI lineage: Eukaryota > Metazoa > Chordata > Amphibia > Anura > Myobatrachidae > Taudactylus > Taudactylus pleione. The sequence goes on along the minus strand of JAUIMM010000243.1, from coordinate 4,684,904 downwards.
CATAGTTCAAGTCAATATATAAATATTTCTAAAATAAAGCAAGGGTGAGCCAATAGTGCATGAATCAATAAAAACTCTGAACGAAAAATGGCGGTATATATGATTGCAAGTGTAACATGGGTGCAGGGCGAGCTTGGGCACCATAGCTGCCGCACCCCTTTTCCCCCATGGTAATTAGGCTACTGTTTGCATGCATGCTCGCAAACACTGGGTTCCTTTTCAGGAATGGGGTTATAGGTGAGGACAATTTAAACAAATAAAGGCTGCAGGTGTACTTCAGGGTCCAGTCTTCAGGCTGGGCAATGCCAGGTATCCCAGCTAGTGTATGTAAGTATATATATATATATATATATGTAGCAAACAGGCGGCACTCCCAGCAAAAATAAGGATCAACACAGGAAAGTGATCTGAATCACCACCGACGTTTCGGGGCCTTTTAATACCCCATTATCAAGGTTATGCAAACAAACATACAGAATGAACATTTATACTCACGATACACCTCGTGTTACTCGTGCCTCCACGGCGCCTAGTTCCGGGTCGCCGCATGATGACGTCTATCCGCCGGACAACACGTGGACGCGGGTAACAACCGCGTCCACGTCAGACCAGCGGACACACCCCTATAACTCGCGTCCCCGTTGCCAAGGTAACCTGGCTGCAGCAAGTCTGATATAAAAACAAGATGGTAACAAAAATCAAAAGAATTATACATATACAGAAATGCAATTACAGGAGACATGTATCCATGTCTACTGTGAACAGTAATAATCCATAGTAGTATGGAAACACCAAAAAGGTTTTTTCGAAGGAGTAATGAACTAAACAAACAACACATATAAAATTGTCACATAATACAGTGTAAATGATATTAGTAAACCAGTATAGACAATACTAATAAATCAGAGAAAACAATGTAAGTCAAGGTGCTCATTGAGTCCTCGTGGGGTCAAAGCATCCAATCGGAAAATCCAGCGTGCCTCACACTGAAGTAGTAATCAAGATCAATCACCACCTCGATGAAGTGTTGGAATATGGTCAATAATCATATAGCGCAACATAGCAAGATTATGTCCACACCTGGTGAAATGACGGGCCACCGGTTGGTCGCTATTACCTGATGCTATAGCAGATCTAATGGCGGACCTGTGTACTGCCATCCTCTTTCTAAGAGTCTTGTCGGTTTTCCCCACATAAATAAGAGAACAGGGACAAATGATCATGTAAATAATAAAATTGGTGGTACATGTCACTCAATGATGAATGGTGAATTTACGTCCACTATAGGGGTGATTAAAAGTATTCCCCACAATCAAAGAGCGAAAGGTCAAGCAGTTTAAGCATTTATAGCAGCCCAATTTAGGGCGCAAAAAACACTGAGATTGTGCCCTATCAATTTTGCTCATATCAGTCTTAACCAACCAATTATGCAAATTACATCCTCGTGTATAAGATGGCATGATCATAGTGTTATGCAAATTTAAATCAGCATCAGTGCCCACCACAGGCCACAACGAGCCCAGATTTCTTTTGGATACTACCATGTTCCTAAATAAAGTGCATAGCCTGCCTCCAATACCTGATGGTAGTTGTTTATGCAGCATTGACATAAACAGTCTCTATACGGTGATTCCTAATTGTCAGGGATTGTTAGCTTTGAGGAAGCTTATCACTGAGAGTCCTGTTTATGATGGACCTAATGCCAATTTGATTATTGATCTTATGGAGATGATTCTTACTAGAAATTTCTTCATGCACCATGATAAGCTGTTGCAGCTCGTTGGCGTAGTGATGGGGTCGAATGTGGCCCCATCCTACGCCAACTCTTACATGTTTCAGGCGGAGCAGGATATTTTCTTTAATGACGTCTATGTGTCTGGTAGGATATTTTTCTATGCCAGATACATAGACAACATTTTTGTTATTTGGGTTGGCTCAAAACAGGAATTCGTGGATTTTATTGAATCACACAATCAGTCTACATCCCCTATTAAGTTTACGTTCAATATTGATGAATCCTCTGTGAATTATTTGGATGTTAGACTTAGTTTGATTGGGGGTAGACTGACTACTGAATTGTTTAGAAAACCCATGGATAGAAACACCATTTTGCACTTTGGAAGTTGTCACCCCAAGCCGTTAAAGTATGGATTACCATACTCCCAATTTATTCGGGCCCGCAGAATCTGTAGCAATGACTCTGCTGCTATGAATCAAATGATTATCATGTTTGATAAATTTCGAGAGAGAGGCTATACTCATGAGGTTCTTGTGAAAGCCAGGGATAAAGCCCTGGCATTACCTAGGTCGAAACTTTTACAGCCGAGAGGGTCTAGGGGTGATTTGGGACACAAGTTACCTTGGATCAATCATTTCCATCCATATAGCAACCAAATTAGGACCACAGTTCGCTTGTTGTGGCCTGTGGTGGGCACTGATGCTGATTTAAATTTGCATAACACTATGATCATGCCATCTTATACACGAGCACGTAATTTGCATAATTGGTTGGTTAAGACTGATATGAGCAAAATTGATAGGGCACAATCTCAGTGTTTTTTGCGCCCTAAATTGGGCTGCTATAAGTGCTTAAACTGCTTGACCTGTCGCTCTTTGATTGTGGGGAATACTTTTAATCACCCCTATAGTGGACGTAAATTCACCATTCGTCATCGAGTGACGTGTACCACCAATTATATTATTTACATGATCATTTGTCCCTGTTCTCTTATTTATGTGGGGAAAACTGACAAGACTCTTAGAGAGAGGATGGCAGAACACAGGTCCGCGATTAGATCTGCTATAGTATCAGGTAATAGCGACCAACCGGTGGCCCATCATTTCGCCAGGTGTGGACATAATCTTGCTATGTTGCGCTATATGATTATTGACCATATTTCAACACTTCATCGAGGTGGTGATCGATCTCGATTACTACTTCAGTGTGAGGTACGCTGGATTTTCCGATTGGATGCTTTGACCCCACGAGGACTCAATGAGCACCTTGGCTTACATTGTTTTCTCTGATTTATTAGTATTGTCTATACTGGTTTACTAATATCATTTACACTGTATTATGTGACAATTTTATATGTGTTGTTTGTTTAGTTCATTGCTCCTTCGAAGAAACCTTTTTGGTGTTTCCATACTACTATGGATTATTACTGTTCACAGTAGACATGGATACATGTCTCCAGTAATTGCATTTCTGTATATGTATAATTCTTTTGATTTTTGTTACCATCTTGTTTTTATATCAGACTCGCTGGAGCCAGGTTACCTTGGCAACGGGGACGCGAGTTATGGGGGTGTGTCCGCTGGTCTGACGTGGACGGGGTTGTTACCCGCGTCCACGTGTTGTCCGGCGGATAGACGTCATCATGCGGTGACCTGGAACTAGGCGCCGTGGAGGCACGAGTAACACGTGGTGTATTGTGAGTAGAAATGTTCGTTCTGTATGTTTGTTTGCATAACCTTGATAATGGGGTATTAAAAGGCCCCGAAACATCGGTGGTGATTCAGATCACTTTCCTGTGTTGATCCTTATTTTTGCTGGGAGTGCCGCCTGTTTGCTATATTTATGACAACAGTTGACTCTGCTATCTCTGGAGGGCACCCACTTTCTCAGTTTTTTTGGGAGTGCCACCCTAGGACATTCTATATATATATATATATATATATATATATAATATATATATATATATATATATATATATATAATATATATACACTAGGAGTGAGCAGGTTCGGATTTCTGAAATCCGAACCCCCCCGAGCCCCCCCCCGATCCGAGGCCGATCCGAGTCAGGCTCGACTTTTCCCGCCTAACTCGGATCTGAAATCGAGGCAAAACGTCATCATCCCGCCTTCCGGGTCTCGCGGGTTTTGGATTCTATATAAGGTACCCGCGTCGGCGCCATTTTCTCACTCGGCTGTGGACAGTGAAGAGGGAGGGTGGGAGTTAGGGCTGGCTGGGCTGTGTAGTGTAGTGTAGTGCTGTGCTGTGCTGTGCTGTGCTGCACTGTGCTGCTGTTGTCCATAGGGGCTGTGTCCACCCTTCCAAAGTCCATAGGGGCTGGCTGTATTGTGCTGTGCTACTGTTGTCCATAGGGGCTGTGTCCACTCCTCCAAAGTCCATAGGGGCTGGCTGGACTGTGTTGTGCAGTCAGTTGTCCATAGGGGCATAGGGGCAAAGTCCTGTGCAGTGTCCCAGTCCTAAAGGGGTGCTGTAGTGTTGTCCAGGGGGTGCTCTGTCCATCAGGGGTGCTCCCCCCCAGTGCAAAAAAAATAAATATTTTTTCTGTGTTTGTGAATTGTGTGCACAGTAGCCGCACGTGCATCAACAAAGTAGCGCCAAGCGTGCGTCTGTGTCATAAGTAAAGGGCCGGCTGGCTTGACCGTTAAAGGGTGCTGTAACCCCCAAAGTGCACTCCAAACCAAATAAAAAAATATTTTCTGTGTTTGTGAATTGTGTGCACTGTGGCTGCACGTGCATCAACAAAGGAGCAGCGCAAAGCGTTAGCCTGTGTCCCATAAGTAAAGGGCCGGCTGGCTTGTCCATTAAAGGGTGCTGTAACCACCAAATTGTACTCCAAAAAATATATATATATTTTTGTGTTTGTGAATTGTGTGCGCAGTAGCCGCACGTGCATCAACAAAGTAGCGCCAAGCGTGTGCCTGTGTCATAAGTAAAGGGCCGGCTGGCTTGACCATTAAAGGGTGCTGTAACCCCCTAAGTGCCTCCAAACCAAATAAAAAAATATTTTCTGTGTTTGTGAATTGTGTGCACTGTGGCTGCACGTGCATCAACAAAGGAGCAGTGCAAAGCGTTAGCCTGTGTCCCATAAGTAAAGGGCCGGCTGGCTTGTCCATTAAAGGGTGCTGTAACCCCCAAATTGTACTCCAAAAAATATATATATATTTTTGTGTTTGTGAATTGTGTGCGCAGTAGCCGCACGTGCATCAACAAAGTAGCGCCAAGCGTGCGCCTGTGTCATAAGTAAAGGGCCGGCTGCCTTGACCATTAAAGGGTGCTGTAACCCCCTAAGTGCACTCCAAACCAAATAAAAAAATATTTTCTGTGTTTGTGAATTGTGTGCACTGTGGCTGCACGTGCATCAACAAAGGAGCAGCGCAAAGCGTTAGCCTGTGTCCCATAAGTAAAGGGCCGGCTGGCTTGTCCATTAAAGGGTGCTGTAACCCCCAAATTGTACTCCAAAAAATATATATATTTTTGTGTTTGTGAATTGTGTGCGCAGTAGCCGCACGTGCATCAACAAAGTAGCGCCAAGCGTGCGCCTGTGTCATAAGTAAAGGGCCGGCTGCCTTGACCATTAAAGGGTGCTGTAACCCCCAAAGTGCACTCCAAACCAAATAAAAAAATATTTTCTGTGTTTGTGAATTGTGTGCACTGTGGCTGCACGTGCATCAACAAAGGAGCAGCGCCAAGCGTGCGCCTGTGTCCCATAAGTAAAGGGCCGGCTGGCTTGTCCATTAAAGGGTGCTGTAACCCCCAAATTGTACTCCAAAAAAATATATATTTTTGTGTTTGTGAATTGTGTGCGCAGTAGCCGCACGTGCATCAACAAAGTAGCGCCAAGCGTGCGCCTGTGTCATAAGTAAAGGGCCGGCTGGCTTGACCGTTAAAGGGTGCTGTAACCCCCAAAGTACACTCCAGTCCAAACCAAAAAAAAAAATATTTTCTGTGTTTGTGAATTGTGTGCGCAGTAGCCGCACGTGCATCAACAAAGTAGTGCCAAGCGTGCGCCTGTGTCATAAGTAAAGGGCCGGCTGGCTTGACCATTAAAGGGTGCTGTAACCCCCAAAGTACACTCCAGTCCAAACCAAAAAAATATATATTTTCTGTGTTTGTGAATTGTGTGCACTGTGGCTGCACGTGCATCAACAAAGGAGCAGCGCCAAACGTGCGCCTGTGTCCCATAAGTAAAGGGCCGGCTGGCTTGTCCATTAAAGGGTGCTGTAACCCCCAAATTGTACTCCAAAAAAATATATATTTTTGTGTTTGTGAATTGTGTGCGCAGTAGCCGCACGTGCATCAACAAAGTAGCGCCATGCGTGCGCCTGTGTCATAAGTAAAGGGCCGGCTGGCTTGACCGTTAAAGGGTGCTGTAACCCACAAAGTGCACTCCAAACCAAATAAAAAAATATTTTCTGTATTTGTGAATTGTGTGCACTGTGGCTGCATGTGCATCAACGAAGGAGCAGCGCCAAGCGTGCGCCTGTGTCCCATAAGTAAAAGGCCGGCTGGCTCATTTCTTAAAGGGTGGTGTAACCAACAAAGTGCACTAGTCTCCAACAAAAATATAAAATAATTTTCTGTGTTTGTGTGCGCCTTAGCCGCACGTATATATCAATATAACATAAATGGAGGATCAAACTTTCTCAGATAAAAATAAAATAGGGAAAGATCAAGAACCACTTCCTCCTAGTGCTGTTGCTGCTGCTGGGAGTTGTTCATCATCCCAGAGAGGAAGTAGGAACACCACTACTTTTACTAAACAATTGACCCTCCAACAGTCCTTAGCGAGGAGGATGAAGTACAACAGCAGTCATCCTGAAGCAAAACGTATAACTGAGGCCTTGACTGTTATGTTGGTGTTAGATGTGCATCCGGTATCCACCATTAGTGAAGTGGGATTTAGACAATTGATGGAGGTAGTGTGTCCCCGGTTCCAAATCCCGTCTAGATTCCACTTCACTAGGCAGGCGATACCGAGACTGTACAAAAACGTCAGAAAAACTGTCCTCAGTGTCCTGAAAAATGTGGTTGTACCCAATGTCCACTTAACCACGGACATGTGGACAAGTGGAACAGGGCAGACTATGGACTATATGACTGTGACAGCCAACTGGGTAAATGTATCACCTTACGCAGCAACAACAGCAGTGTCACCAGTAGCAGCATCTCAGAAACACCAGCTCGTTCCAAGGCAGGCTACGCTGTGTATCACCGGTTTCAGTAAGAGGCACACCGCCAACAACCTCTTAGAGAAACTGAGGGAAATCATCGCCCAGTGGCTTTCCCCACTTAGACTCTGCTGGGGATTTGTGATATCTGACAACGCCACCAATATTGTGCGGGCATTACATCTGGGCAAATTCCAGCACGTCCCATGTTTTGCTCACACAATAAACTTGGTAGTGCAGAATTTTCTGAAAAACAAAAGGGGCGTGCAGGAGACGCTTTGGGTGGCCCGAAAAATTTCTGGACACTTTCGCCATTCAGCGACTGCGTGCGCCTGTGTCATAAGTAAAGGGCCCGGCTGGCTTGTCCGTTAAAGGGTGCTGTAACCCCCAAAGTGCACTCCAAACAAAATAAAAAATTCTTCTTTTTTTTTTCTGTCTTTGTGAATTGTGTGGGCTGTAGCTGCACCTGCATCCTCAAAGCAGCAGCGACAAGCGTGCATCTGTCTGTTAAAGGGTGGTGTAACCCTCAAAGTGCGCCCCACAAACAATAAAAAAATTCTTCTTTTCTTTTCTGTCTTTGTGAATTGTGTGGGTTGTAGCCGCACCTGCATCCTCAAAGCAGCAGCGACAAGCGTGCGTCTGTCTGTTAAAGGATGGTGTAACCCTCAAAGTGCGCTCCACAAAAAATAAAAAATTATTTTTTTTCTGTCTTTGTGAATTGTGTGCACTGTAGCTGCATGTGCATCAACAAAGGAGCAGCGCCAAGCGTGCGCCTGTGTCCCATAAGTCTGTTAAAGGGTGGTGTAACCCCCAAAGTGCTCCAAAAAATAAAAAACAATTTTTTTCTGTGTTTGTGACTTGTGTGCGATGTAGCCGCACATGCATCAACACAGTAGCAGCGCCAAGCGTGCGTCTGTGTCATAAGTCAAGGGCCGGTTTGGACATCTGGTTGGGACTGAAGGACTTGCCAATAATTTCTGACAAGAGTACTGTCACTGCATATAATACTGTCCTCAAAGCAGCAGCGACAAGCGTGCGTCTGTCTGTTAAAGGGTGGTGTTACCCCCAAAGTGCGCTCCAACAAAATAAAATAATCTTCTTTTTTTCTGTGTTTGTGTGTGAAATGTATGCCCAGTAGCCGCACCTGAATCCTCAAAGCAGCAGTGCCAAGCGTGCGTCTGTCTGTTAAAGGGTGGTGTAACCCCCAAAGTGCGCTCCAACCAAAATAAAATAATCTTCTTTTTTTCTGTCTTTGTGTGTGAAATGTATGCCCAGTAGCCGCACCTGCATCCTCAAAGCAGCAGCGACAAGTGTGCGTCTGTCTGTTAAAGGGTGGTGTAACCCTCAAAGTGCGCTCCACAAAAAATAAAAAATAATTTTTTTTTCTGTTTTTGTGAATTGTGTGGGCTGTAGCCGCACCTGCATCCTCAAAGCAGCAGTGACAAGCATGCGTCTGTCTGTTAAAGGATTACATCGGTGACAGCATCCAAGTAGGCATGTCAGACAGTCCGTACCTGTACTGGCAGGAAAAGAGGCAATTTGGAGGCCCCTGTACAAACTGGCTCTATTTTACCTGAGTTGCCCCCCCCCTCCAGTGTGTATTCTGAAAGAGTGTTTAGTGCAGCCGGGAACCTTGTCAGCGAAAGGCATAGGAGGTTGCTTCCACAAAATGTGGAGAAGATGATGTTCATAAAAATGAATTATCAACTCTTCCAGGGAGACCAGCCTCCAGAACTTACAGAGGGACCTGTGGTTGTGGAATCCAGCGGGGACGAATTAATGCTCTGTGAGGATGAGGATGTACACAACACTGAAGAGGGTGAGGAATCAGTGGATGAGGAGGATGAGGACGACATCTTGCCTTCGTAGAGCCAGTTTGTGCAGGGACAAACTGGCTTGTTTTGCCAGCTTGTTTTGTGGGGGCCCAAATGAACCAATCATTTCAGCCACAGTCGTGTGGCAGACCCTGGCACTGAAATGATTGGTTTGTTAAAGCGTGCATGTCCATACAACACAAGGGTGGGTGGGAGGGCCCAAGGACAATTCCATCTTGCACCTCTTTTTTTTCTTTTCATTATGTACTGTTTAGGGCCTAGTTTTTCAAACTGCCATCCTGTCTGTCACTGCAGTGTCACTCCTAGATGGGCCACGTGTTTGTGCCGCCCACTCGTGTCACTTAGCATAGTCATCAAGCTACCTCGGTGCAACCTTTTGGACATAAAAACACTATTGTGAGGTGTTCAGAATAGACTGGAAATGAGTGGAAATTAAGGTTATTGAGGTTAATAATAGCATAGGAGCAGAAAACCCCACAAATTCTGTGATTTTAGCTGTTTTTATGCTTTTTTTAAAAAAATACAGATCCAAAACACAAAACCCAGAACCCAAAACACGGAAGAGTGGTTTGGGCAAAACCAATCCAGATCCAAACACGAAGAAAGATCCAGATCCAAAACCAAAACACAAAACACGAAAAGTGGCCGGTGCACACCCCTAATATGCACACAAATGTATTTGTATAAAATCTAGCATATATCTTTAATAATCCAGGATCCTTACATTTTTCATCCATACGTATAATGTCTAATCTCATGGGACAGTTTCCCAAGTGAATGAAAAGTGACATGCAAGTAGATCTGGCATGCATAACAGTAATGGAATCCTGTAAACAATTTGTTACAAAGCCATAAATTAGCAAATGTGATTGTATGTGACGCATCACAATACTTTGTGCTAATATTTCTCTTTAAATTACTTTCACATCTTTCCAGTCACCTTTTTATTTGCCAGCTTTGATCTGTATCTCTGTCAGTCAGATGTGCAGAAACCTGGAGGAAACTTCATGTATCAGGAAATGAACAAGTTGCCTGCTGTACAATAAGTTTTGAGGTGACTTTCTAAACTTAATCCAGAATAAAAAGTTATTTAAGGATAGTGAAAAAATGAAGTTTCAGCTTCCCTGAAGCAATGTTCAGTTGATCTGGCTCAAAGATTAATGATACTCCTCATTCTATGTTTATGACCAGAAGCATTGATCTGTTTTGATTTAGTAAGATGAGAAACCAGTTGTTTCTATTATTCCTCTGAGCACAAAATCTGAATTAAATTATAAACATTGTTTTGTTTGAAACTACAGATTATTCTGTATGGCATTTTTTTGCTTGCATTACTCAGTCTCATTAATCAAATATTTAATGCGTCATATGTATGCAAAAGTTAAGACTTATTTATCATGATCTGCCCGATAGCGGCGATGGACACTTTTTAAATATCGCCACTAATTGCAAAAAAAAATAGTGTTTTGCTTCAATTTATCAATTAGATCTTGCCAGGAGAGCGCCAGCGAGAGGGTATGTCCTGACCAGTTATTTGTGCTTTACAATTAACTTTCGCCTGGCTTTGTTGGCATTGCAAAAATGAGCTCTACCTGGTACTCATCTATTTATTAACATTTATTTATATAGCTCTATCATATTAGACTGCAATTTACAATAGCAAACAAATCCAGTAATAAATCAAGACTGGGTATTATGAGACAGAGAGTTAACAGGCAGGAGCATAACTATACTGTATGCAGTAGGTGCTGTTGCTATCAGTAGCGGCTTTAGGCACGGGTAAGCCGGGCCATCGCCCGGAGCGCCATTGTATCCGGCGGGCGTTAGAAACGCCCACCCTCCCTCCCAGCGCTCTAGTGACTATGTACCTTCAGGGGGAGGGAGCAGAGGAGGGAAGGGGCGGCAACACAGGACGGCGCTGCGCGCAGCAAAGCCTAGTGCCGGCTCTGGTTGCTATGGGGTACTCCCTTGCACCCAGCTCCCATTGGCATCAATGCCAAATGATGCAGTAAATGCAAATTAAACTGTATTGACAGAAAGGGATAGTCTAAAAATTATGCTGTATGGAATGGATACTAGTGTAGGTATGCGGTTAGGAAGCCGTCGGTTGAAATGCTGACTGCCGGCTTCCTGACTGTGAAATCCCAGCATGGGACTAATGATAGGCATCGCAATCCCAATGCCTATCATCATCCACCTGCCAAAATCCCGACGCCCAGCATACCGAACAAAGGTAAGCCCGGGCATTGGGAGCAGACAGCTGTGAGGGGGGGTTAGGTTTAGGGGCTCCCAGGGGACTTAAGGTTAGGCACCCCCCGGGAGGGTTAGGGTTAGGCTAGGGGAAGGGGGGTTAGGGTTAGGCACCCTCAGGGGGAGGTTAGGGTTAGGTACCCCCCCCGGGAGGGTTAGGTCTAGGGTGCGAGGGGGGGTTAGGTTTAGGCACCCCTGGGGGGAGGTTAGGGTTAGGCACTAGGGGGGGAGGTAAGGGTTAGGCACCCCTAAAGGAGGTTAGGGGGAGAGAGGTTTAGGGATAGTTAAAATACTTACCCTGTCGGGATCTTCAGTCTTCTGCCTTCTTGCATCGGTATTATATCCGACGGGCTTATGTCTGGCAGTATGTCATACCGATTCCCTAGTGTATTCAATACAGTGAGTTCAATACATTAGATCATGGTGAGCTGTTTTTAGTCTGTCCCTTTCTACCAGCCCACCACTAGCAGTGGATTTTGTGTAACAGATTGGTTGCACAGTGCACAAGGGGAAAATGGCAGAGGACATGGAACACAGTAGGCAGGGGCCCACAGAAATGAACTGGTGACACTGTGTCATAATGTGAACTGGGGACACTGTGTGGCATAATATAAACTGAGGGAACTACAGCATAATGTGAACTGTTGGCACTCAGTGGCATAATGAAGCTGGGGCACTGTGTTGCATAATATGAACTAGGGACATGGTGGTATGTTAACTGGGGGCACTGTGTGGCATAATGTGATCTAGGGCACTGTATGGCATAATATGACATGGCAACATTACAGTGTGGCATAATGTGATCTAGATTCACTGCAGTGCAGCATAATGTAAACTGGGCGCACTATAACAGGGCATTATAATGTGTCACTCTGAACTGTGGGAACTGTGTGGCAAAATATAAGCCTTGGCACTATTATGCAGCACAAAATTAACTATGGCACAATTATGGTGCTTAAAACTTACTAGTACACTACTATGGGGCATAAAATGAAAAACCACTGCTGAGATAGGTGTCTTTCTACAAGCATTGGGGGCTCCTTCAAAATGTTGCTATAGGTCTCACAAACTTCTACTTACATCGGTGAATGGTCTTATTTATCATATTGGGTATTTCAAGTGCCAATATTAGTAATGTAAAGCCAGACATATTTTGCACTTAATAATATTGGCACTTATAGTATATGTGGTGATTTTTAAAAATGTTAATTCATAAATAAACCCCCAAATCTTAGACATTAAACTAAATGTCTGATAGATGGAATACGTTGAATGAGATTTTTATTGGAAAACTAGTGTCACAATCCTGACTCACTTTTTCCATATTCTCCTATGTTTTACCTCTGCAGTGTTTGTTCCAGCTACGGCTGAGGTCCGCTCATGCTGTGACCACACATCAATCCCGGATGATGCAGAGGTCCTCCTGCACTGCACATCGCATCCAACTGGCTGAGTGGTCTGTCCACGCTGTTCCTGCTCTATGCTCTCAGCATGCTAGCAATCAGGCTGCACACCAGAGCTCCCTCCAAAACTCAGTATGGGCACAGTCATGTTGGATTCAGGGCCTGATTCAGAGCCGCTCGCTCTGCTCGCTCTGAATCAGGGCTGGGCTTTTTTTTTTTTGATCGGCCTCTTGGTCACTTGCATAGCTGTGGGTGACCACCCACAGCTATTGCGAGCGGCCATGATGATGGTCGCGATGGTCAAGACCATCTCGACCATCGGGCTTGAAACAAGACCCTTGTGGTAGGGTCTCGTGGCCGCAAGCCCCAGAGAGATTTCGGCTCTAACAGAGCCAGAATCTCTCATGTCAGTGGGGCCACCCCCAAATGGCAGGCGTTCTCGTGGGAACGCCTCCGTTTGGGCAGTCACCCCCCCCGGCCCGCCCACCAAAGGGGGTGAGGTGTCAATCAACATCGACAGCTCGCCCCCTTTGGTGCGAGACCCAGAGCGACGGATTGCCCGTCGCTAGCCGGGTCTCACGCATGCGCATGCGCTGTGGGCCACCATCGACCCGGTTGCGAGCGCTCAGCACTTGCGACCGGGTCTGAATCAGGCCCTCAGTCCCCTGACTCTCCAACACCATTCAGACTGCTGCTTCCAGTCCAGCTGATCGCAGCATCCAATCCCTGGGGATCCACCAGTATAAATTCCATTTGCTGACTGTCCGCCATTGCCAGAACAACGTCGTTTCTGCTGAAGTTACAGCTCTGTGCTGAGCTCCCAGGTACTCTGTATCTGAATGGTTCCAGTCCGTGTGATTCCAGTTCCAAGTCTGGTTGCAAGTCTCCCTTCCCATCTGTGCTCCAGTCTGGGTTATCCACTGAGACTTGTTCCTAACTCCAACCATCGGCCCCAGCCGATATCTCCAACCATTGGTCCCAGCCGATATATCTAACCATTGGTTCCAGCTGATATCTCCAACCATTGGTCCCAGAAGATATCTTCAACCATCGGTCACAGAAGATATCTTCAACCATCGGTCCCAGCCAGCCCAGTACTGCAATTCATCAACATCGGTCCCAAACTGACCCAGTACTGCAATTCATCAACATCGGTCTCAAACCAACCCAGTACAGCAATTCATCAACATCGGTCTCAAACCGATCCAGTACTGCAATTCATCAACATCGGTCCCAACTGATCAAGTTAATCAATTCATCAACATCAGTTCCAATTGTATCCAAACATCTATTCCAACCTGTCTCCAAACATTGGTCCTAATCCAATTGTCTCCCAACATTGGTCCCAATCTGATCCTGCATCATCGATTCTATATAATCAATTCTACAGCATCAGCTTCTATCCAATTCTGCAACTACAGTTCCACTTCAACCCTAAGTCTAATAAAGTTGTTCCATATCTGTCCTCGCCTTCGGGTCTAACATCTCCAGCATTTTCCCTGCCTCCACTTCAGCCTTACACGCCTGACCCAGCCAACATCAACCCTCAGGCGTGACAGCTAGTCTCTGCCTCCAAATAGAGAATTGTGTATAGCTCTACGGTGTCTTCAGCATGTTTTTAATGTTTCTGAGCTTATCTTAAAGCCTCAAAGAGACTATCTTGTGTTTCCTCTAAATAAGTGGTAATCACCCCAATTTGTCTCCATTGGTGAGATGGACAAGGAAAATTTTTAATTAAACCAACTGGCACGTTGCATGGAATCTTGTTTCGAGTACACATCTTTTAAAACGTTGCCACCAGAAAGAACATGCAATCAATTTTTGAGTTTGATTTACTCCAAAATGTCCAGTAGATTTGGACTTAAGGACTAATTTTAATACTTCTACTCAGACAGACTCAGGTATATTAAGGCATTAAAGTTGAGTCCAACAGCCATTGTTTAATGTTAAATTAACATCCACAGAAGGATGTTTGACAAAACGATAACTATCATACTAGATGAAGACAACCTAAATACCGGCGCCGGCATCCCAAAGGTAAGTATTGGGGGTTAGGGGAGGGTTAGGTTTAGGCACTGGTGGAGGGTTAGGGTTAAGCACTAAGGGGGGAGGGTTAGGATTAGGGTGCGGGGAGGGTAGGGGGAGGTTAGGTTTAGGCACTAGGGGGGAGGTTAGGTTCATGCATCAGGGAGGGAGGGTTAGGGGTAAAGGTTAGTATTAGGAAACGTACCTGTTAGTGTCTGGATTGTGACTGTTGGGATGCCGCTGTTGGTATTCTAACAGCCAGCATCCCGACAGCCGGGATCCCATACCCAACCCTTATCATACCCATCATTCAGAAGTAAATCTATAGAAACAATTGACCAATAAAAAGTCATGTTTTGGAAGAATGACTTTTAGAGTTTCCTGCAAGATTGTGTTCTGAAAACATTCTAGAGTTGTCATCTATTGTGCCATTTCAGGATCTGGGTCCAATAGGAGTTTTAAATTTCCAATAGCAATTTGTAAAGCCAATAAAATTCTTCCGCTTCTTTTCTTCACTGTTAGGGCAGGCCAATAAAAAACTGCTTCAATCCAGTGCTAGAATAGCGCTGCTTCTGAAACTTCAGACTGTAGGCCTGATTCAGACCTGCTCGCGAGCGCAGGACGCTCGCAAGCGGGTCGATGGTGACCTACTGCGCATGCGCACGATGGAGGGAGCTCCGTCATGCGCATGTGTGAGACCCGGCTAGCGACGGGGTAGCCGTCGCTCCGGGTCTCGCACCAAAGGGGGCGTGCTGTCGATGTTGATTGACAGCACATTTGAAAAAAAGGAGGTGAAAGGGTAGAGTACTACCCAGCTCCCGGCGCTAATATAGATTGATAACAAAAACCGTCAGTCGTGATCAGCCGCAACTGCTTGGAGTTTAGTGTTTAGTATAAATACAAATAGAACGGCACAGGCAATGCGCTGTGATCACATCTGACTAAATAGGATGTTCTTTCATGCAATAGAACACACTGTGTGAATAAAAATAGATTTTACTTCTAAAAAATGGATACACAAAATACATACAATACATGAAACATATAAGAAGACTGAGCATATGAATAAAAAACGAATGAGTGAAAAAATTGTAACAAAATAGATAATTTGTATCAGAAGATGAATCTTCTATTGAGCGAATATGAAACAGTTGAAATGTAAGAGATCAGTTCAATCTAATCACATCAATTGGATAGAATTGTGCTGGATTTGTCCTTGTACACGCTGTTTATAAATCCTGCATTCTGACACCTGTAGTATACAACTGAAATAGTTGTATTTAACTTGTTGGTAGATAAAGTAACAATAAGTCGTGCTGGCGTCCCAGCATGTACTTGACTTTTATAAAAACCAGTTGGGATGTGAGACTTCTATTGTGTTGTGAAGTCTCCCCGTGGGAGAGTATGTCCGCCGGCACAGACGTGGGTTAAGCGGCAGACAGATTGTTTCCCTCTCTCCATATGGATGTAAAGGAGAGAGTGTGTCTTACCACTATCAGGAGCTGCATAGCAGTGTAGTCACTGTGAGGGGCTGGATGGTAGCGCTCCGTGAGACCAATGTCTCCACTGTCTGTAGCTCCACGGTCAGCTCCGGAATCTCTCCAAGGGTGCAGGTGTGTAGAACGCAGTAGAAGGACTTGGCGGCAATGACGTCAACGCCTTTCATCTCTCTAGTCCAGAGACTTTTTCAAGACTGACATTACAATGATAAGTGCCGTATTTATCCTTCAAGGAAGTCCGCCTTTGTAATTACTTTAATCATGGACAGCTGGATTGGATCCAAATAAACTTGACAGCTGTGTTTCACAGTTCATTGAGTTTGAGAATGGTATGAAGAAAAAAACAATGACTATTTGAAAGGGGGGGGAAGGGGGGGGGGAGAGGGAACACCACGATGGAGATCCAAAAGGACTTTCCGTTGTTGCGGCAGAGAGGTTCTGTGAAACTAAAAGAGGTGGTAACAGGTTCAGAAAACTCTGTCTAGGTGAGTCTGCCTGGATTTCAAGTTAGAGATACCATGTATCCAGGAGGTTTAAACGAAGCCCAGATTTTGCTTGTTTAGACAATTAAAAATACATCTGGCCTTGTATGTTCCATGACGATAATGTGAGATGACGTCTGTCGCCACATTTTTCTCCTGGTTCATAGAAGGCCTCGCAATTTATTTCTATACATCACAACATTTTCCTATGTTACAACATGCCACAACAGGGCCCTTATTCAATGTATTCACGATCCACTATAGATGTTAAAATGTAAAAAAGAAAAATGCAAAAGTGTTAAAGGGATAACATAAGCACATTAAGACCACTAACAAATCTCCTAAAAATATGTAGAAAAATCTACAGAAAAATCTATAATTATTTTGCACACCTCATAGACTTATCGATCTGGACATGTCTTACTTGAAAAAATTGCCTAACAACAATTTTTCTCCCTTCCTCCTCCTCCCCCTTTTTCCTTTTTTTCCCTCCCACATGTTTGATATATTCTACACATGTTCACATTTTTTGATATATCACATTTTTTATATATTTTTTGATTCATTTAAAAAATTTTTACATTTCATTAATATTTATTTTTATTATTTTTCATTTTTTATTTTTTATTTTCTATTATCTCATTTATCCTTATTTATCATTGTCCATTTTTTTCCATCACTTATCATTCATAACAATACCAATATTATCATGTTTATTCACATTTACATATTTCAGTATGTTTATAGCATTATCATTCATTATCATAATTATTTTTATTGTATACAATGTTCATCACATATTGGTAAATTCCATGTGCAATCACACACGTTTTTTTCATGGTTTTTACTCCGCATTTATGGATTTCATATAGTCATTATTTTTTTCTTCATACCATTCGCAAACTCAATGAACTGTGAAACACAGCTGTCAAGTTTATTTGGATCCAATCCAGCTGTCCATGATTAAAGTAATTACAAAGGCGGACTTCCTTGAAGGATAAATACGGCACTTATCATTGTAATGTCAGTCTTGAAAAAGTCTCTGGACTAGAGAGACGAAAGGCGTTGACGTCATTGCCGCCAAGTCCTTCTACTGCGTTCTACACACCTGCACCCTTGGAGAGATTCCAGAGCTGACCGTGGAGCTACAGACAGTGGAGACATTGGTCTCACGGAGCGCTACCATCCAGCCCCTCACAGTGACTACATTGGTCCCGGAGAGCGCTGATATTCAGCTCCTGATAGTGGTAAGACACACTCTCTCCTTTAGAGCCATACATAGAGGGGGAAACAATCTGTCTGCCGCTTAACCCACGTCTGTGCCGGCGGACATACTTTCCCATGGGGAGACTTCACAACACAATTGAAGTCTCACATCCCAACTGGTTTTTATAAAAGTCAAGTACATGCTGGGACGCCAGCACGACTTATTGTTACTTTATCTACCAACAAGTTAAATACAACTATTTCAGTTGTATATTACAGGTGTTAGAATGCAGGATTTATAAACAGCGTGTACAAGGACAAATCCAGCACAATTCTATCCAATTGATGTGATTAGATTGAACTGATATCTTACATTTCAACTGTTTCATATTCGCTCAATAGAAGATTCATCTTCTGATACAAATTATCTATTTTGTTACAATTTTTTCACTCATTCGTTTTTTATTCATATGCTCAGTCTTCTTATATGTTTCATGTATTGTATGTATTTTGTGTATCCATTTTTTAGAAGTAAAATCTATTTTTATTCACATAGTGTGTGTTCTATTGCATGAAAGAACATCCTATTTAGTCAGATGTGATCACAGCGCATTGCCTGTGTTGTTCTGATTGACAGCACGCCCCCTTTGGTGGGTGTGCTGGGTGCGTTGCTGCCAGACGGAGGCGTTCCCATGGGAACGCCTACCATCTGAAGCCGGCCCCACTGACATCAGTAGTGATGTCAGTGGGAGTGATTTTGGCTCTGATAGAGCCAAAATCACTCCAGGGCTTGCGGCAGCGAGACCCTACCGCAGGGTCTCCGTCACAAGCCTGATGGTCGCGATGGTCTTGACAATCGCGACCATCATCATGGACGCTCGCTATAGCTGTGGGTGGTCACCCACAGCTATGCGAGCGTCCAAGAGGCCGCTCCATTTTCAGGAAGGAGGGCCCTGATTCAGAGCGAGTGCTTTGGTCAGAGTGTCCGGCTCTGAATCAAGCCCTCTATTACATAACATATGTAATGTGTATGCTTGTGGCAGATTCTTATATATTTATTTAAAGTTAAGTTTTAATATAAGAGTGCAACTGTATAGAGTATATTCCTGTTCTTCAAGCAATTGTACTATTTCTTACTATTGGGAACATCACCAGCCTAATTCTATCTGTGTTTATAGTGTTTAAATGCAATTTATATGGTAGCTGTTTTTAAAAAATCTAATGCAGTACTCTAACCTATGTAGTAATCTAACCTATGTCTTCTTTGAATTCCATCTGATATTTGTATTTTTAGAACTGTTGTCTGGTTTGTCAGGTTTTTGCAAGTTTCTCACAGAGTAGACTAGAATGCACTTCGAGATGTGGATCAGGGCTTGCGTTCCAAGCATGGTGACCTTGTCTGACCCTTTTGAACTTAGGAGCTCGTTCAGACCCAGAGGCTAAGCTGCGCTCTCACGCAGCTAAAAGGGGCCGGGTATGCAAATACCGCGATCACACTGTTTGGTGAAAGGATGCCCTCTATGCCTTAGAGAGTGATGGCAGTGAGCATACGCAGGAGTATAAAGCCGCCCACCTTTCTCTCTTAGCACACGTCATCTCCAGGAAGTGTGTGATTAATCGGTGACATCGAGAGCCATCGGAGCTGCACGCAGCGCTTGAGGTAGACCCTACCCCGCCGCAAGCAACGGGATCACTGCAGACTAAAATACAACCAAGTGACATGTATAATGACGCATCTTTGCTAATTATGCACACCCATAAAACTCCGTTTTGATGACCAGACACGCCTGCGTTCGGAGCACCACTCCCCCGTTCACAAGCACCTTCCATTGTTACCACCCACAAATGGCACTATCTGTCACTCAAAGTAGCGTCCAGTCTGTGTACTATGAGCACACGATTCCCAGCCGCAGTGACTGTTTGCTCATGCGTACTTTAACGCATACGCATGCGCAAATGTGCAATAATCGCCCATAGCGTGCGTTCACAGCTTAGCGAACGGGTCTGAATCAGGCCCTTACTACACAGTTGGTTGGCCATTACAATTTTTGTTTACAATTTTTGCCTTTTTCAGAATGCATGTATTTATTTATTGAAATCAGATCTTGCTTGTAAATACTATTTCTATTTTTTCTCATTGGTTTATAATAAAGTAGTGTAGTAATGTAATGATGCACAGCTGGACCCTAAATGGTGTAGCAGCATTGCCCTCATCAGCACCAGTTGGTATCATTGACCTAGTAGACAAAATTTTACTCTTTGGCACAGGTCAACCAGAAATTGTAAATGTCTGTTTTCATCAAAGGAAAAGTGTCCGCACAAACCTGTAATATAACCTTAGCTTTTAACAATCATCCATTCCAATCCATATAATGTTAATTGGTTTAAAAGACCAATAAAACCCAAACTATATTAAAGGTGGAGGTGCGCCCAGGAATAAGAACAATAATTAAACAAAAGAAGAAAAAAGTATTCCCATAAGGTGCACTGACTGGACAGATTGTACTTGATGTAGCTTAATTATGTCTAAACATATGAAAATCCAGATACAAAGAAATAAAATATAACACTTATTAATATATATAAATTTACATAAAAAGCCAGAAAAATATTGTGATCAGTTAAAATCATGAAAAAGTGTATAATAATGTGAAATAAAGAAATTAAAAACACTATTTACTTGTCCTGTGATACTTTTAATTGTATAACCTAATGGTTCTAAATATCTTATGATGTTAGTCACAATGAATATTATTAAGTTAATGTGAGCATATGGATCTTATCATCTTATAGTTATCTATTGGAGAAATTCACCATTTAAATAAATAGTAACCATCTTATATTACCATAGCGAGCCTATCAGTGGCGGGACTAGAGAGTGGTGGGCCCAGGTGCAAGAATATGTTTTGTCCCCATCCTCCCTCATCTTCCTCTGCCCCCTTCACCTTCCTCTGCTTCCAGCCCCTGTCACCTTCTGCCCAAGTCTTCATCACCTTCCTCTGCTTCCAGCCTTCTTCATTTTCTTCTGCCCCTACATCTTCCTCTAAGTACAGCCCCTGTTACCACTTCACACCACCTTCACACCACCGGGGCCCGCCTGCTCTTACCGCCACTCCCTCCAGTGGCACGCACTGTGTTCAAAACAAACTTTATTGACCATAGGGGCTTGCCCACCGCCTGCCTCTATGGTCAATAAAGTTTGTTTTGGACATGATGAGCCACGCCGCTTGAGGGAGTGGCGATAGGAATGGGCAGGCCTCAGAGGCCCCCCGTTCAGCCCGGAACTCCAGTCCCAGCACTCTTCCCCTGATGGCGGCCCTGCTGGTGGTGGATGCAGCAGCACTGTCAGGGCAGGCAGCTATGGGCCCCTCCACCACAGCAGGCCCTGGTGCAAGGCACCGACTGCACCAGCTCTAGTTCCACCATTGGAGTCTATCTAAATAGGCCAATCTATGATGGCTCTCCGGTAGTTATTGAGGTATCTCAGGTATTAAATGTGAATGATCCTCAAATCGGCTGTGAAATACCATCCCTCTTTGAATTGGACCCAGAAACGAGACATCGGCAGTGCATCCACCTCTGAATTGTAGTATATAAATGATGGCAGTAATTTAAAGTATACAGAGATTCCAAAAATAGCCTTGTACCATATATGGAGTTCATATGGACTCATAAGAAGTTTCCAGAATTTCGAAGATGTGACTGAAAAAGGTAAATACATTAGAATCTTTATATGGTGTAGTGTTTATTTAAAACAAACAAAAGTGCACATGCAATAAAAAAGTTATAGGTTTATCTGGGTTAATTAAAAAGTCACTGAGTGGTTATTATTGTTATTATTATCCTTTATTTTTATGACATCACAAGGGTTCCTCAGTGCCTTACAAATGAGAAAACAAATGAGAAAACAAGAAAACTGTCTTACAGTGAAAATCAATGAAGCACAAGGACATTGTTATAAACATTGTTGCATCCATGATCCATGAGCAGCAGTGGCAGCAGCAACCAAAGGTTAGGTGCCATTGTAGGGAGTATAAGTTAGTGTTAGTAAGGGAAAGGAGAAGTATATGAGGGAAGAGAGCCTTTCTCGTGAGAGCATACAATCTAAATTGGAGGGGCACATAGACAGGGGTGACACAGATTGGTAGACAATGAGGAGGGGCAGTGGGTTAGGATGACAGCTGGATGGTTTTGATGAAGTGAGTTTTGAGAGCCCTTTTGAAGTTTAGTAGAGGGGCAGAGAGTCTAATAGAAAGAGGGAGAGAATTCCAAAGGTAGGAAGCAGCACAGACAAAATATTGGTGGTGGGAGAGGGAGGAATTAATCAGTTGGCAAGAGAGTCAGCATGCATTTGTGGAGCGAAGTGGGCGGGCGGGAGTGTGAAGGGAGATAAAGTCAGAGATGTACATGAGATAGGATTGGGTGAGGGCTTTGTAAGTGAGTGTGAGAAGCTTGAATTGGGTTCTGAATGAAAAGAGCATTGTTATGAGCCATCATGACAGCAATAACAGGCAAAGACAGCCACAGTGAAGTTGGTCCAGGCTGATTGCTCCCAGCAGGAAAGCCTCTGTGAACATGCAGCTCTCAGCTGCTCATAGTGGTAATTATTGTACCAGAGGCTGGTCTCGTTTGCTCCCATGGGATTGGTTCTGACTTCTGTTATAGGACAACCAGCCTATTCCTGCTTTGCCAGAGATATTTTCTTGTGGAAGTCGTGCCATCTGGTCCCTGTTCCTGTATCTGCTGTTTGGTATTTCTTGTTCCTGTCCTGGTTCTGCCTTGTGTTACCTGTACCTGTTGCAAATATACCTGAAACATTAATTGTGCTGCAAATCCACCCTACAGGCCAATGGTGCAGTGTACTGTTGCTATTCCATCCTGAAATATATGTACATATCTCTTGCTGCTATTATGCTCTGCAAAACACACACTGGTTAATATATTGCTATTTCAATTCAGCATTATATGTTTTGCCGCAATTCCATACTGCCAGCTGCATGTGTATCTGAGTTTATTGCTATACCATCTTGCAATATATCTGTTGTTTGTGATTGCCACTATTTTATGTAGTTATGTTTATATGCAATCATATGCTGTTATTGTCCACAGTGCATGCTGCTCTGTGGTAATTACCCTGTGATATTTATTCATAATATTGCTGATATTCACTCTACCTGTTATTAGCGTGCATTCTATCTTGCTGGTGTCCACAGCTGCAGGCTGCTCCATGGTTAATATTACATTTGTACTACTACTCCAGTTTTACCTTGCAAACTCCCACTGTTTGTATACACCCTACTGTCCAGAGGCTAAGACCTGGTGGCATTCTAAGTACCGGTTAGTGCATCATACTCTATGGGAACAACAGGAGGTTGTTATAGGCAGAAGCCCTCCCTACAGTGACTCTAGGGGACTTATACAAATACAGGGGAGATTCATTACAGGCTTGCAGAAGAGGGGAGGCAGATGTAATATGGACAATATGGAATCCAGACTGCAATGGGTTGAGCAGGGAGTGGGAGGAAAGAAAGACAGTAAGTCAGTTGTAGACAATCCGCTCAAGGAGTTTGGAGGCAAATGGGAGGAGAGAGATGAGGTGGTAGTTGGAAAGAGTGTTAGAATTAAGGCTGGGCTTTTTAAGACTGGGGGAGACAAAGGCATTCTTGAATGCAGAGAGGACAGTGAAAGGGAATCTACAGTAGGTGTTCCTCTTGTTTTTCAGGACCCCAAGGAAGGGGCATGTACCAATTCTGAGGCACTTCTCTAGAAAAATAGATGACATGAAATCCACCTAAAAAATACCCATGTGTTACTGGGCCTGATTCAGCAAGGATCGCAATTGCAAAGCTGCACACAGGCATCTGTGCGATTGCGATCCTTGCTATTATGCAAATGCAGCAGGAGATGTATGACACCCCCTGCTGCATTTGCAATCCCAGCACTGCGACGGAGGTCCCAGGCTGGGATCACCATCGCGACCAGCCGGCCAGCTTACTCAAGCTGGCCGGCTTGCGAGCCCAGCTGACTGTGTACATCCACGCAGTCCCTGGGCTGGCCACTCCCGGAAAACGTTTCTGGGAACACCGGCCGAACCCGCACCACCCCTTAAATGCCTCGGCCTGTCAATCAGGCAGAGGCATTCAAGGGCTTGCATGTGTCTTGGCAGGACCCATTCTACACACTCGCAGAATAGGTCTTGTGCATGCGCAGATTCCCTTGCGTGCACTGCTGAATCAGGCTCACTGTACTTCGATATGTACATTTTTGTGTCCATTTTCATTCCTTTACCTTTATTAGCAGTATACTCACCAGCTGTTGTGATGATTTGTCACATGACGCTGTAGAACCAATTCTGAGTAATCCTTTGCTTGTGTTTGTAAACTTATTTGTGTTCTCTATTCACATATTCCCTAACTCTCCATTACTAATATTTATAAACTTTATTTCTTTTTTCATATTAGTAACAGGTTCCCATATGAGATTCACTGATTGAGGCATGACTGCTTCTGCTGCTATTACAATTAAATAACTAATACATTCCAATTTAGAAAGTCCATACTGGGTTTGATGCAACACTTGTTGGGGGATGCTTACTGCCTTTACATAATGTTTGGATCATGAATGAATGCTTATTGAATTCAGTGCCGCAACCGGGCTCCATGAAGCCTTGTACCGGCCCAACCACCTAATCCGGTAATGTCATGATGTCAGGGCTTGGGTACGCCAGCTCCTTTAAGTCTTAAGGACGTTCCAGGCAGCACCACAGGCTACACTGGTCTTGTCTGGAGCATCACATTGGACGCTCTGGGTAGCTCTGCAGTAGTGCTAGTGGCTGCAGGCAGGGCCGTAGCTAGGGTAGTGCGGCCGGTGCCATCGCACAGGGCACCACATGTCAGGGGGTGCTGTTTGTGCCTGTCAAATTTCTGTTTATTATCATTCTTGCTTGTAGCTTCCTCTTATTTCATCCCCAGCATATCCTGGCATCTCCTATCTCTTCCCTGGCCATTCCCCATGAAGCCATGGCCCTTTTTTGTGTGCATTATGTCCCTTTGAAAAATGAGGGGGACGCCAGTGTTCTTTCTGGCACAGGTCTCCAAAAAGTCTAGTTACGGCTCTGGCTGCAGGGTACCATTCCAGGCACCCTGCAAGTCACCAGCAGGTGCTAATGGGCTTTTTTAAATCCAAGTTCCGTATCGGCAACAGTTCTGAACCAGGACACAAAAGTGAATCCGAACCTTGACACGGTTCTACTCGGAATCCCTACATCTACATGTCTACTGTAAATATCTGTAAATAAAATGTTCAATTGTTAAGTACACATATTTACAACTGTAAGATAACCCACCAGCCACTTCATAGTGCTACCGCTAATAGGATGGTCCTAACCCTAAGCAGTAATTCTCCCTATGTTGGGCCATATCTTCATATGATTTCATGCAGAACTGGGACAAAACACTGTATGCAACGCTTGATCCATCTAAATCAACAGATCCCACCAAATACACGCTTTTGGGAAACTCACCCATTTTTTTTATGTAGGCGATAATTATATGCATTTAAAGGGGCCACATTTAAATATATGCAATAATATAATTTAATATAATAATATAATTTGAGTAATAAATAACCTATGTTGATTTAACCAAGTTGCAGTGACAATATCTATTTTTTTTTTTCTAGGTACTTCAAAACAGAAAGCACATAAAAACTAAAATAGATATCATAGGTGGAGCTTCAGTGCATACATCTTCAGCAGTCATGTCATTGGCCATCATTTGTGACATGCAAAATAGCAGAGGAGGATTGCAGAATTCTATTTGTGACACCTCATACCTCCCAACATTTAACTTTTTTAAGTTAACCCTTGCGCGCTGTAGGCGCTTCCGCACCTGAAAAGGACATGGCCTTGGAGATGCTGGGCTTCCTCCAGAGTTCCTCCCAACACAGTGTTTGATGCCCAAAGCTGGACAGTTTGGAGGTATGATGCCATTTCAGTGGTGTCCCTCCCCTCGTGAAACACCCGGTGCGCTGAGGGCTAGTGGACTGGTGTGCACACAGGGGCGTGGACTCATCAAAAGGGGTGCGTGGCCTTGTGAGAAGGGGGCGTGGTCTCACGGCTGACCCTCCGTTCTTATCACTCAGAGGTGGTGGTGGTGGGGGTGCTGGAGGTGCGGACTGCCCTGTGTGCAGTGCCGGCTCCCTCACTGTGTCAGGAGCCGAGTGCTGCAGTTAATGCTACAGTGCAGCACCTGGGTCCTGTCACTGAGGGGCAGTCGGCACCTTGGTGTCACCCCTTGGCGGGTGAGGCCCATGTGCAGCTCGCACCCCCCTTGTGGCGCCACTGCACCGGGTGGCTCAATTTGTGCAGATGAGCCTCTTTACCCATGAAAGTGATGGAGCTTGTGGTGTTTGCAGAGAATTGGAAGTTTGCATTCTTTGCTAAGTTTGGAGGAAGCACATTAGTGAATCTATTTTTGTGAAGCAGTTCATTACTATTAAATAAAGGGTTGGAGAGATCGCAATATTTAGTGACATTTCTTGCTGCTCAGAAGGGCACATTTTTATTTTCTAATAAAAGCATTTGATCTTGCCACCATCTCTAAGCTGGCTCACATTAGGGGACAGCCTTTATTTTTAATGGGAAGCATTTTGCAAGTGAAAAAGCACATTTCTAGAGGGACTTAGCTAAATGTTAAAAATGCTTCAAACACACTCCATGTAATAGTCACTTTGAATGTCCCCTCAAATGCATGATTTAAGCCAAAAATGAGGTTTAAAAAACAAGCAGCAGTTTAGAATAAAAACAACCAAAAAAAATATTTTATTAAGAATCCAAACATTTTACTATTAGCAGGTTAGACTTTGATATGAACTGTACACTTTGTAAGAATCATGTTTGGGCGAGACTAAACTTGAACAGGTTCGCAGAAACACGCACAAGTTTTCCCAGACCAAACTCACAAATTTACCAAGTTTTGCAAAATTGTGTTTTTCGATGGTGAACGTGTTTTGTCGTGCACGTTTTTGGCAAAACACATGTGAGTATGGATGAAAATGTATGCATCATCCTAGAAACATGTTCTGATTGGTTGAAGCAGCCTCGTCATGTACACACTGCCCAAGCATATAAAAATGCCACAAAGAACCCGACCTTTGAAGGTTTTGTTGGCTGGAGTTTGCAAAGGGATAGTGAGGAGTGTGTTTAGTGGTTTAGGAGAGTTTTCGGCTAGTGGAATAAATTGTTGCTAGGTGTGTGGAAGTTGGTTTGTGCTTATTTATTGTCTTGTTATTTATGTGTTTGTCTCATTTTTCTGTCTTGATTATGTTTTTTTATTTTCTCGTGTGTGTGTGTAGTAGGAAAGGAGATTTGTGTTATTTTCTTTTGTGAGTGATTTGTCTTTGTATAGGTAGGGGGACAGGTATATATCCAGGACAGAACAGAGGCGTTGAGTGAGTGAAGTGGAGGAGGTTGCTGCTCAAGAGGCCCTATTGAGCAGTATAGGCAGCATTGATGAGGGGGCCAGACAGAAGGGCAAGACCAAGATGGGACACAATGTGAAATTCTCTGTGGAAGAGAACATGGCCCTTGTTCAGGTCATGAAATCCCATCATCCGTTGTTTAGACATAAGGCTGCTAGCACATGGACTCACTGCAAGAATGCTATCTGGGTGGCGGTTGTGAGTGCAGTCAATAGCACCCAGAACACTAGGCTTGCCCATAAAGTTATAAAAAGCTACCCTGACTGCATGCCACTGTGGCTGAAATACCGCCATTATCTGAGTTAAGTACTGTGAGAATGTTGACTGGTATATCTACCGGTCACAGACTGAAAATTACCAGTAGCCAGAAAGTGCAACACAGTAAAAAGCTTATGCAGGGCTGGCACAGAGTGGGACGTGCTGTATCAGGGTCTAGATCCAGTTTAACTTGGTCATACAGATGGAATATGTTGTTACGGTTCAGCCGGAACATCTGTATGACCTCGCCATTGGCCAATGTGTTCAGGTTCAACTGCCTCTTAAAAAACTGTGTCCTGCACAGATTTCTTGCTCCTGGGTTCCTCCAGCCTGGTTGTAGAGCCTCTGAAATCCCAGCCACATGCAGTGAATAGCACTTGTAGTATATTCTGCCATTTTTGCTTCACACAAATCAATGCAGCTGATTTAGCCCCTTTTATAGGCATCATCATTGTGTTCCCACTATCTGCAACTTGAAACACCTGTGAACACATGCAAACACTCACCTCAGGAGGTAGTCTATTTGAAAAGTTAATTTTGATGAGAGTTTCGGAATTTCTTGTGCGAGTTTCAAAAATCGATTCTTGGTCATTTGCGTTATGTAGTTTTCTATGGAAAGTACTTGCAAGTTTGGCTGATGGTGTATTTGGTAGTGTTTTTTATAAATGCACATGAGTTAGATGTTCGTTTCCTGCAAATTCGCACGTGTTTGCCTTTAGTCAATTTGTGAGTCAGAAAAACAGACATAACACGCACAACAATGCAATCTTGCCCAAACATGAATCTTAGTAAATTTACACCTAGGTGTGAATGAAGTAGAGATGTGCGCTGACCCCTGTGTTTTGCAAAACCACCCCCAGTGTTTTGGTTTTGGATCTGGGTATTTTTAAAAGCAAATTGATAAAAAGTTTTTAAAATCAGCTAAATCATGTAACTTTTGTAATCCGAAACCCGAAATTCAGATTTGAAATCCGAAATCCGAACCATGGGTAGATCAGACACATGACTTGGATCTGTTTATATCTCCCCTGGAGATCAAACCCGCGACTCAAACTTGTCCCAATTCACGAAATTCTTGTGGATTTGGATTTCTGGAGCACATCTCTAGAATGAAGGCTCAAATTACAAAAAGAATACATAGACCCACAGGACAGTTCTCACAGAAATATAGCTGACATCATGCCTAGATCAAAATAACAGAAAGTGAAAGAGAGATAGTGTATAGGGTAGTTTTTGCTGATAATTTTCTCATGAATGTATGTTCTGTATGTATATTACTATTGTACATTGAAATCTAGCCTTACTGATCTTTCTAAATTTCAAACCATGTCTACTTCAATAACCTATGCAAACGTCTGCTTATTCTCTACTCTGTAATTACACAATTCTAGAATGCCCTATTGGTTATCAGTATTTGGCAGTCAATATCATTACAACACAACAGAAATCATTTGTAAATTTTTAATTTATTAAAAAATGTTGTTGCTCTCACATTTATTCAAGTTTGATAACATTTTATTGAGACATTTTGATTTAGGTACTACTCCAGTAATTATAATAAATTACATTGGCACTGTATATCTGAATTCTCAGTGCATATGGATCTATTCATTAACATTTTAAAATTAACTAGGATGTGTTAGAATAACTTGCTACTGATAGCAGCCAAAATTATTTTCGAGTAATGAGTTTGGCATCTACAACACAAGGTCATTTAGAAAGTAAAACATAATTTAGCAAATTGCCAAAAATTGTTAGATATTCTTACTTGAAAGAAACCATTAAAGGGTATCCTGAATTCCTCTATAAACACAATGAAAAAAGGACATTTATCTGATGGATATATAATTATATATATGTCTGTGTGTGCACTTCTACTCCTACACTTCTGGGGACATAGGGCCTGATTCAGAGCCGGACGCTATTTGCGGTCGTTCGTTCTGAAAAAAGGGGTGGCTATTCAAATGAACCGTTTGCTCTTTGCGGTCTGTTCACGCCTCTAGGTCTGAACGAGCGAACAAAACTTGCGGTCATTTTTTTGGAAACTACGCCCCCTGGCCGCTCGCATCCTACGTCATGTCCGCTATTTATTAGATTAATCGAGTACATCGACCAGCGTATGAACTGCTCGCTATTCTTGTGGTTGGTTTTTCCTACCGCCATCTTGCGAGCAGTTCTGACTATAAAATAACCCAGTGACGTGGTCAATGACGCTGCTGTATTAATTATGCACACCCATAAAACGCCCGTTTTGACCTTTAAGCACGCCTGCGTTCGGATCTCCACTCCCCGTTTTCAAGCACCTCCCCCTGTTACCACCCACATACGCCTCCTCCTGTCACTCAAAATAGCAGGCATTCGCTATTTAGCGAACAAACGATTTTCGGCCGCACTGACTGGTTCGCGCATGCGTATTACGATCCGTACGCATGCGCAGTTGGGCAAACATTGCTCGGAACGAACGAGCGGCCGCTTACGAGCGGCTCTGAATCAGGCCCATAGGTCGGTTAACACACCAACACTGGCAGGACCCCAGGGATGGTGCGGACCCGAAATGAGGTCCCCATGATTTGGACTCGGGCAATCAATTCAGTAGGCATGTTTAAAGTACCTAGGATCATAATCATGTTTTTTTCGAAAGTCACTTTTCTCAGATGATAATCGGTGTCCATGTGCTAGTGATGCGGAGTGTGTGATCCAACACCAAACATTGTGAGGTTCTAGTTTTGTTGTGGACCCGGGGTGGTAATAGGAGCGGACACTGAAGCAGGTTTAAAAGTAAATGTGGAGTTTTTAATGAGTGGCTTAACAGACATGAATGTGGTAAAACAGAAAGTCTGGGTATAGCACTAAAGTGCACTTGGGAGCTGTAGTGAGGCAAATAGGAGAAAGTCCAGTTAGTGACAGGCAATGGAAAATGTTCAGGTAGTGACTGGTTAATAGAAAATGTCCAGGTAGTGGCAGACAAGGGGAACTGTCCAGGTGGTAACTGATTAATGGAGAATGCAGACTGAGGAAGAAATATCCAGCAGAGTGTCAGTGGAGGCAAGGTGCAGGGTGAACAGCAGGACTCAGGTACTCAGGCAAGGGGAATGTAATGGAGGATGCAGGGTAGTCCAGCAGGGTTGGAGCAGACAAGCAGGCATGCAGGTAGTGTTTCACAGGTAACAAGTGGTGAGTACAGGGAACTCTCTCAGCTATGCTGAGAAACACGTTGCACTGGCA
This sequence comes from Taudactylus pleione, assembly GCA_031769625.1. Classification (NCBI taxonomy): domain Eukaryota; kingdom Metazoa; phylum Chordata; class Amphibia; order Anura; family Myobatrachidae; genus Taudactylus; species Taudactylus pleione. The sequence goes on along the minus strand of JAUIMM010000243.1, from coordinate 4,654,314 downwards.
ATGAAGTGAGGCTCTGAACCTCCCTAAATACCAAGTGCTATGCCGTGACTGGCCAGAGAGAGCATGTGACAAACTAGGATTGGGTGAGTAAATCACATGGCCGGAGGCAAGATGGCGGCGCCCATGCCAAACGGAACAGAAGCACCTCCAGGCCTCACCAGCCCAACGTGACAGCATGTCCGTGCAGAACCACACACAGCCAATGCCCCTCGCCACACACCAGCACCACTGCCAGATGCCCCCTGCCACAGTGACCTCACAGGTAATACCTGTCAACCACCATACCGAGAAACTCTGGTCGTGACAAACATTTAGTGCACACATCTAATAGAGTCTGAGCCCCATCCCCACTGAGTCCTTCGAAAAGTCAATCAATGTGGCACCCTGCATCCCAGCAGGGAGGTCTCATCGCTCTACCAGATCCAGGGGCCCAGTCGGTTCAAGGTGACCTGATCCTCTATCTGCCCATGGCACACTGTACAACTCTACTCAATTTCCCTGCTGGTGCCTGCTGTAATCTAATCAATGTCGCACCCTGCCATATTGCTTACAGTCAAACCCAATCCTACCTAAGCCCATGGCCCTCATTGGATCTCTCTGCACAAGGATGTCCTCAGTGGGTCAGATGGACCTTGGCTCCATCTGATGGTGCAGTCTGCTTTCACTGCCAGTCCTTCAGGAGTCTGTCAATTAGTGAGGTACACGAATGGACCCCTGGGTTTTGGTTTTGGCAAAGCTACCCTCAAATGTTATGGTTCTTTTCTTTTTTGCTTTTGGATTTCTTTAAAAATTATAAAGCAGCTAGAAGTGTTGACTCCAAAGTCCTAATTATTTGTCCAACGTAAATGAATAGGATTCTGCACATCACTGCCGCGTACTTCCAACACACGGTTCTATGCACTGTTTTTGTATGGGAAATGTTGCTACAGAGAACCCTGTATGAGGAAGAATTCATATCTCCTATAACCAATAGTGTGGCGATTTTCTATGATTACTGTAAAATGATACTTGGAGCTCATGTAATTTGGAGCTGTTTACATGCAATCCAAAACCCAAGATTCGGTCTTTAAAACCAAGTTCTGAACTTACAGCAGACCTGATCCAGGACTCTGTTCTATTCGGAACCCTAAAAAGTGATTTGAGCCAGGACTTGATACAACTTGGAACCCCAAAGTTAGGGTGTATTCACTTTTCAGGAAAACTGATCCACACATCTCTACTGTCAATGATGCGTGAACCCCTGGCGGAGTTCAGGAGTACTCCAGAACTGCGTGAGTGACACTCACAGGTCATAGATTTTCCCCTTGGGCATGTACTGACTGATGATCTCTAGGGAACAGGCATGGAAGTGGAGCTCCCCCTGGTGTTGGACTAGGTATCTATTGAGGCCCTGGATCTCCCAATGAGGATGAACCATCACCCCTCGAGTTTGGACTCAGTTGCAAGAGCCGGGGGAAAATCAATGGTGAAAAAATGCACTCTGCACACCACTAACATTGTAAAGCCTGAGAGAACCCCTCTGGCAGTATCATGGGGTCTATTTACTAAGCTGTGTTAGGAGATAAAGTGAACGGTGACAAGGTACCAACCAATCAGCTCCTAACTTCCATGTCACAGGCTGTGTTTGAAAAATGGCAGGAGCTGATTGGCTTGTACCTTATCACTGTTCACTTTATCTCCTAGCGCAGCTTAATAAATAGGCCCCTGAGGCACTTGATTACACAGAAAGAAACAACTTGAGACCGATTGATGCCCCTGCAAGGCCTTCTGCAAGATGACCGATGTGGCACCAGGTCTACTAGCACCCTGCGTTAGAAACTATGGCCCTCATTCAGAGGCAGTCGGAGGATGCAAGCGGTCGCTCAGAAACTGGGCGGCCGCTTGCATCCTGACCGGCAGCCTCTGTTTCTGTTTTTAGGCTGTGGGTTTACACCCACAGCTCTAATGACCGCTAGGGTGATGGTCGCGATGGTCATAGACCATCGCGACCATCGGGGGTTACGACGAGACCCTAGGGTAGGGTCTCACTTGTCGTAAGCCCCGGAGAGCTTCTGGCTCTGTCAGAGCGGAAGCTCTCCACTGACATCACTAGTAATGTCAGTGGGGCCTCCCCCAAATGGCAGGCATTCCCATGGGTACGCCTCCATTTGGGCTGCCAACCCCCCGGCCCGCCTTCCAAACGGGGCGAGCTGTCAATCTACATCGACAGCTCGCCCCCTTTGGAAAGAGAACCACTACGACCGGCACTGTCTGTCGTAGCGGGTGTCACGCATGCGCACGAAGGAGCCGGCTCCCTCGTGCGCATGCGCACTGGACAAACATCGAGGTGGCCATGCGGTCGTAGACCGTACGGCCGCCTCTGAATGAAGCCCTATATCTATAATTAATAGATTTAATAACCAAAAATACATATTTTTCTAGTTTTTAATTAAACAAATTATTCCACAGAAGATAAACAAAGAAATTCCAAGGAGTCCAGCGCCCACAGGGAAAAAAACAAACACATAGGCCCCGACATGAAAAAAACACAAATATTGTCCCTGACAGGGAAAAAATACACACAGTTCCAGACAGGGAAAACACACACACACATTGACACCAACAGGGAAAAAAACCCCACACATACACATTGTCCCTGACAGGGAAAAAAACATTGGCCCAGACGGTGCAAAAAAAACACAAAATATCCCCCAGATGGAAAAATAACACACACATTGTCTACCACAGGTAAAACAAACACACACACATTGGGCTCCACAGGGAAAACAACACATACACATTGGGCCTTGTCACAAATCAGGGTCTTAGCATGCTATACAGATTGAAACACTCATTCATTTTCAAAACACCTCCAAGATGTTCCCTGTAATTGCCTGATGCACCTGTGTGCTCCCCTGGTCAACCAGGCCAATGACAGGAATCCAGTGAGGAACTCAGGCACTGAGAGTCAGGATAGGTAATACAGCTTACTGGACACATTAGTGTAATGACCATACCACTGCACACTGCACACTGATCCCTAGTTCTGGAACCTGCATCCTACTCAGAAACAGTGAGTAGCCCACGATGTAAAAATAGAAGTCACTGGAGAACCGATAACAGAACACAGAGCGTGAGACCTGGAACCTAGAATTATCCTGGGAAGGAACACGTTGTTCAGGCAATGGGACTGGATTAAATAGTAATTTCACAAATTTCACTTTGCACAGCTACAGACACTGTAAAAGGTTGTTGTTCATCTGCACCAGAGAAAAGGGCTTCACATTGCCAAGTCCCTTAGGCTCTTAGTGCCTCTGTCAACCCTGTTTCTCAAGAGCCTGAAGTTCATAAGGAGGTATTACTGTCAGCATTTCCAATGTAGAGCTTTAGAATGGGTTAATACCCTTACTGAGACTGTAGTTCATTACCTTTCAGATTTTTTGAAAACTGTACAGCAAAAGTTCAGTCCAGCATCTGTTGAGACAAAGTCTTCTGAGTTGTGTACCTCAGGAGGGGTGCTTTAGTTGCCAACCCCAGGAGGGGTGTTTGAGATGCCAACCCCAGGAGGGTCTCCAGTGCCTCAACCCCAGAAGGAGTCTTTAGTGCCTCAACCCCAGGAGGGATCTCCAATGCCATAATTCTGGTGAGGGACTCTTCTCCATTAGTTCCCATAGTGAACTCCAGTCCTTCGGATTCTGGTCATATGACCAACTCGGTTTCTAGTCAGGATAACATTCCTCCGGTCCCAGCCAGTTTAAGTATGCTTCCAGCTCTAGGAGGAGCATCAGTATTTCTAACCCCAGGAGGGATCCATGGGGATGCCCAGTCAGCAAAGTCTTCTATCCAATATGATCCATTTGAACCTCCATTTTCTATTCATTTTGATGGGAATTTTGATCAATTCCATACCTTCATTAGCCAAAGTCTAACTCTCTTCCAAAAAGTGTAAGTGCTTCTGCCACTCCAACTAGTGATGTGAACTTCCTTTTCCTAGTTTTCCAGGGTAAGACTAGAGTGGGCTAATTCACTCTTGGAAACTGAAGATCCAGTACTACATGATCTTTTATCTTTTTGCGAGGTCGTTTAGTGAAAGTTTACACCAGGACATGACCAGGTGCGACTTCCTGAATCCCTTGATTTGCCTTCCAAGTATTCATCGGATTCCCAGCCCTCTGAACTTTTGGATCTAAACCAAGCTTTACTAGACCAATATGTCAGTGACGTTCGAGCTAGCCAAGCCATTCCAAAATTAATACTAGGGTCGCAACCTCTGGAGTTACACTTACTTGTGTTTACACTTACTTGTGTTTCTCAGAGGGTCCAGTGGGATGTCCTAATCTTTTGGTTACAATATCCACTTCTGATACTGCTCCTAAAAGAGAAGATCCGATTTTGACATTGGATTTAGATTCCTTGGGGTATATTTTCTAGAGATGAGTGGGTTTGGTTCTCAGAGAACCGAACCCACCCAAATTTTGCAGATCCGAGTCAGATCCAAGACCGGCTCGGGTTTTTCCACCTGACTTGGATCTCAAAGCGAGGCAAACATCATCATCCCGCTGTCGGATTCTCATAAGTTTTGGATTGTATAAAGGTTCCCCGCGCTTGCCAACCATTTTCATTCCGGCTGTGGAGAGTGAAGAGGACACAAGGAAGGGGCTGTGCTGTTGCAGTGCATAGGGGCTGGCTGCTGTTGTCATAGGGGCTGGCTGTTGTTGTCTATAGGGGCTGGCTTCTGTTGTCTATATGGGCTGGCTGTTGTCTATAGGGGATGGCTGCTGTTGTCCATAGGGGCTGGCTGGGCTGTTGTCCATAAGGGCTGTGTTGTCTATACTCTATAGGAGCTGTGCTGCAGACAGAAGAGGGGGGCTTCAGTGGCTCCTGTGTCACTGCAGCCCATAAAGGGGTGCTGCTGTGTTGTCCAGGGGGTGATCTGTCCATCAGGGGTGCTCTTCACCCCAGTATGAAAAAAATGAAATACAAAGTGTTTTTTTTTATCTGTGTATGTGTGTGCGCACTTTAGCCACACTTATCAGCAACATAGCTGCGTAGGGGTGCTGCCTGTGTTGTTTGTCAAGGGGCTGCTACCTCATTCAGGGATGCTCCCCCCAAGTGGCAAAAATTTTTTGTAAATTAATAAGTCTTTTTTTTCTGTGTATGTGTGCGCGTTAGCCACACTTATCAGCAACGTAGCTGTGCAGGGGTTCTGCCTATGTCATTTATCAAGGGGCTGCTGTCTCGTTCAGGGGTGCTCTCCCCCTCAAGTGCCAACATTTTTTTTATATATTAATAAAAGTGTATTCGTAAAATATATTGTCACACTGTAAGTAAAAAAGGCTGTGTATTCGTAAAAAATTTTTTAATTTTGTAAGAGGTAGCGCAGTGTGTTATTCTTTTCTTATTCACTGTAAGTGAAAACTTCACAATTTTAGAAATTAATAAAACACAGATAGTAATAAAAAAAAATTACAATTTTCACTTTTTTCATCAATCATGAATAAATGATTAGTCTACTCTATAGGCCGACTACAAGACCACAACACAGTGCTAAATAGCGTGCATTATATAGTAAATATAATGACATCACAAACGCCTCAGCTGAGATTCACATAAACATTTTCAAAAGGTGAAAATAGAGGATATTGTTTAAAAAAATAGAATAAAGCAGCTAAAACTGCATACTCTGGGCCTGATTCAGACCCGGTCACAAGCGCTGTGCGCTCGCAACGGGGTCGATGGTGGGCCAGTGCGCATGCGCACGACAGAGCCGGCTCCATTGTGCGCATGCGCGAGACCCAGATAGCGGCGGGCCCTTCATCGCTCTGGGTCTCGCAACAAAGGGGGCAAGCTGTCGATGTTGAGTGAGAGCTCGCCCCCTTTGGTGGGCGGGCCGGGGGAGTGGCTGCCCAAACGGAGGCGTACCCATGTGAATGCCTCCGTTTGGGGGCGGCCCCACTGACATCACAAGTGATGTCAGTGGGAGAGATTTCGGCTCTGTTAGAGCTGAAATCTCTCTGGGGCTTGCGGCAACGAGACCCTACCACAAGGGTCTCATCACAAGCCCGATGGTCGCGATGGTCTTGACCATCGCGACCATCTTCCTGGCCGCTCGCTATAGCTGTGGGAGTGGCCAGGAGGCCATTCTAATAAAAAAAATAGCCCGGCCCTGATTCAGAGCGAGCGCTCTGTCAGAGCATCCAGCTCTGAATCAGGGCCTCTGATCATAGTGTCTTTACTCTTTACCCATGGCCCCTCTACCTGAATTTCAGCGAGTCACAGGGGCAACTCCATGCAACTGTATTCCAGAGTGCAGCTGCTCCCCCTGTAGCCCAGGTCAGAAGATGTGTAGGGGGTGTGGTGATATGGACTAAAATAGAGCTCACATCCACTAAAGTGGACAATGAATCCCCAATCTAACAGGGAGCACAGCTGTAATTTATACACAACACAGGATGTGATGACGATATTGGCTTGGGTGATGTTATAATCTGGGGTTATGAATACATCATCTTCTTCACACAATATTAATTTGTCCCCACTGGAATCCACCATTACAGGTGCCTCTGTAATTTTTGAACGTAATTGATGGTAAAGGTCTTTCTCGTAGAATTTGTCGTTCATTTTGATGGACATCATCTTTTCCACATTTTGGGGAAGTAGTCTCAAACCAATCACTGACAAGGTTCCCGGCTGTGCTGAAAACTGTTTCTGAGTACACACTGCAGGGTGGGCAGCTCAAGTAAAGCAAAGCCAGTTTGTGTAAGGGTCTCCAAATTGCCTTTTTTTCCTGCCAGTAGTTCTTTACATCTCTTTAGTTCTGTGTCCGTTGGGAAGACGAAACAATGTCTTTATCTCCTCTGGTATGAAATTCCACTCACAGCAGCAGGCAGATTTAAACATTAAATCTGAAATATTGCATTTGATCTGTTCTGCTTGTCCACATATCTTTCACAGATTCTGTGCTGGTTAAGTGGACAGTGGGTACAACGGCAGAATGAAGGCCACTAACTAACTGTTTTTTTTAATGTCCCTGAATAGGTTGGGAAAAAGTGTAAATTGGAATCTTTGCAAAGGATTATTTAAGACTCACTACTTCACGAAGGCCTTCCAGCACTCATCCTAACCCACCTCCTGCTCTTTCCTCCCTATCTTCCCCTTCTGTGTCATGCCTGTCTGTCTGCCCCTCCCCTTTAGAATGTAAGCTCTCACGAGCAGGGACCTCTTCCCTCATGTGCTTCTCTTTACATTTTCTTCTACTCTTTACTCCCCATAAGGGCACCTAACACGGGACTGCCAACTCCCGGCTGCTTATTGTGAGTGCTTTAATCGCTATTGCAGCAATGTATATATAACGTGTCCTTGTCCTGCACTGTAATGTACTGTAAGTTACTTGTTTCTTGTTTACTTATTAGTTCTATGTACTTTGTAAGGCGCTGCGGAACACTTCTGGCGCCATATAAATAAAGGATAATAATAATAATAACAATTAATTGTTTTTTAAAGCACTCTTCCTGGTCCCCTTCTGGGATGAAAATCCACTCCTAGCAGCAGAAGCAGGCGCAGGATTCTCAAGAAAGACACAACGTAAGACCTTAAATCTGAAATCTTGCATTTGCTTTGTTCCACTTGTCCACATATCTGTGCTGATTATGTGGATAGTGGGTACAACAGCAGTTTGGAGGCCATTAACCAACTATCTTTTTTTTAATGTCCCTGTACAGGTTGGGAAATGTTTTTCATGTGGAAGCATTGCAAAGGATATATAACAGTCAATTGTTTTGGAAAGCACTACTAGAAGACTTCCTGGTCCCCTTCTAGGAAGAAAAATCCACTCCCAGCAGCAATAGGCATGGCACTCAAGGAAGGATGTGAATGTGTCAAATATTTTTTTATAAATGCCTCCCCTTCTCTCTCATAAATTTACTTCAGAATCATAAAATGAAATGAAATTTACTACCAATCAACCCTTCCTGTCCCTGCCTTCAACTACATACATACTCCAACTCCCTCAGGCCTCTCTTGAATAATAAAAACATTTGTTTCCTGATGTGCCATGTTGGAAGTTGAACTGACATGTGTTTGTGCCGCCCACTGCAGCTGCTTAGCTTAGTCAGCCAGCTAGCTTGGTGCAAATTTTGGGCCTAAACTGGATGAAAACAATATTGTGAGCTGTGAGGTGGTCAAAATTGACTGGAAACGAGTGGAAATAAATGTTATTGAGGTTAATAGTACTGTAGGAACAAAGGCCCTCATTCAGAGCCACACGTTAACAACAGTACGCTCGTTGCGTTCCGATGTTGACTAACCACGCATGCGTCGGTGTTACACTGCGCCTGTGCGTACGGCAGATTGCGAGCTTTTTTTCTCTCGTTCCTAAAATAGCGTACAGGAAGTGACATGTCAAATGTGATTGACAGAACAGGGCGTTTTTGGGTGTTGATGGGGGTGGAGATGGAAAAACGCAGGCGTGGCGAGGCGTTTTTGGGGCGTACATACATTAGCAGATGCGAACGTCAAATGTGTTCGGACCGTCACATACATCACTGGAACATCCTCTTTCCCTTCAAAATGCTTGCGCAGTTTAGGGTCTGGATTACTCGACCACATTGGCGATGGCCTTCTCCTCCGTCCCAGGACTCCATGATGTTGCAGCGATTAATCGCGGGTGGTCACAAAAGCAATTAGTGCTGTATTGAAAACCGGCTTGGTATGTGTTTGGAAAGCAGTTTATTGGGATAGCACAAAACCGTACGCAGGTGGAAATCATACCTGCTAATGTCAGGATTACACAATCAATTGGCGTACATTTTTTGGGGGGGTTTTTGGCCTCAATTTGTTGTTTATGGCCTATTGTGACAATAATGTCATCATGTTTTAATTAGCTCCCCTTTTTTTTTTACTGTGGAATTTGCATCGTTATGTGATTTTTTAAACGTTCCTTCAAGAGGCCTTTTTTTTTTTTAAATGAAATGGTTTTTTGTGTCAGTTTTTGCCTTTAGGGCCAGGATTAAATGTAACCCATTTGTACAATAATGTCACAATACAATGTCAGATTTTTATCATAAATTTATTGTTTAAACACAAACCAATTGGCATAATATTTTGTTTTCTTTTTTTCTGGCAAAGATACTTTTTAACAAAAATAAATAATCAATAACTGCTAACATAAACGTACAAAAATAAATTAAAAACATTTCACAAGAAAGGAGGGGGAAGTTTTGACCAGAAAGGAATATGAGCCAAGCACAGAAGGAGTGTGGGAAAAGTCGCCATTGCTGTCACCGTTTTTTCGCCCGTTTGGATGGGGGAGGGTGGGCGCCAGACCGGGTCCGGGATGCCATCGGGCTGGCCTGTCCAGAGGCAGATGTTGTGGCCTCTGGACTAGGCACAGGGCTAGGCACATTTGGAGGACTGGCTGATGTTGTGCCAGAGGTGGAGGATCCTGATGTTCCGGCAGGAAGGGAGGTCGGCTCCACCATGTGCTGGCGAACGAGCTGCTCCAGGGCATCGGCGATGCGGATGTTGGCCCTGGTATTTTCCGCCAGGGCCTGACCAATGGTCACGTTGGCCGCAGCATTTTGCTCCAGGGCCTCAGCCCCCCGTATCAGACTGGCGTCCATCCTCTGCAGAATCTCCGTATGGAAATCCGATTTTAAATTGAGTTCTGTGAGGAGGCCCACTGCCTGCGAGGGGGCACGCCCTGGACTGGCTTCTGCAGGGTCCTCAGCCGGATGTACTGGTTCCTCCCCTGCAGAGCCAGCAGAAATTCTGCGGCCAAGGCTTCCCTCTGGAGCCGACTCATCCGCCTGTGTCTCTGTTGGAAAAATGAGAAAAGAGTCACATTAGAATCTACATATTGGCACAATAGCATTTCAGAGTTGGTGACATCACAATACTTACCTGGGCCAACATGAGGAGCCGCAAAGTCTGGCATGTCCGTATCCATGTTGGACACGCCAAACACCTCCACAGCCTGCACACACCCCTGTGCCAGCTCTTCTAAATCCGTCAACTCCAATGACACAGGGGTGGGACCCCCACCTGTCCCCCTTGCATGCCTAGCCCTGTCCGCGAGTTTTTGCTTTAGGCGATATTTGAAGTCGCCCCATCTGTGGGGAAAATGGAAGCCATTATCCTTTGGTTTAAAATGGGGTTTGGTTTTAGGGGGGGCAAGGGTTTACTTACCGCCGTTTGACATCCCGGGCTAGACGGACATAATCACCCACCCTATTGACAGCAACGGCTACCTCTTCCCACATTCTCCACTTCTGGCTTAGACTCATATTCCTGTCTGCCTGTGGCAGGATGTCCACACACTTCTGGATCAAAACCTCCATCTCCTTTCTTGTGAAATGTGGCTGCCTTTTTTTTTTGGCCGCTTAGCCGGAATACTGGGCCCAGCAGCCTCTTCCATGTCATCCTCCTCACCTATTTGTGTAAATTTACAGAATTCACAAAATCACAACTTGCCTAATCTTATGTTTCAAATTAATCATTGATAGAAAATGCATGAAAGACTTACCGCCTGACTCTTGGGCATTTTTTCCCTGGTCTGTCGCCATGTCTGAGGTCCAAACAAGAAATACACCAGAATTTGAATGTGTTTTCGTGACGTATTTATACATGCGTCCTTATTTTGCGGCCGCATCATTGATTGTGCAGCCCTATGATCCCTCCTAAATTTGTGCGGGAAACGAAACACTATTTATGGCTTGGTGTGTCTCAAGTCGAGGTGGCGTTTTTGGATTGTTGGAGGTTATCTTGGCTGGAGTTTATTGATTGCGTAGAAAGGAGTTGGCGGTTGGAGATTCGTTTGTTGGTTAGATTCGCGTTTTTTTTTTCCGTTATCTTTGTTGGTTTATATTTTTGGGACCTCGTTTCTTGATTTGGTAAGTTTTGTGAAGTCTAACTTTTGTTCAATTGTTGTTTCATTGTGTTTCATATATTTTGTAATTTTTGGATCCATAATTTCTTCTATTTTAGATTTTGTTCATTTTCGACCCCAAAGACCTTTTGATTTTGAATCTTAGATATTTGCTCTTGGTAAGTCCATTTTTTATCTTGTATTTGCAAACTAATTAGCGCATTTTTAGTAGTTACTCTTGTGACTTGTATTAGCGAACTAATTAGCGCATTTTTAGTAGTTACTCTTGTGACTTGTATTAGCGAACTAATTAGCGCATTTTTAGTAGTTACTCTTGTGACTTGTATTAGCGAACTAATTAGCGCATTTTAAACAGCTTAATAATCATTCTAACTTTTTGGTGGTTTATCTTTCGCTTTTTGAGCCAACATTTCGACCCGTTTTGATGTACTGTGTTAAATGTCGCTTTGCGGTTTTGCTAAATGGGTGTTTGGCATATTTTAACTTTGGTCTAGCACAAAATTTATAAACAAAAATGCACAGAGTGAAATGTGTCAAGTAATTTTGGTGTTTATTTTCAGTTTGGACGTATCATGACAGTACCCCGGCATGTAAGCAGCAATGGATGGTATCATCAAGCTAAGTTGTTTTAATATAGTTTTGGGGTGGGTCAAAAGCCTTACTTTGAAATCTTTGAATTTCAGGTTGATCTGGGGCAGATTGTTCTGGCCATGCTCCCGGAAGCCGACAAACCTCAATCTCATCCCAGGCGTAGGCATCGTAGGCATGCAAGGCCCCAGATATTTCGAACATGTGTCACCCTTTTTGGAATGCCCGATAATGAGGTTTTAAGACGCTACCGTCTACCTCCCAAAATCATCATAGACACTCTCTCATTAATAGAAAGTGATCTTGAGCGGCAAATTGACAGTCCAACAGCAATACCACCACTGACACAATTTATGGCGGTGTTACATTTCTGTGCCTCAGGATCGTTTCAAACAACGGTGGGAATAGAGGCGGGCATCTCCCAATCCTCCTTTTCCCGGATCCTGAGGGCAGTGATGGAGGCACTTTTCAAGCACCTCCATCATTTTATTCAAATGCCTTTGGATATGGGTGCCGAATAAAGGCACGACACATGATTACATACAAACAGTTTGTGCTTAAAAAAATGCGAAAGAAAAACATACCGGGAGCCAAAACGGGAGCTCCGGAAGTCCCTCCATGTTCTTCCTCGGAGGAGCCTTCATTCCCCAAAGAACGGGGAGGGGTAATGACGGACTCCGGGGAGGGGGTAATTGGAAGATGGGTGGGTGGAGGAGAGGGGGAAGTGGGACGGAGGGGAATGAGGCCCGACAGTTCCGGGAGAGGGTCTGGGAAGGCTGGGGAGGAGTGGGGTATAGGGGAAATATTTGGGGTGGAGTGTTGGCTGGGGGTTGAGGATAGTGGCCGGGAACGCCGTCTGGCCGGACGGTGACGGCGTAGTCTTGGCTGTCCACCTAAAATATGTCAAACAAATGTAGGTTAGTTTCTGGCCAAATCCGGGGCCCAAATAAAAAACAAAAAACCACCAACAAAAAACATGCAAATAGGAGTAGAATGAAAAAAACAGAAATAGAGGGAAAACATGCACACGCAGATATGAGGACAAATAATAAATAGGACAGACAGGAAAACATGCACACGCAGATATGAGGACAAATAATAAATAGGACAGACAGGAAAACATGCACACGCAGATATGAGGACAAATAATAAATAGGACAGACAGGAAAACATGCACACGCAGATATGAGGACAAATAATAAATAGGACAGACAGGAAAACATGCACACGCAGATATGAGGACAAATAATAAATAGGACAGACAGGAAAACATGCACACGCAGATATGAGGACAAATAATAAATAGGACAGACAGGAAAACATGCACACGCAGTTTGCCCCACAAACACAAACATGAAAACCACAATACATAACACTTACTTTCCAGTATCTGCATGCGAAAGCATGCCAGCAAGCGGGTCGTTCGCCGTTGCAGGTCTGACCACCTGCGTTCCAGCTGCCCGATGTTGCGGCGTGAACCTAAGGACAGCAGGCGGGACCGTGCCTCCGCAAACGCGGAGCGCTTCTGCCGGTTGGTGATGGGTGGAGGCTGGCTGGTGATACGGCGATCCATCACCTCCGTAAGCACCAGCAGCTCGCGCCTGGTGAATGCGGAGGCTCTCATGATGGCAATGGAGTTTTTCATACAAAACATTTTTGATAAAGTGTGCAAAAAATTTCTGATTGGCTAATGTATTTTGGAAATTAACAGGAGCAATTTTATTGGTTAGTGTATGAGTCATGTGTTCAACAGGGCCAGAAATCTCTGGAGAGTTATGATAGGCTTGATGCAGTGACATGCGTTTGCAAATTTAAAAAAAGAAATGAACCCCTGGAAATATGCGGGGATCCACAGCAATAGAACAATTGTTTAATTGTGGTTCACATGTTTTTTGAACAATAAAAGCGAATGTTCCACCCGTACGTATTCTGCGGGTAAACACAAACACGGACAAGAGTAAAGTTTCTTGCATTGTGTTGAAAAAAAAACAACAATTAAGCTAATTGATACATTGATTGGCATGATACGATTGAGGGAGGTAGGCAGAATAAAGGAGCAGGTAATCGACATCTGACAAGGCCACTTCCGGTTTCACTTGTGCGTGCGTTCCCTTCAAGCCATTTCGGGGATGTACGCTCGCTATTTCGCACGCTCATTAGTTAGAGGAGGGGTCGCCTGAGTTTAGGGAGGAATTTTAGATTCGAACGAAAATACGAGCGAGCCATTGAATTTAAATAATTTTGTACGTACGCCTAACGTACGTGCGCCCGCTTGCGAGTGGGTCTGAATGAGGGCCAAAGACAGGCCCAAATTATGTGATTTTAGCTTTTTTTATGATATTTTTTAGGAAAAAATACAGGTCCAAAACCAAAAAGAAAAAACGCAAGGGCGGTTTTGGCAACACCAAACTAATCCAGAACCCAAACCAGAGGAGATACAGATCCAAAAACAAAGCGCACATCTCTAATATTTACTAAAGTGAGAATTTTTAGAAGTGGAGATGTTGCCCATAGCAACCAATCAGATTCTATTTAACATTTAACTTGCACCTTCTAGAAGATAATAGCTAGAATCTGATTGGTTGCTATGGGCAACATCTCCACTTCTAAAAACTCTCACTTAAGTAAATTTACCCCGTAGACAGACACCAGACCGTTCTTTGAAGATTTATTGTTTCCAAATGATGTTTTCACGCAGTAGGAGTTTTTAGCAAACACAGTTGAAGACTCATAGAGTAAATATCAACCATTATCTAGTTTGGTTCAAGTCGAGAAAGGGAATCACTCCCCCTTGATTTGCATCCTACTCTGTCATACAAAGATGTTTCCTCTGTAGATGAAAGTTGAAAGTTGGGAAACTTTTTCTGGAGGAGAAGACCAGTTTGCATAGAATAATTAGTTATACAAACAGGGACGTTTTAAGAGAGGAGGGGGCCTGTGTGCATTCCCTGGCAGCCAACTGATGCAGCTGGCCGTCCACCGCAGAAGCAGTAAACTCTGAGCACTAGAGCGTGCCCAGAGTCTACTGCGAATGCGCAGAACGCCGGAAAAATGTCCGCTGCAGCCATTTTCTTGTGTTCTGTGCAGCGCTGACACCTGACACGGGACCATGGAGAGGTGAGTTTTAAATAATATGGGTGCAGGGTGTGCGGTGCGGGGCACCCATTATAGATACGCCCCTGTATACAAACAGTTGGGTGAATTTGTGTATCTTGGCTGGAAGTCATCACCATTTCCAGCCAATATATCTAAATTGTTTTCACCAGAAGAGAGATTATGGATTAATCTGATCTTCTGATGTTCATGCTCCAGACTTTTAGGGCCTGGTTCATCACGAATCACAACTGCAAAAGCGTATGCAGATCGGGCGATGGTGCGAACTGCGCATGCACTGCAGTGCACTGCAATCACTCAAGCAGATACAAAGCCATCGCAAATGGAAGGATGGGACATCAGCGTTTGGGGGTTGTGAAGGGGAAGTGGTCGGATAAATGTAGGTGTGCCTTTCCGTTTGAACGCTGTTGCATGGGCGTGCATAAATTAGCCACTGCGACGGCATACACAGCTTGAGTGCTCACTGCGTGTGACGAGGTTAGCAATTTCTGCGTAAGGTCAGACCTGCTGTAATTGTGTGTGAGGAGCTGGTGTTACTCGATGGTACCAATATACAGGTGTGTGAGGCCTTACGGATGTGCAAAAGCATTAGTGGGCGTCTCTATGCTGACTTTGGGCGTTTCTGTACTAGCTTTGTGATTGCAGTCATTAGCATATTGTCGCAGCAGACCTGCATACATAATCGCAACTACGATCGCAATAACAATCTGTAATGAATCAGGCCTTTAGTCAAGAAATTCCATCTTAGTACCCTGCTAAGCCCCGTCCAGTGGCCACTCGTTAAAGGGGGGTACTATCATGAATCAGGGTCTCAGCATCCCATAGCAGAGCAGCATGTACGGAGAGCGAGATGTGCGCATGCGCACAGTATCTTTCTACTTCAGGGTCCATAGGGTATCCACAGGATACCTTGGGGTGTAGGCGGATGATGTCAGACATTGGGTACCACAGAGTTAAAGTTTTCAGCCTCCCAGGATGCACTGGGATCCCCCTCCTATACCCTGCCTCTGAGCCAAGACAAACTAGTTTCGTAGGTGCACAGCTCGGAGCGGGATCACCATATAACAGAGGGGGGCTGTAATGGCCCCTGAAGTTCTTCAAGGCAGCTGTGGCTGCTCAAGATGAGCTGCACAGCATAGGCAGTCAGTACTCACATCTATGCTGTTGCTCCTTCACCCCGCCAGACCAGAACACCGGTACTGATCCGGGGATGCTGGTGGGTGTCTGGGGTCACAGCTAGCGGTGACCCCGAATTACCCGGACTGTGGCTGGATTCAAGGGGGTAGGTAAGTGGCGGGGTCCCTCAGATGGTACCCGCTGAAACACAGTCCTAAGTCCCCAGGCAGGGGGCTACCTCTGGACTGGCTGCACGTGGAGCCAGGTATTAACTTGCGCTTCCACTAGACCACCAAGGACAGTGGGCCACAGCTGAGCAGCAAAGGTCTGGCACCCAGGGGTTAATTGCATGTCAGGGGAGCGGCCTTCCCTGTCTCACAGCCGGTGCCTCCCCCGCTGCACAGTGGCTCTCCATAGCGATCTGGCGGGCTGTGTCAGCAATCCTCCCCCTGGCCCGCCTCCTCTCTGCTCCTCGGCGGCCATTTTCTAAGAGTGTGCAAACACTGCTGGACACTGAATCAAGGTGGCATCGCGGTCTGGGTCCCCCCGCATACCTCTCCTGCGATTAAGGTCAGAGTATGCAGCACTGTTTCCTACCAGGCTCTGTGTCTGTGTAGTTGATCTCCATGCTGGTACTGCAGGGGATTTATTTCTGCATTGTATGTGACTAACTGCTAACGCTGCTGCCTGTACTTTCACTTCTGTCAGACATTTTAATATCCCTGTTCTTCCTCTTCTAAAGCCCTTGCAGTGCGGTGTTGCAGGGTGTTCATTGCTTCACTGTAAAAGCATTTATCTGTGAGGGGAGTCACATACACTATGGGTATACAATCGGGAAGCCGGCTGCCGGAATCCCGACTGCCGGCTTCCTGACTACTTTATCCCGGCATGGGATAAATGACCGGCATCTATATCTAGACGCCTGTCATTTTCCTGACCCTGGACACCAGCGCCTGGCATCCCGATCGAAGGGATGCTGGGCGCCATGAGCAAACAGCCGCGGGAGGGGAGGGTTAGGTTTAGGGTACCCGGGGGGACTTAGGGTTAGGCACCCCCCTGGGAGGGTTAGGCTAGGGGGAGGGAGGGCTAGGGTTAGGCACCCCCGGGGGGGACTTAGGGTTAGGCACCCCCCCGGGGGACTTAGGTTTAGGCAGCGGGTAAGGGGAGGTTAGGGTTAGGCACTTGGGGAGGGAGGTTAGGGTTAGGCACCCTAAAGGAGGATTAGAGTTAGGGGATTATGTTAGTATAGAATATACTTACCTTCAGGACGATCGGGATTTCCAGCGCTGTCGGGCTTCCTCTGCCGGGCTTTGCTAATCTGTCAGCCTGCCGATGCCGGGAATCGAACTGCCAGCCATGCGGCCGGCGGTATTTCATACCGATTCCACACTACATTACACTCATCATGTCTGAGAGTAAACGTGATTTTCCTCTTCAGCTAAAGTGTACCACATGTAATGTACCATTAGCGGAGGGTGATGGAAACACTGAGGGGTTATGTAGGGCGTGTTATCTTATATCACGCCCGATTTCTGTCACTGTGCCTGTGCAGGAACCGCCCTGGGCTTGTTTTGCTAAGACACTTACAACCCTTGTGGGCCAGCTAGCGTCTCCCCCTACGTTCCCCCAGCTGGGGTTATCACAGCAGTCGGTTGTGTCATCACCCATGCAGGGGTTCCCCAGGCAGTTGATGGTACCCCAGTGTCTCCCGCTTTTGCCCCCTCAGGTCTCGCAGGAGCCTGCGTGGTTGAATTCATTGTCCAATACGGTGCAACACCTGTTGGATGTTTTACAGGGGTAGTCATCATTGCAGCCTCCTAAGCGGCCTTTAGTGTCTCAGATGGCTCAGTATGATGTTGTCTGATGACAATGAGATGTTTGACTTTTCCATACTAAGGAGGCGGAGTCTAAGTCTAAAGTCTATATACCTGGCCTTATATGGGCAGTCCGTGCGGCCTTGGTCATTGCGGATGATGATTCCCCCGTGGCTAAATCTAAATAAGCCTTCTTTAAAGATATTAAGGGAGATGCCACTGTATTTCCTCTATCTGGTCAGTTAGTGGATCATTTAGAGGAGGCGTGGAAAAATCCGGGTAAGCGGTACCAGCCTTAAAAACATTTGGCCTTTGCATACCCCTTTGCGGATAATTATTTTTCCAAGTGGGAAACTCCTCTGCAAGTGGACTCTCATGTCACATGCCTTGTGAAGAGTGCTACATTGCCCATGCCCTCTATGTCCTCCTTAAAGGATGCTACGGATCGCAAGGTGGAAATATGCCTGAAATCCATTTATTCCCTTGCTGGGGGCGTTCAGACCGGCTATGGCTGTGTGCTGGGTGGCCAGAGCTATGGAGTGTTGGGCTGATAGCTTGGAGGCGTCTCTGTACACTGACTCTTCACCTGAGCAGGTGGAGTTAGTGGGTAATCTCAGAGACTCAGCCACGTACATTAATGAGGCAGCCTCGGATATAGGTCTCCTCACTTCCAGAATCTCCTCGGTAGCGGTGGCGGCTCTCCGCACCCTATGGTTGTGCTCTTGGAAAGCCAACACAAATTCCAAAAAGGTTTGGAATGCTTGCCTTTTAATGGACAGGTCTTGTTTGGCCCTGATCTGGACAAAATTGTGGCCACTCTGGCAGCAGCTAAGTCTGCGTGTCTGCCATCGGCTACTGTCCCATCAGGGTCGGGTTCTTTGTCCTTTTGGCCCTATAGGGCCCTGGGTAAGTCCAAAGTACAGTCCTTTCCGAGACAGTCAGGGGCCAAGAAATCTGCCAAGCCTAAGAAGGAGGCTTGGAGTACAAGATGTCCTGCTTCCAAGTCGGATGATAAGCCTTCCGCCTGACGGGATGGGCCTCTCCTTGGGGGACCCCAAAGTGGGAGACTGGCTTCTTCAGTTCGCACAGTGCTGGTGTCTCACCACCATGGACACTTGGGTAAAAGAAGTGGTCTCTCGGGCATACGCCCTCTCCTTCCGACAGAGGCCTCCCAGCCGATTTTTCACCACGGGCCGTCAGTCGGATCAAGACAAGGCCCTGGTATTCCAGAAGGTGTTACACTCTCTGTTCCAGGCTGGAGTTATAGTGGCGGTTACGTTGTCCCAATGTCCCAATGGTATTACCGGCCCATCCTCAACCTCAAATCCCTCAACAATTCTTGAGGGTTCCTCTGTTCCGGATGGAGACCCTGCGTTCCATCATTTTAGCAATGGAGCCTGGGGATTTTATGGTGTCGCTAGATATTCAGGACGCTTACCTGCATATCCCCATTGTTTCAGCACACCAATGTTTCCTCAGGTTTGCAGTGGTCGACCAACACTTCCAGTTTCACATCATCAGCACAGCAAAAGTTATTACACCACTGACTATAGTGTTAGCACTCACCTCCCCTTTCCAGCTCTGCCACACTGTACAAGTAAGAGGGGTGGGCCGCACTTCAAATTATTATTTATATTATTATCATTTATTTATATGGTGCCACAAGTGTTCCGCAGCGCCTTACAAAGTACATAGACAAATAAGTAACTATTGCCTTACAATACAATATAGGACATGGATAAACATTGCTATATTAGCAACCTTTATGCCCGCATAAGCAGCCAAGTGTTAGTTGCCCTAGTTGGGAGTAAGAGATACATTAAATTACAGTAGGGAAAAATACAAGAGGGTAGAGAGCCCTGCTCGAAAGAGCTTACATTCTTTAAGGGAGGGGATGACAAACAGGAGTGACACAGATGGGGTAGGTGGGGAGAAAGGAAGATGTGGCAGCAAGTTAGGATGAGAGCTGGAAGGCTTTAATGATGTAGTGGGTCTTAAGAGCTCGTTTGAAAGATTGTAGAGAGGTGCAGAGTCTGATGGGGAGAGGGAGGGAGTTCTAAAGGTGAGGAGCAGCACAGGCAAAATCTTGGAGGCGGGAGTGGGAGGAAGTAATCAATTGGCATGAAAGGTGGCATGTATTAAGTGAACAAAGAGGGCGGACAGAAGAGTGAAGGAAGATGAGATCAGAGATGTAAATGGGAGAGGAATGGGTGAGGGCTTTGTAAGTGAGTGTGAGAGCCTTGAATTGGGTTCTGAAAGGGAAGGGGAGCCAGTGGAGGGCTTGTAGGAGAGGGAAGGCAGATGTAGAGCATTTGGACAGGAAGATGAGCCGAGCAGCAGCATTGAGCACAGACTGGAGAGGAGAGAGATAGGATTTGGGGAGGCCAGCTAGGAGAAGGTTACAGCAGTCCAATCTGGACATGACCAGTGAATGTACAAGGGTTTTGGTAGCATCCTGGGTGAGAAAGGGTCTGATCTAGGAAATATTCTTGAGATGGAAATGACAGGACTGCGAGAGGTTCTGACTGTGTGGTTTGAAGGAGAGGGAAGAGTCCAGGATGACTCCAAGACAACGCACTTTGGGACTAGATGAGATAGTAATGCATCTATTAATAAAGAAATAGTGGGACATGATGTTATGTGGGAGGGTGGGAAGACTATCAGCTCAGTCTTAGACATATTAAGTTTGAGAAATCGCTGGGATATCCAGGAAGAGATAGCAGAGAGACAGTTAGAGATACGAGTCAGTAGAGAGGGGGAAAGATCAGGTGAGGAAAGGTAGATCTGAGTATAATCAGCATAGAGATGATAATGGAGGTCAAAAGAGCTGATGAGTTTACCTAGAGAAGACATATAGAGAGAGAATAGGAGAGATCCAAGAACAGAACCTTGGGGAACACCTACTGTAAGAGGCTGTGGGGGGGAGGAATCGACATGAGAGGAAACAGAGAAGGAACGTTCAGAGAGGTAGGAGGACAGCCAGGAGAGAGCAGTGTCACGTAGACCAAGGGAGTGAAGAATATGCAGCAGTAGAGGGTGGTCCACAGTGTCAAAAGCAGTAGAAAGGTCAAGGAGAATGAGCAGGGAGTAGTGGCTCTTGGATTTGGCAGCAAGGAGGTCATTGCAGACTTTTCTGAGGGCAGTTTCAGTGGAGTGGAGAGAATGGAAGCCAGACTGAAAAGGGTCAAGGAGGAAGTGGGAGGAAAGAAATGTGGTGAGGCAGTTATAAACAATACGCTCAAGGAGTTTGGAAGCAAAAGGGAGGAGAGAGATTGGTCAGTAGTTAGAGAGAATGTTAGGATCAAGGTTAGGTTTTTTAAGAATGGGGGAGACAAGGGCATGCTTGAATGCAGAAGGAACAGTGCAAGAAGAAAGAGAGAGATTAAGGAAGTGGGCAAGATGGGAGCAGGCAGAAGGAGAGAGGTAGCGGAGGAGGTGGGAGGGGATAGGGTCAAGGGGAAAGGTGGAAGGGGGGGAGGACTGGATAAGGGCCTTAACTTCCTCTCCAGTCACAGGGGAGAAGGATGTCAGAGTCGGTAAAATGGATGGGGAGGGGTGATCCAGGAAAGGAGGAGGTGGAGAGCTGGGGGACTGGTTGGATATGATGTCCAGACATATAGAATCAATTTTAGATGTGAAATATGTAGCAAACTCAGTGGCAGAGAGCAAGGAGGGGAGACGAGGAGGGGGTGGGCAGAGGAGGGAGTTGAAGGTGGAAAAGAGAAGCTGGGGATATGAGGACAGGGAGGAGATGAGATTCTTGAAATATGACTGTTTAGAGAGGGAAAGGGCAGCACTGTAGGATGACAGGATGAATTTGAAATTGAGAAAATCTGCCTGAGAGCGTGATCTTCTCCACTGTCGCTTGGCGGTTCGTGAACATTTTTGCAGGTATCTGGTGCATTTGGAATGCCAGGGTTGAGGTGTGGATTTGTGAGGGTGAGTAGTGATCGAGGGAGCAACAGAGTCAAGAGCAGAAGTAAGGGAGGCATTGTATAAGGAAGCAGCTTGCTTAGCACAGGAGAAAGAGAGGATAGGGGAGAGAAGAGAGTCAAGTAGGGAAGAAAAGAAAGCAGTGTCAAAACCTTCAATGTTACGCTTAGTGATGGTGGCTCTGGGAGGTAGAGGATGGGAAGGAGAGAGGGATAGGTTAAAAGAGAGGAGGTGATGGTCAGAGAGGTGGAATGGGGAATTGGAGTAGGCAGAAATATCACAACGGTGAGTGAAGACCAGATCAAGCAAGTGCCCACTCACATGGGAGGGTGAGGAGGTCCATTGGGAGAGTCCAAATGAGGAAGTGAGGGTGAGTAGTTTGGAGGCGGTAGATTCTTTGGGGATATCAATAGGAATATTGAAGTCACCGAGGATAATAGATGGAAGGTCTGAGGAGAGAAAGTAGAGGAGTGATGGGGTGAGGATGGGGGACTGGCGGGAAGTGGGCAGTTCAGCAACATGATATTAACAGGAGTACCAATGCCTGCAGGTAGAATATGAGGAAAAAGGGGTACACATGCGCTCCTGCTGGGTGTGTGTGATATAAATAAATGATAATAATATAAATAATAATTTGAAGTGCGGCCCACCCCTCTTGTACAGTGTGGCAGAGCTGGAAAGGGGAGGTGAGTGCTAACACTATAGTCAGTGGTGTAATAACTTTTGCTGTGCTGATGATGTTAATGTAACACATAACTACTACTGCATGTACTATTAGTTATAGCTGCAGATATTCTGCCACTCACGAGTAGCGGAAGAATAAATACATACATACATACACAATATAAAGCCCTAGACATAGAATTGCATGTAGACATGCCCATACAGTACCTATACATTATATGCACTAAATAAACACACAAAGCCATGTAAGTGTTATAACAGACCTCCCAACTTTTGCAGAGTTTCACTCGGGACATAAAGCTTTCTGAAAAGGGATGTGACCTATATGAGAAAAGGGCGTGACCTAGCCGCACGCCGTTTACATTGCTAAGGGGCGTGCCCAGCATCTCCGAGATGCTGGGCTGCCCCCAGACTTCCCCCCGTACTGTGAATAATATGAGATATGGTAAGAACTTACCCTCGTTATCTCTATTTCTACGAAGTCCATAGGATTCCACAGGACTCCCGCCCTGTCGAACCTGTACTGCAGATGGGTTTTGCTCTGGTCACCGTTTTTTCCATCTCCTTCTGGTGAGAATGTGATTCTTGTGTGTTTCAGACTTTCTTCTCTCTCTTTCTTCTCCTCCTCCGGCCTATGGCTTGTTATATAACTGGTTTGTCTTGGCTCGGGGGCGGGTTATAGAAGGGGGACCGCAGTCCATAGGGTTCCACAGAATACCTTGGGGTATAGGCGAATGATGTCAGACATAGGACACCACAGAGTTAAAGTTTTCAGCCTCCCAGGATGCACTGGGATCCCCCTTCTATACCCCGCCCCCAAGCCAAGGCAAACCAGTTATGTATCAAGCCATAGGCCGGAAG
The DNA here is from genome assembly GCA_031769625.1 of Taudactylus pleione. Lineage (NCBI taxonomy): Eukaryota > Metazoa > Chordata > Amphibia > Anura > Myobatrachidae > Taudactylus > Taudactylus pleione. The sequence continues at coordinate 4,631,340 of JAUIMM010000243.1, read as the reverse complement.
AGGAGAAAAAGTCTGGAACACACAAGAATCACATTCTCACCAGAAGGAGATGGAAAAACCGGTGACCAGAACAAAGCCCACTGCAGTACAGGTGAGACAGGGCGGGAGTCCTGTGGAACCCTATGGACTTCGTAGAAATAGAGATAACAAGGGTAAGTTCTTACCATATCTCATATTTTCTACTTCAGGGTCCATAGGATATACACAGGATACCTTGATACCTTAGGGATGTCCCAAAGCAGTATCGTTTAAGGGTGGGGATGCTCCTGTGCTGAAAGGGGAATCCAGCGCCCAAAGGAAGAATCCTGAGAGGCGAAGGTATGGAATGCATAATAGCTTACAAAGGTATGGACAGAAGACCACGAGGCTGCCTTGCAAAGCTGAACAGCAGAGGCACCATGTAGAGCTGCCCATGAAGGACCCACAGACCTAGTGGAATGAGCCCTAACAGAGGATGGAACAGGAAGGCCTTCATGAATATAAGACTCAGAAATAGCCATGCAAATCCATCCTGCCAAAGTTTGCTTAGTGGCAGGCCCTCCCTTCTTACGGAAGCTATAGAGGACAAACAAAGAGTCTGACTTCCTAAAAGAATTCGGTCAACATAAATCCTTAGAGCCAGTACCACATCTAAGGTGGCCTCACCAACCGAGAGGTCTGGAGAATTAAAGGCCAGCACTATGATTTCCTCGTTAATGTGAAACTAGATACCACCTTTGGGAGAAAATGAGGGCAAGTGTCCCTATGAAAAATGAGAAAGGGAGGCCGACATGAGAGAGCCCTCAATTCTGAAACCCTTCTGGCCGAAGCAATGGCCAGAAGAAATACAGTCTTAGCTGTAAGCCATTTCAAATCCACTGAGCCCAGTGTTTCAAATTGCCATCCTTGGAGAGCACTCAGGACCACAGCAAGATCCCAAGGAGCCACTGGAGGAACAATGGGAGGCTGAACATGAAGTACATCTTGCAGAAAGGTGCTGACATCAGGAAGAGTAGCAATCCTACGCTGAAACCACACTGACAGGGCAGAAACCTGCACCTTCAGAGAAGCAAGGCGAAGACCATGATCTAAACCCACCTGCAGGAAAGCCAACACCCTGGATATCCGGAACACCTGAGGATCATAGGCTCTAGGGTGACACCATTCAAAGAAAGTATGCCATACTCGATGGTAAATTCTTGCAGACGCAGGCTTCCGAGCTCTGAGCATGGTGTTAACTACAGAGCTGGAAAAACCCCTGGACCTTTAGTCTTAACAGCCATGCCGTCAAAGACAAACAATCCAGGTCCGGGTAATGGCAAGGACCTTGAGACAACAGGTCCGGTCATAGAGGCAACAGCATTGGAGTGTCTAAGGAGAGACTCTGAAGATCTGAGTACCAGTGCCATCTGGGCCAAGCTGGAGCAATCAGCAGCAGCATGCCACCTTCTTGCTTGAATTTGCGAATCACTTGAGGAAGAAGGGAGAATGGAGGGAAGAGTTATGCAAACTGGAAGGTCTGAACGCCCCTCAGCAAGGGAATAAATGGATTTCAGGCATATTTCCACCTTGCGATCCGTAGCATCCTTTAAGGAGGACATGGAGGGCATGGGCAAAGTATGCACTCTTCACAAGGCATGTGACATGAAAGTCCACTTGCAGAGGAATTTCCCACTTGGAAAAATAATTATCCGCAAAGGGGTATGCAAAGGCCAAATGTTTTTAAGGCTGGTACCGCTTACCCGTATTTTTCCACGCCTCCTCTAAATGATCCACTAACTGACCAGATAGAGGAAATACAGTGGCATCTCCCTTAATATCCTTAAAGAAGGCTTATTTAGATTTAGCCACGGGGGAATCATCATCCTCAATGACCAAGGCCGCACGGACTGCCCATATAAAGCCAGGTATATAGACTTTAGACTTAGACTCCGCCTCCTTAGTATGGAGGGGTTCCTGGTCTGAAAAGTCAAACATCTCATTGTCATCAGACAACATCATACTGAGCCATCTGAGACACTAAAGGCCGCTTAGGAGGCTGCAATGATGACTACCCCTGTAAAACATCCGACAGGTGTTGCACCATATTGGACAATGAATTCAACCACGCAGGCTCCTGCGAGACCTGAGGGGGCGAAAGCAGGAGACACTGGGGTACCATCAACTGCCTGGGGAACCCCTGTATGGGTGATGACACAACCGACTGCTGTGATAACCCCAGCTGGGGGAACGTAGGGGGAGACGCTAGCTGGCCCACAAGGGTTGTAAGTGTCTTAGCAAAACAAGCCCAGGGCGGTTTCTGCACAGGCACAGTGACAGAAATCGGGCGTGATATAAGATAACACGCCCTACATAACCCCTCAGTGTTTCCATCACCCTCTGCTAATGGTACATTACATGTGGTACACTTTACAGTGAAGCAATGAACACCCTGCAACACCACACCGCAAGGGCTTTAGAAGAGGAAGAACAGGGATAGTAAAATGTCTGACAGTCAGAAGTGAAAGTACAGACAGCAGCGTTAGCAGTTAGTCACATACAATGCAGAAATAAATCACCTGCAGTACCAGCACGGAGATCAACTACACAGACACAGAGCCTGGTAGGACACAGTGCTGCATACTCTGACCTTAATTGCAGGAGAGGTATGCGGGGGGACCCAGACCGCAATGCCACCTTGATTCAGTGTCCAGCAGTGTTTGCACACTCTTAGAAAATGGCCGCCGAGGAGCAGAGAGGAGGCGGGCTGGGGGGAGGATTGCTGACACAGCCCGCCAGATCGCTATGGAGAGCCACTGTGCAGCGGGGGAGGCGCCGGCTGTGAGACAGGGAAGGCTGCTCCCCTGACATGCAATTAACCCCTGGGTGCCAGACCTTTGCTGCTCAGCCATGGCCCACTGTCCCTGGTGGTCTAGTGGAAGCGCAAGTTAATACCTGGCTCCACGTGCAGCCAGTCCAGAGGGAGCCCCCTGCCTGGGGACTTAGGACTGTGTTTCAGCGGGTACCATCTGAGGGACCCCGCCACTTACCTACCCCCTTGAATCCAGCCACAGTCCGGGTAATTCGGGGTCACCACTAGCTGTGACCCCAGACACCCACCAGCATCCCCGGATCAGTACCGGCGTTCTGGTCTGGCAGAGTGAAGGAGCAACAGCATAGATGTCAGTACTGACTGCCTATGCTGTGCAGCTCATCTTGAGCAGCCACAGCTGCCTTGAAGAACTTCAGGGGCCATTACAGCCCCCCTCTGTTATATGGTGATCCCGCTCCGAGCTGTGCACCTACGAAACTAGTTTGTCTTGGCTCAGAGGCAGGGTATAGGAGGGGGATCCCAGTGCATCCTGGGAGGCTGAAAACTTTAACTCTGTGGTACCCAATGTCTGACATCATCCGCCTACACCCCAAGGTATCCTGTGGATACCCTATGGACCCTGAAGTAGAAAGATACTGTGCGCATGCGCACATCTATTCTCGCTCTCCGTACACACTGCTCTGCTATGCAGAGCAGCAGTGTATGCTTCCCCAACTCCCCCCCAAACTGCAGGACACTGCAGCCCATGGGTGGGACAGCGGGACAGTCCCAAAAAAACAGGACTGTCCCGCTGAATGTGGGACAGTTGGGTGGTATGGTTATAATAATGCTTGGCACGTGTGGGGTGTGAAAACCACAGCCTACTGCCGATTGTCTGACCCAGCAGTCTGCATACAGTAACAGTACATCTTGCCAGACAATAGGGGAATCCTACCCCACCTGCTGGATTATGAAGGAGCCATCTTGCTGGGAGTCAGGGCACTCCCTAACATGAGCAGGAACCTGGGGTACTGGCAAGGAAATCAGACATAGAGAAAGAAGAGAAAGGAGAGTAAAGAAAGAGCTGAGATGAGAGAGAATGAGGACAGAAAGGTTAATACATAACCTGCCTGCAGCCGGAGCACGATCCTCACAGGAGAAAAAAGGTGAAAAGAGGCAGTCTCCTATCTCCAGCTGTAACTAATAGTACATGCAGTAGTAGTTATGTGTTACATTACCATCATCAGCACAGCAAAAGTTATTACACCACTGACTATGGTGTTAGCACTCACCTCCACTTTACAGCTCTGCCACACTGTAATCCTGCTCTTCCTTCCCAGGAGCCCTGCTTATATAGGAGAGCTCTGATTGGCTGGCACTGTCATGTGCTTTTCAGTGTATGTCATATCCATTTCAGTGTATGTTATATCCATTTCAGCATATGTTATATCCGTTTCAGCATAGGTCATATCCATTTCATCATATGTCATATCCATTTCAGTGTATATTATATCCATTTCAGCATATGTTATTTCCATTTCAGCGTAGGTCATATCCATTTCATCATATGTTATATTCATTTCATCATATGTTATATCCATTTCAGCATACGTCATATCCATTTCAGATACGTCATATCCATTTCAGCATACGTCATATCCAGAAAGCAATAATTTAGGTATATGACATATCCAGAAAGCTGTAATTTTGACTTGAACGGCCCCTCATAGACTTGCCCTCCTGCTGCTCCATTACAGAGCAGACGTGTGCATCTGTGGCTCATCCCTGGAGTGTGTCCCTGGTCCTGCTGGCCTTTGCAGGTCCATGGCTAGGGACTTCCCTCAGGATCTGGACTGTTCACTCTGGTTCTGGTTCTATATCATCAGTCCATGGTTTCTGCATAGTCACCAATGTGTGCATATTTTCCTGTGTAGACTCATGAGTCAGAGTATCATCAAGCCACCACTTTTCCTATGCACTTCATTCCTACACAATGGTCTCAGGGGGTCATTCAGACCCGCTCGCGAGCGCAGGATGCTTGCAAGCGGGTCAATGTTACCCCAATGCGCATGCGCATGACGGAGGGAGCTCCGTCGTGCGCATGCGCGAGACCCGGACAGTGACAGCCAAGCTGTCGCTCCGGGTCTCGCACCAAAGGGGGCGTGCTGTTGATGGTGCCTGACAGCACGCCCCCTTTGGTGGGCGTGCTGGGGGCGTGGCTGCCAGACGGAGGCGTTCCCATGGGAACGCCTACCGTCTGGGTCCGGCCCCACTGACATCACTAGTGATGTCAGTGGGAGTGATTTTGGCTCTGATAGAGCCAAAATCACTCCAGGGCTTGCGATCACCGAGACCCTACCGCAGGGTCTCGTCGCAAGCCCGATGGTCGCGATGGTCTTGACCATCGCGACCATCTATTTGGCCGCTCGCATATGCTGTGGGTGGTCACCCACAGCTATGCGAGCGGCCAGGAGGCCGCTCCATTTTCAGGTAGGAGGGCACTGATTCAGAGCGAGCGCTCTGGTCAGAGCATCCGGCTCTGAATCAGGCCCTCAGGCCGGATCTACAGAACACTATAACTGTGACAGGCCCCACAGGGACAAGCAACACATACATTGGCCCCCATAGGTAAAAAAATACACATACATTGTCCGACACAAAGTGCTCCCACAGGAAAAAAAAATAACACACATTGATTCATTGCCCCCACAGCCAGAAAAAAAAAATTCCACCCAGCCCCCCTACAGAAGAGTCTCACCTGCTGGGCAGTCACAGAGAGCTGCACAGCTAATTGCAGGAGACCAGCCTCCAGTCACTTCAGAAAATCCAGATCAGTGAATGTCTCCTTCCGAAGCGGAGCTGCGTGCTGGAGAGGGGGGCACAGTGAGCCCCTTCACCCCGGCGCATAACCAGTGGAGCTTGATCGCTCCCCCCACAGGCATAGGAGACTTCAGTGGCTGCTTCTTAGCAGCTGCGAGCAGTCTCCCAGTGCAGTGCTGGGCTGCTGTGATGTAAGAGGGGGGGGAGCGGTGCCAGACCCAGGTCCACACCAGGCCCCTCCAGCAAGCCCGGGTAATTTGTACCCACCCCCCCTCTCAGCACCGTCCTCAGCCCTCATCATAATTATTAGCCCTCATCAACATGCTCAGCCCTCAGCTCCTCATCGCTGTCCTGAACCCTCATTGGCACTTGCTTGCAGCAGCCTGAAGTGCAGTTCCCAACTTTCCCGGCCCGAGTCCTCAAGCTGCAGCAGCGGTTCACTCCTCCTCCTGAGTCCTCCCCACCACATGTCCCGGCTGCCGCTCTCTTGAGTCACTGTAGTCAGTGCACCATGTAACTGTGACCTGACCACATCCGGCCCCTGCCGCTGTGTTAGCATGGAGTGTATCTCCTGTCCTCCTCTCTGGTCTGACTCACAGCAGCCAGCAGGGCAGTCAGTAGTGCGCGAGCAAGGATGGCGTGTGATGTCACACACCAGCAAGGTTTCACTCAGCCACCCGAGCCACCCAGTGCTGCCAGAATCAGGGTCTGTCACTAAGTAGTGATTGTAACAAACTGACTGTGTGTGTCTTCTGATCACTGGACGGCTTTGAAATCAACAGGGCAAGCAGCAGGGATCAGCAAGCCCACAAAGGCCGGCACCCTTGCACGGCCGCTCAGGTGAAACGTACCTACAGCTGGCCCTGCTCTGGGTCTCTTAGCAGTCTGTCTCCATGAACTCTATTGTGGCCAATGCTCAGAACCTGGAGAGAAGTTGTTGCTTAAGGCATAAGGGGGAAGCAACTTCCCCATGGTGCCTGTGTGTGTACATGGACCAACTGCCCCACCTGAATATTTTACAGTTAACACCCAGACCTACACTTCATTCCAGGATCGCCGTAGTACTTATCTGAATGCTTGGTGAGAGAGTATGTTTCCAGGTCCTGTGAAGCATCCTCCAATTCCAATCTGCTATTCTGTTATTCGACGGCAGAGTGTGCGTATTCTCCCTCCCAATCAGGTCATACATGCTGTCTCACCGGTAGCGGACAGCCAACTAAGCTCTCACTGTTCCTGTCTTTTTATTCCATTTCAACACTGCACTCAGAATCCACTGAAATGGACTGCTGATGTGTGCATGCTGTGACTGTATGTACATGTCTAATCGCTCAGTAAACATGCCACACACATTAATGGAAGTTTAAACATTACTCAGTCTTAACCATTGCCCTTGTTTCATTTTCAGGGCTATGGATGTTCTCAATGCAAGCAGTGACAACTTTGATGGGTTCTGTAGTACTTAGGGGTTGGAGAAGAATTTTACGAATTCTACTCCAGTTGCCCTGTAATAACTATAGGTGATACTAAAATAATGTGAAAAGGGTGTGAAAACACCCTTTTTCATTTTATTTTAGTAAAAATAATGTTAATAAATAGAGCCCTATGTCTGTATGTTATTACTCAGTCTTGTTCTGTTACTGTTTGTTCCCAATTGTAAAGTGCAATGGAATATGCTGGTACTATATAAGTAACTAATAATAATAATAATAAAAGTAATATATTGTTATGGAAGTTGGATGTTGGAAGACACTGAGGCTTCCTGCATGTAGGGTGACACTCTATCTCATGGTACTGCTGCATTCAACATAGTGGAACGAAAACCTGAAACAGTTTTGGTCCAAATCCTTTCCAGAAAAGGTGACAGTTTGTGGGCATATGGCAAGAAGCATTACTACATATAGTGGGAGAAGCCCCTATCAAAAATTGCAAGGCCCATGGAGACCGTTCACCATAATGAGACTGAAGCATTGTTCTTTCCAAAGGACTCAAAGGAAAGGCAAATGCAGTTGGAATTGCTGTGAAACCAAGATAACTTTGCAAACAATGCTGAGGTGATCCTTGTGGGTAGCTGTGTCTTTGTTTTATGCAAGTAGCCAGTCAAAGCTGCATCTACCAAAGATTTCATGCACTGTGTTCACTGTCAGACCTGTCCCTCTGTCAACACCTCTGGTGACATGTGAATAAGTGCTGGCTAAGGCATGCAGCTGGGGCATGATCTCTACAACCACCTCAAGTTGCATGAGTACATCTGCAGGGCCTCTCATGTTGCATGCCGTTGTAAAATTAGTCTATGAGTCTGTACATTACTAAGAAACATTCAAAGGGGCAATGTATTAATGGGCAGGTTTTTTTGCAAGTTCAAACTTGCCACACTTCGCTTTATTATGGCTAACTAGCAGTTTGGTGGTATAAAATGCCGTGGCGATGTGCACTGCTATTCAAAATGGATGCACTTAGGTTTAACCATGACAATGCTAAATAGCAATGATCACATCCTGGTACACATGGCTGGTGGGATCCAGGGTTTATAAAAAAAAAATCTATCCCTTTAATCAATAAAGTTAGAATGGTGTAGCCCTTATTAGTTGAATTATTACATTAATCATAGTAATGGCTGCTTTTTAAATTAAATGATACTTGTGCTCCCTTTATAAAAGTATAGTGTTCCCTTAATTCAATTAAATAATACTAGTGCCCGTATTATTAATATAATTATAACCCTAGGATCCTATTATGAACTATATATATTTTTGCATTTTAGAACTTGTTTCCACTTGGAGGTGGATACTGTGGCCTCTACCTTTACCAACCATGGTACAGACACTTTTCCATGGAGTAGTATAAGTGACAGATGTTGCTAGTGTGCTGGTGACACTACTCCACTTGGTGGTGACTCAACAGGTTGGTATGACAGTAAATCACACTGTAATTTAATGCATTAAATACCACAATCATTTGAACTAAGTTCCATTGACTTTGCAAGGCAGTCTTGGACATTTGTTTGAAGACATACCCCCCCACCCCCTTATTTTATGGCTATGATTTTCTGGATTTATTTCGTGAATTCCTGAAGTCTCTTTATATACTCGCCTACAGCAACTGCAATGTCAGTTCATGGGAAAGAAATATATTTTTTTAAATTGAAAAATTAGGTTACATTTAGATAAAAAAAAATATATATATAATTGAACAACTCCATTCATTAAAATCAAAGGAGCTCAGTAGGGATGGTCATCGAACATTATGGTTTTACACAATCGATGGTCTATGGCTGATGGTAATTGTTTTTGCCATTGAGGCTGCAGCACTAATGACGCACCATTGATGGTGGTACCCCGTTATTAAAAAACATTGGTTGCACCGGTTTGATGTCTGAAATCTGCATATGTCATCGATAGTTAAACCATCAAGGTTTGCTGTCAATAGCTTAAAACCATCAATGGTAGAGCCATTGATGGCCATCACTACAGACTAGACCCTCCACACACCAGCTCTGCAATGTGTACAGGTAACTATCATGAAATCTTCAAAGATCTCCTAATGGGTGCTCAGGGCTCTGAAATAACCATATATAAGCAGATGCCACAGGCTTTTGAGCATAAGGAGTCTGTTCATCATATCTCACTTTTTAAATGCATTTCAGATGTGATAATATAAATTAAATTCACAGAGAAAAAAAAGAAGATTCTTGCTTGAATTTAACAATCTTCTCTTATGCGACAAGGTGTTCAATAAGAGCCCATTCTGGTGAAAAGCTGGAAGCAAAAACAGAGAGTGATATCTTGCTATCACTATCACTTTGTTCCGGGTTTGGATCTGGGTAGCCCAATGTGCACACATAGCCTGGTATCCAAATTTTCCTCTCCAGTAAAAATTGTAAAAGAGTAGATCAATGGTAAAAACATCAATACTAATAATGTTCTCTTTCAATTAGGGGTGAGCGGGTTCGGATATCTGAAATCCGAACCCCCCCGAGCCCCCCCGATCCGAGGCCGATCCGAGTCAGGCTCGACTTTTCCCGCCTGACTCGGATCTGAAATCGAGGCAAAACGTCATCATCCCGCCTTCCGGGTCTTGCTGGTTTTGGATCCTATATAAGGTACCCGCGTCGGCGCCATTTTCTCACTCGGCTGTGGACATTGAAGAGGGAGGGTGGGAGTTAGGGCAGGCTGGGCTGTGTAGTGTAGTGCAGTGTTGTGCTGCGCTGTGCTGCTGTTGTCCATAGGGGCTGTGTCCACTACTTCAAAGTCCATAGGGGCTGGCTGGACTGTGTTGTGCAGTCAGTTGTCCATAGGAGCTGTGTCCACTCCAAAGTCCTGTGCAGTGTCCCAGTCCTAAAGGGGTGCTGTAGTGTTGTCCAGGGGGTGCTCTGTCCATCAGGGGTGCTCCCCCCAAGTGCAAAAAAAATAATATTTTTTCTGTGTTTGTGAATTGTGTGCACTGTGGCTGCACGTGCATCAACAAAGGAACAGCGCCAAGCGTGCGCCTGTGTCCCATAAGTAAAAGGCCGGCTGGCTTGTCCGTTAAAGGTTGCTGTAACCCCCAAAGGGCACTCCAAACAAAATAAAAATATATTTTTTTTTGTGTTTGTGAATTGTGTGCGCAGTAGCTGCACATGCATCAACAAAGTAGTGCCAAGCGTGCGCCTGTGTCCCATAAATAAAGGGCCGGCTGGATTGACCGCTAAAGGGTGCTGTAATCCCCGAAGGGCACTCCAAACAAAATAAAAAAATATATTTTTTTGTGTTTGTTAATTGTGTGCGCAGTAGCCGCACGTGCATCAACAAAGTAGTGCCAAGCGTGCGCGTGTTTGTGAATTGTGTGCACTGTGGTTGCACGTGCATCAACAAAGGAGCAGCGCCAAGCGTGCGCCTGTGTCCCATAAGTAAAAGGCAAGCTGGCTTGTCCGTTAAAGGGTGCTGTAACCCCCAAAAGGCACTCCAAACAAAATAAAAATATATATTTTTTTGTGTTTGTGAATTGTGTGCGCAGTAGCCGCACGTGCATCAACAAAGTAGTGCCAAGCGTGCGCCTGTGTCCCATAAATAAAGGGTCATCTGGATTGACCGCTAAAGGGTGCTGTAACCCCCAAAGGGCACTCCAAACAAAATAAAAAAAATTCTGTGTTTGTGAATTGTGTGCACTGTGGCTGCACGTGCATCAACAAAGGAGCAGCGCCAAGCGTGCGCCTGTGTCCCATAAGTAAAGGGCCGGCTGGCTTGTCCGTTAAAGGGTGCTGTAACCCCCAAAGTACACTCCAAACAAAATAAAAAATATTTTCTGTGTTTGTGAATTGTGTGCGCAGTAGCCGCACGTGCATCAACAAAGTAGTGTCAAGCGTGCGCCTGTGTCATAAGTAAAGGGCCGGCTGGCTTGACCGTTAAAGGGTGCTGTAACCCCCAAAGGGCACTCCAAACAAAATAAAAAATAATTTTCTGTGTTTGGGAATTGTGTGCACTGTGGCCGCACGGTTATCAACAAAGTAGCGCCAAGCGTGCGTCTATCTGTTAAAGGGTGGTGTAACCCCCAAAGTGCACTCCAACCAAAATAAAATATTTTCTTCTGTGTTTGTGAATTGTCTGCACTGTACGTGCATCCTCAAAGCAGCAGCGCCAAGCATGCTTCTGTCTGTTAAAGGGTGGTGTAACCCTCAAAGTGCGCTCCACAAAAAATAAAAAATTCTTCTTTTTTTTTCTGTCTTTGTGAATTGTGTGCACTGTAGCTGCACCTGCATCAACAAAGGAGCAGCACCAAGCGTGCGCCTGTGTCCCATAAGTAAAGAGCTGGCTGGCTCATTTCTTAAAGGGTGGTGTAACCCACAAAGTGCACTAGTCTCCAACAATAATAAAAAATTATTTTCTGTGTTTGTGTGTGCCTTAGCCGCACGTATATATCAATATAACATAAATGGAGGACCAAACTTTCTCCGATAAAAATAAAATAGGGAAAGATGAAGAACCACTTCCTCCTATTGCTGAAGCTGCTGCCACTAGTCATGACATAGACGATAACATGCCATCAACGTCGTCTGCCAAGGCCGATGCCCAATGTCATAGTAGAGGGCATATACAATCCCAAATGACAAAGTTCAGGAAAATTACCTTAAAAAAAACATTTAAATCATCTGAGGAGAAACGTAAACTTTCCAATATGCCATTTACGACACGGAGTGGCAAGGAACGGCCAAGGTCTTTCCCTATGTTCATGACTAGTGGTTCAGCTTCACATGACGATGGAAGCCCTCATCCCGCTAAAAAAAATCAAATGAGTTAAGCTGGCAAAAGCACAGCGAAGAACTGTGCATTCTAAGAAGATATCACAAATCTCCAAGGAGAGTCCAAGTGTGGTGGCGGTTGCGATGCCTGACCTTCCCAGCACTGGACGGGAAGAGGTGGCTCTTTCCACCATTTGCACGCCCTCTGCAAGTGCTGAAAGGAGCACCCACAGTCCACTTGCTGATATGCAAATTGAAGATGTCACTGTTGAAGTACAACAGGATGAGGATACTGGTGTAGCTGGCGCTGAGGAGGCAGTTGGCGAGGAGGATTCTGATGATGATGTGGTTTGTTTAAATCAGGCTCTGGGGGAGACAGTTGTTGTCTGTGGGATGAAAAAGCCCATCACGGTCATGCCTGGGCAGAAGACCAAACATTCCACCTCTTTGGTCTGGCAATATTTCTATCCAAATCCGGACAACAACTGTCTTGCCATATGTACCATTTGTAAACGTTAAATAAGTAGGGGTAGGGACGTTAACCACCTAGGAACATCCTCCCTTATACGTCACCTGCAGCACGTTCATAAAAAGTTACTGTCAAGTTCAGAAACTTTGGCTAAGACCGTAAGCAGTCCAGGGACACCTAAATCCCTTCATCCTGTTGTATCCAAGCGCCTGCAAACCACACCGTCAACTCCCTCCTCATCAATTTCTTCCTTAGTCAGGATCAGAAGTAGTCCTGCAGGCCATGTCACTGGCATGACTGACTCTCCTATCCGGGATTCCTCCGGAGGATCCTGCATTGCTACGCCTACTGCTGCCATTGCTGCTGTTGCTGTTGGGAGTCGTTCATCATCCCAGAGAGGAAGTAGGAACACCACTACTTTAACTAAACAATTGACCCTCCAGCAGTCCTTAGCGAGGAGGATGAAGTACGACAGCAGTCAACAGTAGCAGCATCTCAGAAACACCAGCTCGTTCCAAGGCAGGCTACGCTGTGTATCACCGGTTTCAGTAAGAGGCACACTGCCGACAATCTCTTAGAGAAACTGAGGGAAATCATCGCCCAGTGGCTTACCCCACTTAGACTCTCCTGGGGATTTGTGATATCTGACAATGCCACCAATATTGTGCGGGCATTACATCTGGGCAAATTCCAGCACGTCCCATGTTTTGCTCACACAATAAATTTGGTGGTGCAGAATTTTCTGAAAAGCAACAGGGGCGTGCAGGAGACGCTTTGGGGGGCCCGAAAAATTTCTGCCCACTTTTGCCATTCAGTGACTGCGTGCTGAAGACTGGAGCACCAGCAAACACTCTTGAACCTGCCCCGCCATCACCTGAAGCAAGAGGTTGTGACGCGGTGGAACTCAACCCTCTATATGCTTCAGAGGATGGAGGAGCAGCAAAAGACCATTCAAGCCTATACATCCACCTATGACATAGGCAAAGGAGGGGGTATGCACCTGACTCAAGCGCAGTGGAGAATGATTTCCGTGTTGTGCAAGGTTCTCCAGCCCTTCGAACTTGCCACACGTGAAGTCAGTTCAGACACTGCCAGCTTGAGTCAGTTCATTCCCCTCATCAGGCTTTTGCAGAAGCAGCTGGAGAAAGTGAAGGAGGAGCTAAGACGGAGCGATTCCACTCGGCATGTGGGACTTGTGGATGAAGCCCTTCATTCACTTTGCCAGGATTCCAGGGTGGTCAATCTGTTGACATGAGACCACTACATTTTGGCCACCGTGCTCGATCCTAGGTTTAAAGCCTATGTGGTGTCTCTCTTTCCGGCCGACACAAGCCTGCAGAGGTGCAAAGACCTGCTGGTGAAAACACTGTCAGCTGAAGCGGAACGTGACACGTTAATAGCTCCTTCTTCATTTTCTCCCGCAACTGGGGCTGCCAGGAAAAAACTTAGGTATCCTAAGCAACCCGCTGGCAGTGATGCAGGGCAGACAGGACCAAGTTTGGACCTGGCAACAATTTCTGACATGTCTACTGTCAGTGCATATGATACTGTCACCATTGACAGAATGGTGGAGGATTACATTGGTGACACCATCCAAGTAGGCATGTCAGACAGTCCGTACCTGTACTGGCAGGAAAAAGAGGCAATTTGGAGGCCCCTGTACAAACTGGCTCTATTTTACCTGAGTTGCCCCCCCTCCAGTGTATACTCCGAAAGAGTGTTTAGTGCAGCCGGGAACCTTGTCAGCGAAAGGTGTAGGAGGTTGCTTCCACAAAATGTGGAGAAGATGATGTTCATAAATGAATTATCAACTCTTCCAGGGAGACCAGCCTCCAGAACTTCCAGAGGGACCTGTGGTGGTGGATTCCAGTGGGGATGAATTAATACTCTGTGAGGATGAGGATGTACACAACACTGAAGAGGGTGAGGAATCAGTGGATGAGGAGGATGAGGACAACATCTTGCCTCCGTAGAGCCAGTTTGTGCAGGGACAGATTAATTGCCAGCTTGTTTTGTGGGGGCCCAAACGTACCAATCATTTCAGCCACAGTCGTGTGGCAGACCCTGGCGCTGAAATGATTGGTTTGTTAAAGTGTGCATATCCTGTTTATACAACATAAGGGTGGGTGGGAGGGCCCAAGGACAATTCCATCTTGCACCTCTTTTTTTTCTTTGCATTATGTACTGTTTGGGGCCTAGTTTTTCAAACTGCCATCCTGTCTGCCACTGTAGTGTCACTCCTAGATGGACCACGTGTTTGTGCTGCCCACTTGTATCGCTTAGCATAGTTATCCAGCTACCTCGGTGCAACCTTTTGGACAGAAAAACACTATTGTGAGGTGTGAGGTGTTCAGAATAGACTGGAAATGAGTGTAAATTAAGGTTATTGAGGTTAATAATAGCATAGGAGCAGAAAAACCCACAAATTCTGTGACTTTAGCTGTTTTTATGCTTTTTTTCAAAAAAATACAGATCCAAAACACAAAACCCAGAACTCAAAACACGGAAGGGTGGTTTTGGCAAAACCAATCCAGATCCAAAACACAAAGATAGATCCAGATCCTAAACACGAAAAGTGGCCAGTGCACACCCCTACTTTCAATGTCCCATCCATATTCATTGGCTTCTGGGGAGTGCGGGAGCCAATATGACACATTTCCTTAATTGCATCATTTGGCTCCGCCTCCCCTCCTCAAACACATATATGGAAACCTTCCCTTGCAAATCCTGTGTTTGCCACTGAATAGGTAAGTACGTTTCTAAAAACATTATTTAGCCAAGAGAAATTAATGGACAACATCTCCCATAGTTTTCAGCCACTGCTCATTCCCTGTTGTACATCTTAACTATATTTGTTATGCTTATTAAGCTGCACAGTATCCAAGTAATTCATATGCCATCCTACACTGTAGTTTTCTGAAGTTGACTGATGAGAAGTGGTAGGCCAAAAATAAGATAAAACATTTCACAAAGAGAACATAGAACTCATTTCTACACTAGACTTCACAGCATCTTCAAGGCGTTTGTGCCATCAATAAAGTGTAAAAAGCATTTACTAACATTTCCCATGAGACACTTATGCCCATTTTTCTTGAATAAGTCCTTGTTCTCTCCTGTTTTGCATGAAAAATGCTTTCATCCTCACCTTATTGATTTCCTTGTTCCATATTTTGATCTATCTCGGTTCCCACACTAATCCCATAGAGTACAGGGTGAACTGAAATAATTATTTCTCCTGACAGAAGAGTTATACCTATTACTAGAAACTGCATGCAAGCAACACATCTCTAAAACTATTGATTCAAAACCTGACAAACCAACTAATACATTCAGCTTCTTCATTTCTAATAAAACAGTTTAAAGAAGTTTAATTTTTGTTGAACAGATAATGAAATGATTTAGTATACTTTTCAAATAGCTATTTTTTTTTTTTATTGCAATGGATATATAAATACATATTACCGATACTGATGTTGCTGGTCTTATAGTCTCTTCTTGTTATATTACAGCTGGGGAATGTCAACTGTAATGACTTGAATTAGGTATCATGCAAAAGTAATATTTATGGCAATAAGATAATGATAAAAACTACATTCATAATTCTGATCACACAGGATGAGAACAAAAGTCATAGCGACAATAACATGAATAAGCTAAACTTATTTAACCACTTGTGTAATAGCAGTTTGTGTAATAGCAGTTTCTGATGGCAGTGTGCAGCTATGTTGATCAGAGAGGTTTACAGCTTTCATATGACTGTACCTTCTGTCTATCATAGCCGTATTTTCCCAAATAGGACAATTAGGTGTTTGTGTTATTGAATAACTTCAGTTTAAATCAGATGCACTAAGCCTGAACGAAAGATTTATACAAGTTCAAATAAACAGCTCAGTTCTTTTTCACTGGTCTCTACCAGCTAATTGAACAGCACCATGAGCTTGATTCTGAGTCAGCTGTATCTGCTGCCACTTGTCCATACAGATGCGGCAAACTGCTTACTACCTTATGGCAATGGAAATATCCACTTGTGTATGCTGAGCATCTGTGCATCTGTATGCAGAAGGCCGACCTGCCCACTGTTTTTCCATCTGCAGCCATCATCAGTACTATTAGGACTTGAACCCACTCCATACTGGGGGCAAAGATTCAACTGAAACAGTCGTCCCATTTCTGTCCGCACGCTAACAACACGCATAAGATGGCTTGCATGCCCATGACATGACACTCCCACAAGATGGATCAGTTCCGTGCAATTGACTGGTAGCCAACCAGGAACACCCATTTCACAGAGATAGCAGTCTGTCAATGATGGATCAATCCATCTTCACTTGTCTCTGTCCTTGTGTATATGCATCCATGCGCAGTTAGCAAATGCTTTCTAGGGTGCATGCACAGTTTGCAGATATCCGCTAGAATCCATCCGCATTTCCACTGACCCAGAAGCAGGCACCATATGTTTAAAGCCATATTCCAATGCAGGACCGTTTTAAGAGGAGGCCCATGTGCAGCATCCATGACAGAATCTACAGCGCATGCAAAGGTCTCTGGGAAACTGGCACCTATGCTATGCTCCTGGAGACATCTCTAGTGTGCATGCTCAAATCACTGGGAAAATGGCCCCCTGTGACATTTTCCCAGTGATTTCAGTCTGCAGAACCAGATATGTGCCCCTCAGCCAGGAGCAAATCCAGATGAGATTGCTGTTGCTGCTACTGCTGCTGCTGATCAGTGACAGTCCCTGGTCACACCAAAGCCCAGAGTGAGGTGGGCTAGAGGGACACAGGCTGCATCCGCTGACAGGTAAGGGTGGGTGGGCAGTGGACCAGGGAACCCGCCAAGCATCTCTATTAAGCCTGGGCCCGGGTAATTAGTACCAGCTCCACCACTGGAAGCATGTATGGTAAAGTGAATAGCATAGACATGAAAAAACTGTCAGTGCAGGCTCTGCTGTCTCAGGACCCAAAGTTAAGTATCAATGCCTGTACTACACTATCTCACCCACTACAGAGCATGCCAGTGATGTCCATGCACAGAGAATCCCAGTGACCACTGACATTATTACAAAGAACATTGCAGTGGCTGCCATATGATACATAGAGCACCACAAAGACTGCCATATAATACATAGTTGCCTACCTTGAAAGCTCTCTTCCTGGGAGAAGCCCGGGTAAGAGAAGCAGGAGGGTGGTGATGGGGGTATGGCCTGATGAGTTGTGTCATTAAGCCCCACCCCCTCACGGTAAAATTGATGTGATTGGCTATAATTTACATAGGGGCGGGGCCAAATGACGTCATTAGTGCAGAAACACGTCATTAAGCCCCGCCCCCTACACGGAGACCTGCGATCGGCGCTGGAATTCTCCTCATTCTGCCCACTTCACTAGGAAGTGGGCAGAATGCGGGAGAAATGCCTACCCTTCTGGGGGTGCGGGGGGTTAACCGAAAAATCAGGAGCCTCCCGCCAAAACCGGGAGGGTAGGCATTTATGATATAATATAAAGAGCAATAAAAACCCTTCATCTTAATTAACTCAATTGAAGCATTAACCCCCTTCAATCCCATAACAAAACCCAATTATTGTTTAAAGTCTCTTTATTGAAGGTTTTATGGTATCATACCATTGCATGAAAAGGGGATCCATAGTAAAAAAAACAAAAATATGGTCAGCACATATACAGAAATAATAAAGAGAAAAATACAAGCAATGACATAATACAATAGAAGTGTAAGCAATTAACATGACCAAAAAGTAGGAAAGAAGGAGGTAGGAAGGAAGAAGAGAGGGAGGATTACCTATTAATATTACCTTCCCACAACTATACCCATTCTTCCCTACACACAGTGTCGGACTGGGGCAATAAGGGCCCACCAAGGAAATGCAGAGGCAGGGGCCCACTGAAGGGGTGTGACCAACCACTGGGTAGGTATGGTCATTAACAGGAGGGGCATGAATGTTCCATATAGGAAACATCATAATATTATACATTCTCAGACAGCACTATGCCCAATTTAGTCTTATAGATGTGCAGGGGACAGAGGGGCATATTGATTATAACTAAAATGGCCCATTAACCATGCAGAAACGCTAGTTTACGCATATTTAAGGTAACGGGCCAGTCATCATCAGGGGTCTGATAGGACCACCTGATATTCAGCAAACTCAGAAAACTTAAAGTTTTCAGGGTTTGCTTGCGAGACAAGCTTAATCTCTAGATGGCGCTTGTTCTCGGAGCCCCACTCCTTCTTATGGTTAGGAGTTCTGCAAAGAGATATCCCTCCACCACCTCCTCACTGACACCCCCAGAGGCTTTGCACATGCGTCACCTCATTTGCACAGAAGCCGGCCATCAGGGGAGGTAAGTAATGCTGCTACTTCTGAAGCAGTGTTACTAATTGTGAGGACAACTGCTCTTCGGAGCAGCTGTACCCGCATTGGAGCAATGATGAATTGCTCCGGTGTTAAGTACCCCCCACTGCAAGGTTGAATACAAGGTTGAATGCGAGGTTGAATACGATTATAAATAGGCCCCAGGGCCACAGATGGAAAAGTGGGAAAATTCACACATGACAGTGGGGCAGAGGGACAGCTGTAGAAGCTTCAGAGGGACAGCTGGGGATGGTGCAGGATAGCTGGGGATGGTGCAGAGGAACAACTGGGTAAGATGCAGATGGACAGCTGGGTAAGGTGCAGAGGGACAGCTGAGGACAGAAACAGAGAGACAAGTGGGGAAAGTGACAGAGTGACAACAGTGGAAAGTGGCAGAGGGGCAGGTGGGAAAGTGTCAGAGGGACAACTATGGAAGGTAGCATAGGGACAGCCATGGAAGGTGACATGACAGCCGGGAAAGGGGGCAGAGGGACAGCTGGGGAAGGCGGACAGAGGGACAGCTGAGAAAGTTGGCAGAGGGACAGCTGGGAAAGGGGACAAGGAAAGCCAGGAAGAGGGGCAAATGGTTAGCTGGGGTAGACAGGTAGAGGGAGAGCTGGTGAAGGGGCAGAAGCACTGCTGGTAAGTGGGAGGATTAGAGTTAGGGTTGGGGTCATATGGGAAGGAAGAAAGTACAGCTGGTCTGTAGTATACAAATGCACATAATAACAGAACAAGTTCATACAATGTAGACAAATAAAGCTGCAGATGTGAGAGAAGAGGAAACAAGGGGATTTCTTTGGAGAGGGCAATGCTGAGACAATTGGAGCTAGTGGGGCCTAATTATCAATGAGTTTTAACATACGCATTGAGTGATAAAACTCATTGGCTTGAGTACCATTTATTATACACAATCCGCTCCCAACTGTCATTCAAACAGATTACAGTTAGGAGCTGATTGGCTGGAGCACAATTATCATACGCATTGAGTTTTATCATTCGTTGCATATGATAAAACTCATTGATAAATAGGCCCCTTCGAATGTACATGGGACTGGAGCTTTTAGAACATGTAAAGGAAGTAGCAACAGTTGTAGACTTGCTTTTGAGAGACCCCTTGGAAGATTCAAGTATGGGTGAGAGTCTGTTTAGGTAGAGCATAGAGTTCCAGAAGTAGGAGGCTGCTTGGTGGAAGTATTGGATGTGCATGAGAGGTACTTACAAGAGAAGAGAAATGCTATAAGTCAGAGTCAGATCAAAACGGGCGATAGTGATTCTTTCTTGTGACTAGGTGACAGATGTATGAAGGGGAGGTGAGAGTTTTAAATTGAATTCTGGGTAAAAAATGGGAAGTCTGTGTTGGGACTTCCATAATGGTGCAGCAGATGTGGAGCATCAAGAGAGGAAGACCAGTCTCACTGGGGCAAGTAGAAGGTTACAGCAATCAAGGAAGGAGATAATTAGAAAATGGATAAAGGTTTTGGTAACATTTTGAGTGAGAAAAGAATGTATTTTAGAATTGTTTTGATGGAGGAGGTGATAAGACAATGGAAATGATTGGATGTTTGCAGTAAAAAATTAGGGCAGAGTCAAGGATGACATCGAGGCAGCGGGCTTGAGAAACAGGGAAGAGTGTGATGTTGTCATCTATGAGAGAGACTAGAGGAAGAGGGATATGATGAACATTATATGATAATATGCGCATATTTAAATTGTATTAAGAAAATTACTGGTACCAGTATTAGCATACAGTATTGCATAGTTATTATAATCCAAGAAATTGCGCCTGCTGCAGTAGGGGCATCCAGCTTATTAGGAGTACAATTGGGTAGAGAATAAAATATCTAATCATACCTATTCATATATAAATACTGGGATAACAGTAGGTAGTACCTGAAAAAAGGGAATTTACTTAATCTCTCAGATGGGGGAATAATAGTTTGCCATAGCTATTATAGGGATTTCACCTCTAGAGACAGGGTTTGATGTGTTATGAAGGGAGATTGGAGAACATTCATGTGGTGTACATTTAATGTGATATATACGTTTTCATTCAAGAAAACCTATACTTGTTGTCTGTTTCAGTAAGTGAATGTGTTAAGAATGTTTTAGTGACTGTATAATTTAAAGTCTGTGCTGTGCAACTTGTAGTTTGTTGCTTCTAAGTAAGATGAATTCACTCTATTCCTGAACATTAAATCAATATATTTGTTATTTTGTGGTCATAAAGTTCCTGTGGTATCTATGTATGAGGATTCACTTTGTGATTATGACCTCATTAGCACTTAACTCAGGTGTTAAGGGTTCTTCCAAGCCATCCCCTGGGGTCTGGTGACAATCAAAGGAGGCTTGGGTGGAGGCACTAGTACTTTATTTAATGGGGAGCACCAAGAGAAGATCCTTGTAGGTGAGCCAGGGTTACTTGGACTTGGCGGTTAGAGAGAGCGCAGCATACAGTAGTAAGAAGAAAATATACAGTTGTAACAGATGAAGTCTGCATTGCAACAAAATGTTAATCAGAAGTGCTAGGCTGTATGAAAGTATTATGGAACCAGTGGCGGGCTGGGCCGGGGGGCAGGGTGCCATCTGCCCCCCAGGCCGGTACAATTCTAGTGTGTCAGGGCCGGCAGGCACTGGCAGGCAGGCAGGCAGGCAGGCAGAGGATGCAATGCTACGGCTCCCGTGCTGCTGCCCAGAGAGAGAGAGCCGATTCAAGTAAAAGGGGCTAACACAAAATTGCTGCCCCCATATCAGGCTACAAAAAGATGGCCGCTGTCGAACAATGGGGAGCCAGGTTTCCCTACCCACAATTCCAAGAGGCTGGAGAATGAAAAAGCTGTTGTGGCCTATCGGGGGAGTGGGAAGAGCCTAAAGAGGAGCTGGATAAGAATGATAAAATAAATGTTTTATCACACCCATGGAGGAGAGAGGGCAGAGATGAGGAGTGCCTGCTTCCTGTCTTCTACACCCATACCAGGCAAGTGAAGGGTGTCACATTAGCATAAACTTTGTGTTGTTTTGTTATTTAAAATATGTGTGTGCTGACTAAGTGTGACTGTATGTGTGTGTTGACTAAGCGTGATTGCATGTGTGTGTGTGTGTGTGTGTGTGTGTGTGTGCTGACTAAGTGTGACTGTGTGTGTGCTGACTAAGTATGACTGTGTGTGTGTGTATGTGCTGACTACGGGTCTCATTCAGACTGGCTCGCAATCGATTGAGCGCTCGCAAGCGGGTCACTGTTGTGCCCTGTGCTCGTGCAGCGGCCACACTGTGCGTGCGCAATCCCCAGAGCGCGAGAGAGATTCTCTCACTCCAGGGCTCGCTACAAATGGGGTGGCTGTCGATGGTGATCGACAGCTCGCCCCATTTGGTAGGCGGGCTGGGGGGGGTGGCTGGTCAAATGGAGGCATTCCCATGCGAACGCCTGCCATTTGGGGGCGGCCCCACTGACACCACGAGCGATGTCAGTGGAGAGCTTCCGGCTCTGTTAGAGCCGAAAGCTCTCTGGGGCTTGCAGCAGACGAGACCCTACCTCAAGGGTCTTGTCGCAAGCCCCAGACCATCACGACCATCTCCTGGTCACTCGCTAAAGCTGTGGGTAGCAACCCACAGCTTAGCGAGTGGCCAGGAGGCCGTCGAAAAAAAAAATGCGGCCGCCCTCATTCAGAGCGAGTGCTCGCATTTTGCGAGCGGCTCTGAATGAGGTCCTAAGTGTGACTGTATGTGTGTGTGTGCTGACTAAGTGTGACTGTGTGTATGTGTGCTAAGTGTGACTGTGTGTGTTGAGTGAGTGTGTGCGATTGTGTGTGTGTATATATATATATATATATATATATAAATATATTTATATTTATAATCTGTGCGTGGTCGAAGTAGACATTTTGAAGTGGAGGTATGGAAATATCAGGGGGGCTTTACTTAGGCAGGCCCAAATCCTGAGCCCCCTGATATTTCCATACCTCCACGTCCTCTTAAACACCGCACACATTCCCTCACAGTCACAGCACACCACACACCATAGCTCATAGCATACTTCACACCACAGCACACTGCCCACCTCACCCTGCACTGCTCTGGTGAACGCGTTCGCTGTGCTCCCTTCCCTGGGCCCTTCCCCAATCTTTCTCCTTGGTGGTACTGGCATTTTGAATTCAGCGCCGGCTGTGAGCAAATGACAGCTCGCGGACTGTCAGCCAATTGGGCGCGTCTGATTTGATGCCGGTCCGTTAACCGTGACTGGCTTATGGCCGGAGCCAAATTTAAACATGCAGCTGCTTGGTGACCGGCGCTGAGACAGTAATAGTCTCAGCCCCGGCCTCCCCTGATTGGCTGCTGCTCCACGAGCCATGATTGATTCGTTGTCATAGATAAATTTAAACAAGCAGAGAGCAGCCACTTGTTGACCGGCACTGGGACAGTCCCAGTGCCGGACGGGTGCCGAAGTGAAGTGACGGCATGACATACCATTTCATACCCGTACATTTCAAGCAATATATATATATTTTTTTTATTATTTTTTTTTTGTCAGAAGGTGAAAAACAAGCACCTTACAGTGTAATATATTCAATGTTATTGAAGTAAATAAAGGTAATTATGATGTGTACCATATAGGTTAAAAAATCAGGCATGTAGTAGTTTACTGTGGTACACACCCCCAACATTACTGTCATGCCCGTTTTTAAAATTGCACACACCGGTAGAAAAGCAGGGCCACTTGCTCTGGTTTGCCCCCCAGGCTGAAAGTTGCCAGCCAGCCCCTGTATGGAACTATGGTTTGGATCATAGTGTAGTCTTGAAGAATGAACAAACAAACACAATCAGGCACTTTAACACATACAAATATAAATAATAAAAGGGCAAAGAGTTCAGATCCAATATAATGGGTAACTTGTTCCCTCATATAGAAAATGTATAAAGAAAAAAGGAGTACAATTCAAAATATAATACCTTTTGCCTTTTTTAAAGTTCTCTATGGAACTTGTGCTTAATAAAGTTTCAGAGTTAAGCATCAATTATTGCTAGTTAATATTGTTATTTGGAATGTAGTTGCTCATTCGACATTTAAAATGTCGACGATGAGAATGGGGACAGTCTTAGAGAACAGTCCAATTACGTGCAAGTTGGTTTTTCCGAGCTGTTTTCAGGGCAAACTCGCAGTGTTTTTTCAGAGCAAATTAGCATTTTTTTGTGGGTGGGAGATGGTAGGGAAAACTGTTGGGACACACATTGCAAGACCCCTTAGACAACCCCCCTAATGACTAATTAGGCATTTAGAAGTTTTCAATTAGCTTAATTGGCCCAATAATTACATCCTTTTGGGGTATTTAAAATAAAATGGCCTCAAATTACCCCCAAATTAACTTTTTTGATAGTTTAGGCACTTAAAATTTAATTACAGTATTTTATTAATGGAAAAATAATTGCTTTTTATATTTTTATTTACATTTTTTTTCAAAACTTAAAGTGGCCTCATATTACAGTACTCCAAACTCACCCTTTTTCCTACCTTTTCTTTGCATTTTTAGTTTAATTTGTTGGAGATTAAATGAAAAATGTAGCTTTTTATCATTTTTTTTATATATTTTAAAAATGCACAAATCAGCCATTTCACACAATTTAAAAACCTCCAGTACTTACATTATGCCTACTCACAGCCTTCTATACAGTTTTGCTAACAAAATTATTAATTTTTGGGGGGTCCAGGATGGTCTCCTCACATTTTCATGCACTTTTCCCAAGTTGCATGCTATAGGGAATATGTGGTATCCCGCAACTGTGGGGTATCAATTCATTTGTTTGCGCTGCTGAGGCCACAGAACTACTGCCCCACAATTCACCTGGTTTACCTAGGAGCCATGCAGAGTCAGAAGTGACAGTTACAGAGAGGACAGTTAGTGCCGGTTACAGGTGAGGCTGAGCTGGACAAGGAGGTGATCTGCACATCAAGGTGAGAGGTGAGAAAGAAAGCTCCAGGACTTGGCAGTGGGATTACATACAGCCGCTGAGAGTAATGGTGCATACACACAGTCAGATACGTCAGATGAACGATTGAACGATTTGAACGATTTACCAACAATTTGACAAACGATTTGAACAATTGAACGATTTTTGCCTGTATTAAAATGAATGGAATCGTCCAAATCTGACTGCAAACACATCAGATGTCAGATATCGTTATCTGACAAAAGGGAATGCGCATCGTTCATCATTCATCTAACAAACATGTCAGATATGTCAGATTTTCCTTCAGATATGAACGATTGAACAATTTTTAAATCGTTATTGTATAGATCTGAAGGAAAATCTGTCCGTGTGTATGCACCATTAGAAATAAAGGAAAGATCAATG
Source organism: Taudactylus pleione (assembly GCA_031769625.1). Lineage (NCBI taxonomy): Eukaryota > Metazoa > Chordata > Amphibia > Anura > Myobatrachidae > Taudactylus > Taudactylus pleione. Next base: position 4,606,352 of record JAUIMM010000243.1, on the reverse strand, counting down.
AACAGAAAAAGGAGGAGTTTAAAGAAAACAGCATAAAACAAAACAGATTGGGCTGCAAGCAACCCTGCACATGGAGTCACTTAAGGCTCATACACACTAGGCGATATGGACGATAACGATATCGTTATCTATAATGTTCATAGCATTCAATATCGTCCAGTGTGTATGCACAATATCATTAACGATGTCTTCCATTACCTGAATTTGCAGGACAAACTGACAATGTCGTCAGATTCTGCAAGGTTGGGAGGTGGCAGGGTGACGTCACTGAACGATTTCGTTAACGATATCTTTCAATATGTATGCTCAATGTCGTTCCCGACACTGAGCGCGGCACTTCAAGGGATAACACTTAACGATATCGCTCATTGAGCATATCATTAATTGTGTATGAGCCTTTTCACTTACCGCAGGGAGCTGGCAGTTCTTATCATACCTGACTTTACCTAAGTTCAGATGGAGAGCTGATTCACTATTGATACTCAACATCAGGTGAGAATGTTCAAATTATTACACCAGATTGTGGAATAAATATTGTTGCTACTGTAGATTGCATCTGAAATGTGTGGCATCTCTCTGTGTATTGCCCCTCTGGGGTATGGCTTTAGTGGAGAGCTGTTGTTGATAGACAACTTCCCACCAAGTAAACCCTGACCTGTATATGCACCACACAATTATCACCCTTACTACTTTGGGGTATCACAAATTCACACACCCTCACTGCGAGTAGTGTGATTTAGCATTTGTAATTGGATTGCGTGATACTTGGGAGTGAGCATTTGTACAAAGTGTGTGAGGAAAACTCGCACTTGAAAACTCGCTCCTAATTGGACTGACCCCTTAAGTTGAACATGGCATGCCGACATGCTAATAATGGGATTTCAAGCATTTTAACAGAGTCGGCTGAAAAGCTGACACTGTTAAATTGCTTGAAGTCGCATTGTTAGCATATCATCATGCTGGGTTTGACCTAAGACTGTCCCCATTCTTATTGTCAATATTTTAAATGCCAAAAATGCATACCAAATCCATTATATCATAGCTAACATTAATATTTAGAGGGGAGAGTACTCACACTGTAGTGTAACATTTGAAAACAACCTCCAGATAAACATTTGTATCTTTGTCTCCTCGCTGGGATTGATGGCCATGACATTCCCATCAATGACCGCCATAGCACCTCGAGTAGCAGCTGCTGTAAAGTCACTGTGGACCTTGAAAATGTCTCGCTCTCTCAACAGTCTTTCCGGAAAGTTCTTATGAGGCAATTCTCTTGTCGTCTGCAGCCGATATAAATTTAATCAGTAAGATGAAGGCTTATTTGAATCCAATTATGATTCTCATCCTGACTGCCCAATCCTATTTATAGGAACTTCTCTGCAACAAATGTATTAGAGTTTATTTTATTACAGTCTGCTAAAGTATTATGCTCACATGAATTTAATTAATATGATATTAATCTGAATCGGCATCCATATTGGATAATACCATTGGACTTGATCTCTTCAGCTTTTTTAGTAGAGAAAGATAGAGCAAGTAACTGTGCACTTGGACAAACCATGTTGCAATGCAAGGGGTGTAAATACATACTTTTATCTGCATGCAGGGAAAATACTGGCTGCTTTTGCATATAGCTCACAAATGCTTGACAGCTTTATTTTTACACTGGAATTTAGATTTCAGTTAGGACATACCCCTCCCAAATCTAAATCTCTCTGCACATTTTACATCTGCCCCACCTGCAGTGCAACATGGTTTTACCAAGATGCACAGTTACTTGCTCTATCTTACTCTATTTCCAAAGCTGAAACATTTGTGGCTGCTATTAGACCCATTATGAAAAACTTAAACTACCGAACAAGAATTCTAAAGTGTCAGCCCTACAAGGAAATTTAATGTTTTGCATTTTATTTAAAACTGGTGAGAACACAAAAAGCCCAGTCCTCCTCATTTTTTCCATTAAGACACCAAACCTTTGTCAATATACTAAAATATGCAGTTATGATCAGTAATATAATGTAAAAGCAAATCACGAGTCCAATAGAGTCTAAATTAATGAAGTGAAAGAGATAGCTCAATAATAATGTCATGAACAATGTTTAAATGTTTTACAGTTAACGGAATAAATTTATTGAGGTAGGTTGTAATCTTATGAAAAGTTCTGATTTAATATGTGACGGGATACTACTTATAATTCATGCCTTTTTGTAAGCATTATTTGAACTTGAACATTAATGTCTGTTTTGATGTATCTGGCGAGGTCAACCCTCTTGTGAGTCACAAATAGAGAACATCTCCTTTATAGACAATTGTGCATACAATTTTATGCTAGTTAAACTCATTTAGCTCATAGCTGATGCAAGAGAATTGGTCTTTTGGACTGTATTTTGTCACTAAGCGGCCTTGCCAACCATCCATAAACTCACTGACAAGTCACAATTGATTTTATAGGGCATTTTAAAGTCAAACTAGCTTAACAATTAAACCCAATCACCAGTGTCAGCAAAATGTTTAAAGACTTTCTATCATTTTCTTAGCAAAAAAAACCCATAGCATTCTTTTCTATACATTTCTAAAGGATTTTTCTACCCAATTTTTTTAATCCCTATTTCCCTGATTGATGATAAAATGATACACATCATTATGAAATTATATGCATTCTCAATGTTATTTAATTTTCTTCTGGCATATGGATGAAAAAAAATTGTAAGCATTTCTAGATCTCTACAATGTCAAGGTCTGATTTTTGGATAATAATGTATTTAATATCATACAAACTGGCATTAATATTCAACTCTACTTCTCTACAGCTAGTCTTCCACAGTCAAAAGGGAAGATGGAGAGAGTCAACCAGATCAGCTGGGTGCCTGCCAAGGTCTTCGGAAGCTTAAAGTTTACAAAGATGAAAGATATTGCCCTAACATAGACTTTCAATTAGTCTCAATCTGGAATCATTTAAAAGGGTCACCTGATTTCAGATAGCTCTCTTGCACCACCTTAATGATATTAATATTTCCGGAGCTTGACTGCGAGAGCATTCGCCATCTTCAGACGGCAAATGTTCCTGCTCTGGGCTCGCAACCCGCTCCTTCCCTATGGGAAGGAGTTCTGGGTTGAGAAGAGGGATCCTTTCAGATCCCTCAGCCCCTTTACGGCTCCTTCCCATAAAGGCTCTTGTGCGCATGCGTGACCTGCAGGTTGCGCATGTGCAGTCCCGTCACTGCTCCGAAAGGTTCATTGCGCCGAAAAGAAACAGTGAAGCCGTTCGCGGGGACAGCTGATTTTCGGATCAGCTGTCATCGCGCCGGAGCAATGGTGAATTGCTCAGGCAGCTGCAGCGAGTTAGGATGTTAATTAACGGGGTCCATTTGGACCCCAATAATTAACATCATGAATAAGTCCCTATATATAATTTATGCACCATTGGGTCTGAATAAGTGGCTAACTAGTGCATTTGCTGCTACTACATATTATTTTTTATTCATTTATTGTTTTAATAATTGTTTGTTAATGTCTAAATATGTTTTATATTTATGTATGTTAATACATATCCAATTTTTATTACATATTATATTGATATATTATAAGAGCCTCCAATTTATAAATGTAATAAAGTAGACTGACCCATTTATATATAGCCTATAGCAAGAGCAATGTAACCCCAACAATCCTTCTTTTATAATTTTGGGGGTTCTGGCAATTACCTCATACACTTGCAGCAGGTATTTAAGCTTATCTAAATTCTAATTATCGTTAGCACTAGGGGCATTTGTGGATTTTTTTTTCTACATTCTATAACTGTGGACAATATTCTGCATCAGACATCAATACAGCTTGCTACAGTGGGTGTTGTGGGGAGAAGGGACAGTAGGTTTAAACTTTGTATCCAGCATACTTGCAGACTTTATGTTTCTCCTCTCCGAGAGAAGCCTGGCGAAGAGATGCAGCTGACAACTTCACGTCATTAGGCCCTATTCTAATGTCATGGCAAAATGGTGCCAATTGTGAGTCTGTGAGAATGGTGTGGGGCTAAAATTATGCATTTTCATCATTTTAGCCCCATACCCTTCATTTGGAACCACGATTCCCCAAATTATCTTTCCATCCTGCACACTTCACTAGAAAGTGGGTGGGATTTGGGAGATTCACTCACTCTTCCTGGGGTCTGAGGGACTACCCAAAAATTGTGAGTCTTCCGCGCCTTCCAGCAGAGTAGGTAAGTATGGTCTATGGTGCTGAGAAATCTTGAGGCACTTGATTATTTAGCTCTAACAAGTTAAGCTTTGAGCAGTTGTGTTAAGGGAGCAGCTACTTCCTCAGGTTCACTCTCCCTTGTTTAAAGTCCCCAAGCATTAGTTTTTGACTGTAGTAATCGAAAGCCACATGGACTGGTATTGCTGCATACTTCCCATACACATTTGGACAACATGCCAACACAATTGCAACAAGATTTTTATTGCGATTGTGGGGATTACATTAGAGCAAGAATAAATACCTATACAAATAAGTGATGATTATGGTAATAGTGTCTTTCATATCATGTACTGTATGTAGAGAGCAAATGTGTGCCAATATTAAAATAATATAAATATTTATTAATTACAGGAAAACCACAAATTATAAAGTTACTTAGTATAATAACACAGCATACAAAATTCCAGCTAATTTATTATGGCTGGAGGTAGAAGAAAATGTTTACACTCCTTTCATTGAAAATACACTAAAACTCTAGATATATTTTGAAAAATGTCTGATTTTGGCTATTAACAGGTTAAACTAACAGCATTATTTTTCATTACTGGTAACCGTACATATCAGAAAACTATAAAATAGATTAATTTACAAAGGCAGGAGTACAACACATCCTGAAATATTCTTGTCTAGTACGTATAACAGTTGGCTGTGAACTAATTAAGAATTTTAACTGTACAAAACTGATTGATTGAGAACATTGAGTCATAATTAAGAAACTTGTCTCTGAAGTGGTAGACATCAGATCAAGAGCAGGTGCAAACTCTGCATGACCTGCTAAAAGTAATTTTATATCCCAGTGCCCTAGGTGCCACGCTATTTCATTAAAGAAATGAATTGTACTTGCATTGCTACTAGCTAATTGTGTATTTGATCACTATATATGAGAAAAAGGGGTATTATTAAAACATGATTGTATGTGCCAATCGGATGTGAAAGAATGTCTGTATTTTCTTTCGCATTATTAAAATTATTATTCATTTAAAATTAAAAGCTTTAGTTTGTAGATAAAGTTTCATTAATGCCTATGTTGTTTTACATTTATAAGACCACTAAGGCAGGCTGCAGGATGCAGAAGTCATAATCCTAGGTGTTGATGTGATTTTAAAATATTTTCATTGCTGTACATAATCTCTTGGCACCACTTTTAGTAAACATTGTAAAACTTTTAAATTGAAGACATTCTTTGCATATGTAGTAATAACCTTATTTGGATGCAAAACAGTATTAGTTTTCTTTGTTCCAACCTTTAGCAAGGTTTAGAATTTATTATTAAGAGTTCAGGCACAGAAGGAGTGAGAAAAGGGGTTTCCATGGTGCGTTAAATTGGACCAGTCATCTACATAGAACTTCACATGAAACAGAAGTCTGAGCCGGCAACATATAAGTAAACATTTGCTATTTTACTGTGTTACAACTGTATTGTTTCTCCTATATTCATCGTTTAACATGTCAGCATGAAATGAGAAATTTTTTGGGAAGGTACAAATATTAATGAGCATTAATGTATGTGCACATTCTCTTCAAGAAGCAGGGTCAGCTTTACTTCTAGGCAAAATTAGGAAGCTGACTAAGGTGTAAGAGAGCACCGAAAACACAGAATAAGTGACATAATGACAGTCATTCAGTGTCTTTATTTCATTCCTGCCACCATTTGTTTTTTCCCTTAGTGGGAGATGTACTAATCTTTGGAAAGTAATAAATTGGAATGTGATAAACTACCAGCCACTCAGCTCCTAAATGTCATGTTACAGGCTGTGCTTGAAAAATGATAGTTAGGAGCTGATTGGTTGGTAGTATATCACTCTATAAATTTTCACTTTCCAGACCTTAGTACATCTACCCCTTAGGGAGAGTGACAAGAGTGGAGGTGCAGCTGATCACTGAGGGGGACCATTGTTTCTCATCAGTAGGCCACGCTCCTTGTAGCATAATGCCATCAATTGCAGGTCTGTGAAGAGAGGGCATTTCCAAAATGACGCCACTGTTATAGAATCGCATCTTATTGACCTTGCCCCCTCCTCATAGATCCACGATACATGGTGCTCCCCATTTGAATACAAAATGGCAGGATGTGTAGGTAAGCTTGCTTTAGTTTTACCACCACCTCAAAATGCACCAGACACTGACATGAAGGGGCAGCAGATAACAGCTAAAACTGTCAGCTGCTGTTCTTACTAGAGATGGATGGGTCCGGTTCTCCAGGAACCAGACCCAACCGAATTTCGGTGATCTGGGGCGATCCGAGACAAAACTCGGATCTCCCTGCCTGCCCTGGATCCCTAATCGAGGCAAAACCTTGCAATTTCGCTGTAGAATCTCAAGGTTTTGCCTCAAGTGGCCATTTTAGAAAGTCCCATTAAATTCAATGGGCTTAACGCTTATTGGCTGAGAGAGCCATCTGTCATGGTTCTCAGCCAATCAGCATTAAGCCCATTTAATTCAATGGGGACAGGAAGTTAGGAAGATGCCACCTATCCCCCTTGCCTGGCACCACCATCACCCCCCGCTGCCAACCCCCACTGGTGGCACCCCACGCTGCCGACACCCACACTGCTGTCACCCTGCATTGAGGACACCACCGGCACCCATGCACTGCCGACACTGCCATGAGCCCTACACTGAGGACAGAGTGTCACGATTGGTGTCTACGAGTTACCTGTCTCAGGTGCTGATCGGGTTTCAACGGAGGCCGGCATGACTGGTATCACAGATAATGTAGATAGCTCTATTTATAAGACTTGTGTAGCAGTGGAAACTGCCTTTGATGATAAATGACAGGAACTGGAGGGACCGGACTGGGACCGGCAGGAAGACTTGTTGAATTGAACTGATGAACTAAGAACTTGACTCTGGAATGGAACGTGGACTGAATTGATGAGCTTGGAACTTGACTCTGGACTGCAACAACGTGGACTGAACTGATGAGCTTGGAACTTGACTCTGGACTGGAACAACGTGGATAGAACTGATGAGCTTGGAACTTGACTCTGGACTGGAGCAATGTGGACTGAACTGATGAGCTTGGAACTTGACTCTGGACTGGAATGTGACAATGGCTGAAGGGAAGTCAGGTAATGCTGAGATGAGGGCTAAACAGGGTAATCTGGAAATGCTGTGACAAGGTTGGAACTCAGGTGCAGGCTGGATAGGATAATTGGGAATAACAGGTTTCAGGAAGGAATGGGTAGGTTTGGGAATTTTAGGTTCAGGGAGGGAGTAGGTAGGTAAAAGGGGCAGGAGTTGATCCACAGCAGGAAGCAAGGCAGGGTGACATGATGCAGGTTTACAGAGTGCCAGGGACCAACCAGGAGTAGGACTAGCAGCAGAGCACAGGCCAGGTATTGCTGTAACAGGACATCTGGATGCCAGGTATTACTGTAGCAGGTTTTCGGGATGCACCAGGGGTTGCTGTCAGCAGGCTTACTGGATTGCCAGGTTTGGCTGTAACAGGCTTTCTGGAAGCACCGGGGGTTACTGCCAACAGATTTACTGGATTGCCAGGTACAGCTGAAACAGGTTTTCTGGAAGCACCGGGGGTTGCTGCCAGCAGATTTACTGGATTGCCAGGTACAGCTGAAACAGGTTTTCTGGATAGCGCCAGGGATTGCTGTAGCAGGTTTCAGGGATATACTAGAACACAGAAACAGCATGAACCATACACCACGGGAAGACGAGGTATTCAGGCCCAGAATGCTATCAGGAGAGGATATATATACCATGGGTCTGGCAGCAATTGGTGGATACGGACAGGTGGTCTGGTAGTAGCATTCTGAGTGGTGGAAGGCACAACATGCAGAGGGAGTATTCATCTCTGCAGCTCTGAGAATCAGAACCACACCTGTGATTCCAATCAGGGCTAGCAGTGCTCACAGACAGAGGAGAGACCAGGTGCAATAATCAGAGCAAATCCTCCAAGCAAATTACACACACAGATCCATGGGGGAGCTGACAGGGGTAAGTCCCAAGGCAAAAAGGTGACAACTAGACAGGGTCATGACACAGGGCAGAGAAGGCAGCACTGAGAGCGCTGTCCTTCTCTCCCTCCTCCGGAGCTAGCAGCAGCCCGGCAGCTGCTGACAGGGCAGAGAAGGCAGCGCTGATAGCGCTATCCTTCTCTCCCTCCTCCGGAGCTAGCAGCAGCCCGGCGGCTGCTGACAGGGCAGAGAAGGCAGCGCTGATAGCGCTGTCCTTCTCTCCCTTCTCCAGAGCCAGCAGCCGCCCGGAGGCGAATGGCAGAGCAGAGCAGCCGCCGGGCAGAGGACAGCGCTATCAGCACTGTCCTTCTCTCTCTCCACCCCCGCTAGAAGCGGCCCCGCGGCTGCAAACTAGTCAGAGCAGCCGCCGGGCAAATAGAAGGTAGTGCTGTCAGCGCTGACCTTTTCTCTGCCCCCTCCCTGTCCCAAACCCCTTTTAGCGGCTCCCCAGCGGCTGCAAACAGTAGAGGGAGCAGCCACTGGCCAAAGACCCTTTATCTCTTGCACTGTAGCCTATGTGTGAGAATAAATCTGACTTACTTTTAAATCTGTAATACTCGTGATACTTCAGGACACACTCACATGAGTACACACATAATAATTTTCTTGAGACCCCATGACAGTTTAATTTGGCTAAAAAAGTTCAGATACCAACTTCAGACTGCTTGAGAGAATACTCTCCTCACCAGTTAACATCAAAGCTGAATATGAGGGGGGTCCTCTGCTACTGTACCATGTCTAAGCTCCTACGATCTAGTTTTGAAGACACTTCTGGATTTGTGTTTTGGTGGACATAGGTTGAGTATCTATATGTCTTTGTCCTGCTCTTTATTGTACTGTAAGTCACTGTTTTCTTGTTCACTTATTTGTTTATGTACTTTGTAAGGTGCTGCGGAACACTTGTGGTGCCATATAAATAAAGGATAATAATAATAACACTCCCATTCACCACAATTTTTTGAGGGCACTTAACACTTGGCTTAATTTCATTAAAATGGCTTTATCCTAACACTTTAGAGCTCACAAACAGTCTGTGGCCATAAAGTATATAGCACACAGTGATTTGTGCAGCTCAGTGATTGCTTAGATCCTTAGGTTCTAATCATGTCTATCATGCTCTTAAGATAGTTCATGCTGTTGATTCTAAACATTTGCATCACCTCCTGATCTCAGAATGAGTACCACATCAATTGAGTTCTAAACACATGCACAAATCTGTATGGACCCTGGTTCTGGTGATAAGTTTTCCTCCGCTCTCCTGGCACTCTCCTCTTCATATATGCACATGGCTTCTGTAATGAGCTTATCAAAAAAAACATTCCTAAGCTTATTCATATTGCCACACCCATAACTACAAAGAGCTATGTGTAGGTTTCTATAGGTTCCCTGTGTCCTAATAAGCCAATGGTGTGCTATTTCAGCAATCTTATCGGCGTGGGGGTTTACCGGCAGGCTTTGTACTGGTTTGTGAAACCTCAGCTTAATAAATCTGACAATATATATTTAGAACCTGCAAAACATGCAAAAATATCGGGATGGCAGCTTGTTACGTTGTGCTTGAAAATGGCTCATTTGCTGCCATTTTCCATCAGTTTTTACTTTAATAAATCCAGCACTTTTTAAGATGTCAAATATGTTCAAAACTGTCATGTTTAACAAATAACTACTCGATAAATTTAATCCTAACTATTCCAAGAAGCTGGAAAGTTTTTGAGACAATAAAAACCTAGATACAAATTGTTTAAGAAACTTCCACTCATTGGGCACGATTCAATTCAGTGCGAAGTTGAATAGCTCTGGGAAGTGCCCAGAGCTATTCAATTGACTGCACTGTAATTTCCTAACTAGAGGATTTCTGCTCGCACCCTCCTGAGGCACTTAAGTTAGAGAATGCAGATTACCACTACATAACACCCGGCTTAAGGTGCACAGCACAGCCAATTGAATAGCTCCGGGACCTCCTTCCTGGTGCTATTCTAATTGCGTTGATTTGAATCGTCCCCATTGTGTCGTTAGTATATATACATGCTCTTGAGTGGCATCACCTGTGTATTTCGAAAAAGTACACTAGGCAGTTGTTACCATATAAAACATAATGGCTAAAAAGTTCAAAATGACAGCATATTACCATATGATTCACCAAGTGAAAAAACGTAAAAGTAATCGCTATTACATTGTAGACTACTGTTTAGACAGCTGAGTGCATTATGTGAGATGTGGAACCTGTATTAAAAGTGAATGGCTGCCAAGATCAAAGAAAAATGTCTGTCACAATCTCCTTTAGATGAGGCAACTGAAATACAAGTAAGTCATTACAATGCCAATTTAGTGCACTCAAGTGGTTTTCATTGCAACATTCTTATTTGTGGTATTATACTTCAAAGGTTCCTTGATACATAAATGGTACAATTCAAATGCAAAACTCTGCATGTATTAAGTAAATAACTAATACTAAAGTTTTCAAATGGAAATTCTTCCATAAAACATCTGAAGGTTTTGTCTCAGTACAAAAAGAATTGTTATTTAAACTATAATTCCTAGCTGTTTTGACTGAGGTAGTAAACAATGACAAGAGGAAAGAGACTGTAAGGGGTATATTTACTAAAGGTCGCTATTTAATCAATTTAATATAGATGAAAATCGATCAAAATTGGTCAACATCGATGTTGTGTTTCTGGGGCTAAATCACACATTTACTAATACTTAACATAAAAATTTTAAATTTTTATGTTAGTAAATGCGTTATTTAGCCCCAGAAACACAAGCTGATTGATTTTCATGGATTTTAAATCGATCAAAAACAATCATTAGTAAATATACTCCTAGGGATATAGTGAAAAACCATACCAGAAAAAGATATTACGTATTTATCTAAGCCTGGAGAGATATAAAATTGTGAGAGATAAAGTACCAACCAATCAGCTCCTGTCATTTTTCAAACACAACCTGTAATATGGAAGTTAGAAGCTAAATGGTTAGTACCTTATCTGTCACAATTTTATCTCTCCAAGCCTTGATAATTGGTATAGATGAGCTGTTCGGTTTTGACTTGGTTCTTTTCGCCAAATTAGCGCAAGATTAGTTTGGATTTATCTTATTGGTTATTAATAAATAATAGCACAAGATTAAAAAGCAGTCTTCAAATACATTTGGGATTCCAGGAGCTACAATGTTATTAAGTGCAATGTACTGTATCATTATACTATCATGGTTTTTTAAGGATTTGTGCACAATTTTGCCTATTTTCTATGTGCCTGCCTATTTGGTGGTATAAATGTTATACATGATGGGGAGCAGACACATATAATTTCAGGTTTATTCAGAAGGAGGAAAGTGTGCGTAATTACACCGAAGTACCTGATGAAAAAATATTTGGGCACTATGGTGTTATTCAGATATATGGTACATGTTTATTTGAAGAGCCCTTTTTGATCTTGCGCTATTATTGTTTTATATACTATGTTTATGTTAGTGTTTTTTGATTGATCACTCCTTTTCACAATTTTTAGCTGCACTTTAAGTTTTATTCTGCACTTGTCCTAAGGCTGTGCCTATTTTCTTATATTGGCTATCCAAAACACGTGAGAGCTGGAGAGCCAATATGATGCAGTTTCTGAGATTCGAACATAACCAAGTAAAACCGAATCGCTCATAACTATACTATGCAGTCATCCATTAACCACTTGCCTGGCACGGTCGTATCAGATACGACCGCACCAGGCTGGGCTTTCCCTGACATGGTCGTATCTGATACGACCAGTCAGAAATGCCGACTAGGCGGCTGTGGGAAGCTAATCTAAAAGTGGGAGGCACATATTGAAACTGTTGTAATTCCTACACCGTTCACCCGATTTGGATGTAATTACCCTCAAATTAAATCTGAAAGTCTGCAGTTAAAGCACATCTTGTTTGTTTCATTTCAAAACCATTGTGGTGGTGAATAGAGGCCAAAATCTGAAAATTCTGTCAATGTCCCAATATTTATGGACCTGACTGTATATGTATATCTATACGTATGTATATATATATATACGTATGTGTATATATATATGTATATATATACACAAACACACGTATGTATATATGTATGTATATATATATATACATACATGTTTACATGTGGATATATATATACGTATATATATATATATATATATATACACACACGTATGTATATATGTATGTATATATATATATATATACACCTCTCCAGCGTGTCCCGATCACTGCTGGCCACAGTGATCGGGCACCGTCGGCAGCCCCCTCCCATAGAAGCAGCAGTGCTGCTGCTGTGACCTGATCACTGTGGCCAGCAGTGATCGGGCAGCCATCCACCCCCTTCAGTAAACGGCAGTAGCAGCGGCTCTGGTAGCCGCCGCTGCTGCAATCTATCCGGGCTGCCAGCGGGACACCCTCCCACTGCGGCTTCGGAACTACAGTGATCACATAGTGATCACTGTGTGTGTGAAGGAGCAGCGGCGGCGGCTCTGGTAGCCGCCACCGTTGCTCTGTATCGGGCCGCTAGCGGGAGACGCTCCCGCTGCGGCTTCGGCTCTACAATGATCACTAAGTGATCACTGTGTAGGAGCGCAGCAGCAGTGGCTCTGGTAGCCGCCGCCGCTCTGTATCCGGGCCGCCAGCGGGAGACTCTCCCACTGCAGCTCTGGATCACTGTGTAGGAGCGCAGCAGCAGCGGCTCTGGTAGCCGCCGCTCTGTATCCGGGCCGCCAGCGAGAGATGCTCCCGCTGCAGCTCCGGCTCTACAGTGATCACTAGGTGATCACTGTGTAGGAGCAGCAGCAGCGGCTCTGGTAGCCACGACTGCTGCCATGTTCTCCCGGCCTCAGCTCCGCCTCCCCATCCCCATGTGTCCGATCACTGCTGGCCACAGTGATCGGGCAATAAATAATAGAACAATTATAATATTTTATATATTTACATATATACACACACGTATGTATATATACATACGTATGTATGTATACATGTGTGTATATATATATATATGTATATATATATACACACATATGTATATATGTATGTATATATACAGTATACACACGTATGTGTATATATATATATATACGTATGTATATATATATGTATATATATATATATATGTGTAAATATATATGTATATATATATATATACTGGGTGTGTATGTATATATATATATATATAATGTTCGATCGATATATATTTATATATATATATATCGATCGATGGATATCGCAGAGCCTCTGAATAGGGATGGCAACTGACCATCGATGGTTTGCAAACCATCGATGGTCTGGCTGAAAACAAGTGGTTTGCCATTGCTGGTGGCCATCAATGTTGCACCATCGATGGCAACCCTCAATCGATGTTTAGGAAACATCGGCAGTTGTGGTGTACACAGATCTCCTCGACCAATCGCAAAACAATTGACGGCTTCTAACGATGGTTGAACCATCGATGGTACAGCCGTCAATGGCCATCACTACAGTATAATATAAAAATTGCTATTTTTATGGTATACTGTGTTTTTAAAAAAATATTTTTTTCAAATAAAATAGTGATGGATAAGTTTAAAATTATGTTCGTGACCTAATTCAATCATAAACGAAACCAACAATTTTGGAGCGGTTTTTGGAAAAAGAATTCGTCAGTTAAGTTTTTTAAGTTCCGCATGCATATACAGTAGATCATGGAGCACACTGAGAGAATAAAGTTACTGTGGTAATAAATAAAGTCAGGTGCATAAATATTGAGACATTGACAGAATTTTCATATTTTGGCCTCTATTCACCACCACAATGGCTTTGAAATGAAACAAACAAGATGTGCTTTAACTGAAGACTTTCAGATTTAATTTGAGGGTAATTACATCCAAATCAGGTGAACGGTGTAGGAATTACAACGGTTTCTATATGTACCTCCCACTTTTTAAGGGGCCAAAAGTAATGGGACAAACTAAACAATATTAAATCTAACTTTCACTTTTTAATACTTTGTTGCAAATCCTTTGCAGGTAATTACAGCCTGAAGTCTGGAACGCATAGACATCACCAGATGCTGGGTTTCATCTCTGGTGATGCTCTGCCAGCCCTCTACTGCAAATGTCTTCAGTTCCTGCTTGTTCTTGGGGCATTTTCCCTTCAGTTTTGTCTTCAAGTGAAATGCATGCTCGATCGGATTCAGGTCAGGGGATTGACTTGGCCATTGCATAACATTCCACTTTTTAGCCTTAAAAACTCTTTGGTTGCTTTTGCAGTATGCCTTGGGTCATTGGCCCTCATTCAAAGCCGCTCGTAAGCGGTCGTACGTTCGTAGTCATCCGAAGTTGTTAAACCACGCATGCGTCGGTGTAACAGTGCGCATGTGCGTACGGCTGATTGCGATCATTTTTCCTGTCATTCGTCAAATAGCGAACAGGAAGTGACATGTCAAATGTGATTGACAGAACTGTCCGTTTTGGGGCGGTGACAGGGGTGGAGATGGGGAAACGCAGGAGTGTCGAGGCGTTTTTGGGGCGTACATAAATTATCTGATGCGAACGCCCAATGTGAACGGAAAAAGTGATACGTCACTGACTGTTCCCCTTTCCATTAAAACTTCTCGCTCAGCTTGTGGTCTGGTATACTCTACCGCAATGACGATGGTCTCTTCGTCCTTCCCGAGGCACATCGATGCTCTTTCAATTTATCAATTGATGCCACCTAAACAATCAGTGTTGAATTGTAAAAATGCTTGTAAGGTGTTTAGCAAATTGCTTTTTTTTTTTAAGCAAAAAACCGTACGCAGGTGAACTACTCAGCTGCTAATTTCTGGGTTATACAATCAATTAGCTTACAAAATTATTTAAAAATTGCGTGTTTTTGCCACATTTGTTTTTGGAATTTTTTAGGGCAACAATATTGTACGCATGTTTGTTCTTTTTCTTCATTTTTTAGGGGCAAAGAAAACAATCGTCCTTGTGTTTTTTGCTAAGTGTTAATTAAAACTCATAAATTGTTTTTAACCCTTGGCTTTTTTTGGCAAAAATAATGTTTAGATTTCCGTTGTATTGTTTGTAATTTTGTTTGCGGGATTACCTTTTAACCAGTTTAAAAAAAAATTACCAATAGAATTGTGCAGATTTTAAACAGTATTTATTTTATCCTCACATTTATTTTTATTTTTTTTGTGTTTTTCCATAAATAAAATCTGGATAACGTAAAAACAATAAACAAAATTTTTTAGAAACACACAAACAAAAAAAGTGGCATTTGAAAAACACAAACAAATTTTAAAAACAATTCACAAGAAAGGAGAGGGAGGTTTTGGGCATTAAGGAATATGGGGCAAACACAGAGAAGGATTGTGGGAAAATTAGCCAGTGCTGTCATCGCCTTTTGGCCCGTTTGGCCGGGGTAGGGAGGGAGACTGAACGGGTCCGGGATGTCCTTCTGCTGGCCTGGCCAGAGGCAGATGTTGTGTCCTCTGGACTAGGCATTGGGCTAGGCACATTTGGATGGATGGCTGTTGTTGTGCCTGATGTTCCGGCAGGAAGGGAGGCTGGCTTCAACATCTGCTGGCGAACGAGCTGCTCCAGGGCATTTGCTATTCGGACGTTGGCCCAGTATTTTCCGTCAGGGCCTTAGCAATGGTCACGTTGGCCGCAGCACTTTGCTCCAGGGCGTCCACCACCCGTAGCAGACTGGCGTCCAGCCTCAGCAGAATCTCGGTGCTGATCAGTTTTAATATTGAGATCAGTGAGGAGGCCCACTGCCTGCGAGGGGGAATGCCCTGGACTGTCTGCCACAGGATCCCCAGCCGGATCTACTGCTTCCTCCCCTGCAGAGCCAGCAGAAATTCTGCGGCCAAAGCTCCCCTCTGGAGCAGACTCATCCGCCTGTGTCTCTGTGATAAAAAAGAGAAAAGAGTAACATTAGAATCTAGATATTGTCCCAAACACATTTCTGAGTTGTTAGCATTACAACATTTACCTTGGCCAACATGAGGAGCTGCAAAGTCTGGTATGTCGGTATCCATGTTCGACACGCCAAACACCTAGTCATCCTGCACACAGTCCTGGGCGATCTCCTCCAAATCGGTGAGCTCCAGTGACACAGGGGTGGGACCTCCACCTGTCCCCCCTGCATGCCTAGTCCTATCAGACAGTTTTTGCTTAAGCCGATATTTGAAGTCGCTCCATCTGTGGGTTAAAAAGTTGGCATTATTCCTGCAGTATTTGGACCTGTAAACAATTTTTTTTCAAATGTAGTTTTACGTACCGGCGTTTGACCTCCCGGGTTGAACGAACAAACTCACCCACCCTATTGACAGCACTGGCTATGTCATCCCACATTTTCCATTTCTGGCTTGCACCCATATTCCTTGGTGCCTGTGGCAGGTTGTCATTGCACATTTGCACCAAAACCTCCATCTCCTTTCTTGTGAATTGTGGCTGCCTTTTTTTTTTTGTTGTTTAGTTGGCCTACTAGGCCCAGCAGCCTCTTCTATGGCATCCTCCACTCCTTTTTTTTAAAAGATTGTAAAAATTATAATGTCAAACGTTACCAAAATTATTGTTAAACATAATCCTTTAGTCCAAAAAAGACAAATACTTACCTGTCGCCTCTTGGCCAGTGCTTTGCTGCTCTGTAGCCATTTTTGACTTTCAGGTCTCACTACAGCAGACCGATTGGGGTTTTCAGCAACGTTTTTATACATGCTTCAGCATTATTTGGCCGCATCATTGATTGTGCGCTCCTATTGTCCGTCCTTAATTTGAGCGGGAAAATAAAGACTATTTATGGCTTGGTGTGACTCGAGTCGAAGTGGTGTGTTATGAATGTTGGAGGTTTGGCGTAGGAGTTGATTGTTGGCGGTATTTGGAGTTTTAGGCGGATTTTTCACTTGTGATCGTTTTGTTTGTTTTCTTACTTATTTAATTTCCATTCACTTTTTTTTATTGTTTAGGTTTTTTTTGGGAGTTTTTGAGTAAGTCTTTTTAAAAACCACCGTAAAAAATAATAGTAAATAGTTTACAAATGTTTGTACTTACTTTTTAATATTTTATTTTTAGTTATTTTGGCATTGCCCCATTTAAGTTTTTGTACTTTGGGATATTTGTCTGTTTTTGGTAAGTGTTTTTAGTTTCATGAAGTTACAATTTCGATGTGTTGGTCTTCGCATATGTTTCGCTAAGTAATCTTGTTTTTTTTGCTTGGACCAATCATGTCTTACCACTAAATAGAGCGTACTCTTTTGCGAAATAATGTTTGAGTTGTTTTTAATTTAAAAGGAACGTACTATTTAGCGCACTAATGTCTCCTTATGTAACTGTAAAAAATGCGTACTATTTAGCGCACTAATGTGTTTTGATTTTTTCATTGTAAAATCATGTTTTACCACTAAATCTAGCGTGCGAATTTCCAAACTAATGTGTGCTCCCTTCTCTATTTTTTACCCCAAAAAAAGTGTTTACAATCCAAGTTTACCAAAAATAAGCTAAAAATATTTTCTACTTTTTAAATGTAGGTTGTTCGACTCATGACAAGTCCCCAGCCTGTAAGCAACTTTGGATTTTTTAGAAAAGATAAGTATATTTTTCTTTACACATTTGTCTAAAACAATAACTACCTGGCTTACCATTTCAGGTTGATGTTGGTCATGGTTCCAGAACCCGTCCAACCTCAACTTCGTCCCAGGCGTAGGCCTCGTAGGCGTGCAAGGCCCCAGATATATAGAACACGTGTCACCCTTTTTGGAATGCCAGATGATGAGGTATTAAGACGATACCGTCTTCCTCCCCAAATCATCCTGGACACTCTCTCGTTAATAGAGAGTGATCTTGAATGGCAACTTGACAGTCCTACAGCAATACCACCACTTAAGCAATTAATGTCGGTGTTACATTTCTGTGCCTCAGGATCCTTTCAAACCACTGTGGGAATAGTTGCCGGAATCTCCCAATCCTCCTTTTCAAGGATCCTGAGGGCAGTGATGGAGGCCATTTTTAAACACCTCCATCATTTTATTAAAATGCCATTGGATATGGGTTCCCTTAGTGTGGCGAAGGCCAATTTTTAACAAATAGCTGGCTTCCCACACATCATAGGGGTTGTGGATGGCACTCACATACCACTGCAGCCTCCAGCAAGGCTGGAGGCTATTTTTAGGAACCGCAAGCACTTTCATTCACTGAATGTAATGGTGGTATGTGATGCCTCCCTCCAGATCCTGTCCCTGAATGCAAAATTCCCCGGCAGTGCACATGATTCCTTCGTCATCTGGCAATCAGGGATTTGGCACAAATTAGACAACCTACAAGCTGGTGATGCGTGGCTTCTGGGTAAGTTGACACCTTCTGTTGCAACCAATGCAAAGCTTGTTACACAATGGTCCTGATGTTTGTTTTTTCACAGGAGACAGTGGTTACCCTTGCACGCCCTGACTGCTCACTCCTTATTTGGCTCCCACACCAGGGCCACAAAGTGAGTATAATTCTGCACTTACAGCCACCAGGCAGGTGGTGGATCACTGTATCTGCCTTTTAAAAGGCCGATTCAGATGCCTCCACTGCTCTGGTGGCGAGCTCATGTATTTGCCGGATATGGTTTCGAAAATTGTGGTTCTGTGTGGGATATTTCACAACATCGCCATAAGGAGTGGTGTCCCAAAGCAGCCAGAGGCTGCCTTGCCTGAGGATGGCCCCCCCGAGGTTGGTCGGAGGTCAGTATGTGGGGGGGGCCATACGCGATGATGTGGTGGCCAGATTTTTTAGGTAATTATTGTTAAAAATTTAGTTCATTGACACAATGTAGACATGTAAGATTTTAATGGCCAATTTTAATTTGTGCTTTTTTTTAATTGTCTTTTATTCCATAAAATTAACCGAAAAAACGATGCCTACTACCTGATCCAAAAAATTGACTTCATGTGTCCACATTGGATATAAATTCTGGAACAATGATTTCTTCGCCTCATTTGTGGATTCATGTTGGCATGCTACTTCTTCAAACAGTTCTTGATTGTTGTTTTTATTTTGTTATTTTTGGTGTTGGTTGTATTTTTTAGTGTGTTTTCACTGTGTGAATTGATTGTGACAATTGACTTTGTGTTTATTTGTGTATTTGTGTGGAATACATTTTTGGTTAACGTTAAAAAAACATTTCCTTGGTAAATTACAAGCAAGTGTAACCTGGTCCAAAAAAGGCAAATTTGCTTAATGGCTAATCCTGTAATGTGTTAAATTGTAAAGTATTTTACCCTGCTTTGTGGCTAAAAACAAACACCAAAGGTATTATGGTGAATCAGTATGTTTTCTAATCTAGGCCTAAGCAGGTTTGATTTAATATTTACATTACCCACCCCAAAAAAAAAAAAATTGCTGGTAATTCTATAAACCTATTGGTATTGTTAGGTGTTTAATGTGCCAGCTTACATACTTACTTGAGCTTTCTACAATCTAATTTACATTACTTAAAAAACATGCTCCAAAAGTCGACTTATGTAAGGTTAAACAATCTAATATTTACAGACAAGGAATGAGACTTTAATAAAGCAAAATATATTTAATTTTTTTTAAGTTTTAGGGCGAAAAAAAAAATTAGTGGTGCAGGAGCGCCAACATGTGGTCCAGGACCACGAGCATGCCTACGACATGGCCCCTCAACCTGTGCAAGCCATCCTGCATTTCTGGCATCCACCTCTGGTCCTCTGTGAGTTAAAAAAATGTGTGGATTACTAAAATGACACCTTAATTTATATGTTACCAAACAACTTAAAAATCAGACTATACTTTAAAAAAAGAGGGAAAAAAACAACAAAAAACAAAGTAATGGCAAACGCAAAGATTGTATAAATAAAAACTTTAAAAATTACACATAAAAATACAACAAAAAAAGGGAGAAGTACGCAAAAATACTACATTTGTTGGTACCGTAAACAAAAAAGACACAAGTATGAGTGTTTGGACATGTGTGATATGTGTAAGGGGAAAACATCCTAGACATTGTTTGGCAAAGATATATATCCAAAACATTAGAAATACTTAACAAATTGGAAATGCACAGGCAAAAGCACAACATCAACCAAAAACAAAATAATGCAAAAGCAACCATAGTTTAAAAGGGAAACATACCGGTCAGAATGATAACTGGGCCTGGAGCCCCGACATCGTCCTCCTCAGAGGTGGGCCAGTGCTGGTCGGATGGAGGGGTGATTTGGCTTGATGGGGAGGGTGAGGAAAAGAGGGGTGGGTGGAGGGTGATGAAAAGAGAGGGGGGGTGGAGGGCAGGGTGCATTTTGAGGGATGGGAATATTATGAGAGGGAGGGGCATCACGGTCTGGGGTGGAGGGGGAATTTGGGGAAGGTTGGGGAGAGGTTTGGGTGGAGTGGGGGATAGGGGACAAGGCCGACGTCATTGACGTAGTAGACGTCGTAGTCTGCGCTCAGCCCCTAAATGATGGATAAAAATTTTTAATATTATTTTTATTTTTGGATTTATAAAAAATTTACACAACCAAAAAAAATAAAAAAACCCAATACGGAAAACATGCACACGCAGGTATGTCATAAATAAAGAAACAGGGCTAGATGGCAAACATGCACAAACAGGTATGTCATAAATAAAGAAACAGGGCTAGACGGAAAACATGCACACGCAGGTATGCTTACATTTAAAAAGTTAAAAAAATACACTTACTTTCGCTAATTTGCTGACGCAAATTGGCCAAAAGGCGTGGGGATCTGCGGTGGAGATCTGACCAGCGCCTTTCGAGCTGGCCGATATTGCGGCGGAAGCCCAAGGTACGCAGCCGGCGCCGCACCTCTGCATAGGCTTGGCGCTTGCGGCGGTTAGTGATGGGGGCCGGATGCGAAGTTACTCTCCGGTCCATCACATCTGTGAGGACCAGGAGTTCTCTGCAACAAAATGCTGCGGCTCTCAAGATGGCAATGATTTTTTCCACACAAAAGTTTTAATAAAGGTCCCAGAAAAAATTTGATTGGCTAATTTACTTTGAAAATTAACAGAAAGCATTGTATTGGTTATTGTATGAGTCATGTGACCTACACCCTCACAAATATAATGTGAGTTATGATAGGCTTGATGCAGTGACATGCGTAAGCTAATTTAAATATTATTAATAAAGATGAAAAATCTGCATATAAACTAACGCAAAACAATAGTAGCATTCAAACAAACTTTAACATTTGAAAAACCATCCCCTTGGTACAAACGTATGTATTCTGCGGAAGGAATGACACACACGAACAATAATAAAGTTTATTGACATTGTAAAAAAAAAACGGATTGCAAAGATGTGAATACCTATTAGGCTAATGAATATACTGATTGATATTAATCGATTCAAGTATGTTTGCAGAATGAAATAGCAGGCAATCGAAAAATGACAGGCCCACATCCGGATTTGACTTGTGCGAGCGTTCCCTGCAACCAAAGAGGAGACAGACGGTCGCTATTTTGAATGATCACTAGCTAGAGGAGGGGTTGGGAGACTATGGGGCGGAAGATTAGCTGCGAGCGAACATACGAGCAAGCACTTGAATTTACATTTTTTCGCTCGTAAGCCGAACGAACGGCCACTTGCGTCCGGGTCTGAATCAGGCCCATTGTCCATCTGCACTGTGTAAGTGCCGTCCAATGAGTTCTGGAGCATTTGACTGAATATGAGCATATAATATTGCCCGAAACACTTCAGAATTCATTCTGCTGCTTTTGTCAGCAGTCATATCGTCAATAAACACAAGGGAACCAGTTCCATTGGCAGCCATACATGCCCACGCCATGACACTACAACCACCACGCTTCACTGATGAGGTGGTATGTTTTGGATCATGAGCAGTTCCTTTCCTTCTCCATACTCTTCTCTTCCCATCACTCTGGTACAAGTTGATCTTTGTCTCATCTGTCCATAGGATGTTGTTCTAGAACTGTAATGGCTTTTTTAGATGTTGTTTGGCAAACTCTAATCGGGTCTTCCTGTTTTTGTGGCTCACCAATGGTTTACATCTTGTGGTGAACCCTCTATATTCACTCTTGTGAAGTCTTCTCTTGATTGTTGACTTTGTCACATATACACCTACCTCCTGGAGAGTGTTCTTGATTTGGCCAACTGGTGTGAAGGGGTTTTCTTGATCAGGAAAATAATTCTTCTGTCATCCACCAGTTTGTTTTCCGTGGTCTCCCGGGTCTTTTGGTGTTGCTGAGCTCTCCGATGCGTTCTTTCTTTTTAAGAATGTTCCAAACAGTTGATTTGGCCACACCTAATGTTTTTGCTATCTCTCTGATGGGTTTGTTTTGATTTTTCAGCCTAATGATGGCTTGCTTCACTGATAGTGACAGCTCTTTGGATCTCATATTGAGAGTCGACAGCAACTGATTCCAAATGCAAATGTCACACCTAGAATCAACTCCAGACCTTTTACCTGCTTAATTGATAATGAAATAACGAGGGAATAGCTCACACCTGTCCATGAAGTAGCTTTTGAGTTGATAGTCCCATTATTTTTGGCCCCTTAAAAAGTGGGAGGCACATATAGAAACCGTTGTAATTCCTACACCGTTCACCTGATTTGGATGTAATTACCCTCAAATTAAATCTGGAAGTCTGCAGTTAAAGCACATCTTGTTTGTTTCATTTCAAAACTATTGTTGTGGTGAATAGAAGCCAAAATATGAAAATTATGTCAATGTCCCAATATTTATGCACCTGACTGTGTGTATGTATGTGTATATATATATATATATTATGTCAATATTTTTTTTATTAAACTACAACAGGTAAGTATAGAAGTGGACTGAATAGTATGTACATGTGCTTTTTAACTATAGCTGAATGTATCTTGAAAAATGCTATTACAGTTTATGGCCCCAAACACTATAGTGAAAAAAATCATGCTTTTACTACTATATCATACATTGTTTTTAGGTACATTTTATTGAGTGGCAGTACAGGGCACATAACGAATGACAGTTATAGCAGTAACGTGAGGCTATTACAATTATTTACAAAGACTATACAGTTAAAACCCTTGAGTACTGTACCAGTTTTCAATAAAAAGAGAGATATTGGTGAAAGAGCAGTGAAAGTGGAGTTGAGTAAAAAGTTGCAGATCCCACCTATAGAAATGGGATAGAGACCAGCCACCAACAAGAAATGAATAAAAGTTTTGTATTTCCAGGTATAATTCTAGAAGTAATTTTCCAGCGAAGGTGGGGCAATCATTATTGTGTACAGTACATGGTGGAGACTAAACTGTTAACATAGTAAAGACACAGGGACTAGTATCGAGTAGGGCTGGCTATTGATGGATTGTTGGCGTGTGGCAATGGAAATACAATAGGTGTGCAGTGGGAGGTCTCATACATAAAAGATCATCACAAGGAGTTACCTTACAATCAGACTGGACGAGGCTTGAAATATATAACTTCTTTATATAGTACTGGGTAGCAGGATCAATATAAAGATGACAAACATCAGCTTTCAGTAAAAGCTTCTTAACACAATATGTTTATAACATGAGCTCCATGGCTCACCTTCATTTCTCCTTCAGTCTCTTTTTCCTAGAGCACACATGGGAAAGGAAGTACAAGCAACTACAGGAATATACAGCAGACAAACAATACAAATACACTACCGTTCAAAAGTTTGGGGTCACCCAGACAATTTTGTGTTTTACATGAAAACTGACTTTTATTTATCAAATGAGCTGTAGTCAAGACTTTGGCAGGGTTAGAAATAAAGTTTTTCATTTAAAATAATATTGTCCTTTAAACTTTGCTTTCGTCAAAGAATGCTCCTTTTGCAGCAATTACAGCATTGCAGACCTTTGGCATTCTAGCTGTTAATTTGTTGAAGTAATCTGAAGAAATTTCACCCCATGCTTCCTGAAGCACCTCCCACAAGTTGGATTGGTTTGATTGACACTTCTTGCGTACCATATGGTCAAGCTGCTCCCACAACAGCTCAATGGGGTTGAGATCTGGTGACTGCACTGGCCATTCCATTACAGACAGAATACCAGCTGCCTGCTTCTACCCTAAATAATTCTTGCATAATTTAGAGGTGTGCTTTGGGTCATTGTCCTGTTGGAGGTGGAAATTAGCTCCAATCAAGCGCTGTCCACAAGGTATGGCATTGCAAACTGGAGTGATAGCCTTCCTTATTCAAAATCCCTTTTACATTGTACAAATCTCCCACTTTACCAGCACCAAAGCAGCCCCAGACCATCACATTACCTCCACCATGCTTGACAGATGGCGTCAGGCACTCTTCCAGCATCTTTTCACTTGTTCTGCATCTCACAAATGTTCTTCTGTGTGATCCAAACACCTCAAACTTCGATTCGTCTGTCCATAACACTTTTATTTCAAGCTTCCTCTGTCCAATGTCTGTGTTCTTTTGCCCATATTAATCTTTTCCTTTTATTGGCCAGTCTCAGATATGGCTTTTTCATTGCCACTCTCCCTAGAAGACCAGCATCCCCGAGTCACCTCTGCACTGTAGACGTTGACACTGGCATTTTGCGGGTACCATTTAATGAAGCTGCCAGTTGAGTACTTGTGAGGCGTCTATTTCTCAAACTAGAGACTCTAATGTACTTGTCTTGCACAGTTGTGCACCGGGGCCTCCCACTTCTCTTTCTACTCTGGTTAGAGCTGTTTGCGCTGTTCTCTGAAAGTAGTACACACCGTTGTAGGAAATGTTCAGTTTCTTGGCAATTTCTCACATTGAATAGCCTTAATTTCTAAGAACAAGAATAGACTGTCGAGTTTCACATGAAAGTACGTGGACGATAGTCAAATTTACCTATCCTCCCCAGATTTGTCACCATCTGTGCTGGTCCGTGTCACTGAATGTCTCTCTGCCATTTCATCTTGGATGTCATCTCGCCACCTCAAACTTAATATATCCAAAACAGAATTAATTATATTTCCACTGGCCAATAGCAGTTACCAACCTGATATCTCTATTACTGTTAACAACTCGACAATCAACCCCACCCCACAAGCTCGCTGCCTAGGTGTCATCCTTGACTCTGAACTGTCTTTTGTTCCCCAAATTTAATCTGTCTCTAAATCATGTTACATACATCTAAAAAACATAGCCAAAATTAGACTATATCTTACGCAAGACACTGCAAAAACTCTAATACACGCACTCATAATTTCCCGCATTGACTATTGCAATAGTCTCCTTATTGGTCTTCCCAAAAACAGGCTCTCCCCACTACAATCCATTTTGAATGAAGCTGCGAGGTTGATCTTTCTCACCAAACGTTCAGTATCTGCTGATCCACTCTGTCAGTCCCTCCATTGGCTGCCGGTCTTCTACCGTATTCAATTTAAAAAACATACACTCACATAAAGCTATAAACCAAACCACACCAACATACATCTCTTCACTTATTTCAAAATATCTTCCAACCTGACATCTCCGCTCTGCACAAGATCTGCGTCTCTCATCCCCGCGCATTACTTGTTCCCATGCACGGTTATAGGACTTTTTTCGGGCTGCACCCACCCTGTGGAATGCCCTCCCACGCACAATAAAACTTTCCACTAGTTTCCAAACATTCAAGCGTTCTCTGAAAACTAACCTCTTCAGACAAGCTTATCAGATTCCAGGATCGCCCACCTAACCTTGTATAGCTCCCTATCTAACTCTTTTCTTATAGTAAACAACTATCACATCTTCTCTTTCTTCAATTTAACATCCTCCTAACCCTAGGCCAACTTTCCAGTGTGATTGGATTATACAGCCCACCAAGAACATCTGCAATCAGGCTGGACCAATTTGCAATATGTAGCACCTATCCTTGTGTATCAATATCTATTTCCCTATAGATTGTAAGCTTGCGAGCAGGGCCCTCTTACCCTTATGTATGTCTTTTATGTATGTATGTACAGTCAGGTGCATAAATATTGGGACATTGACAGAATTTTCATATTTTGGCCTCTATTCACCACCACAATGACTTTGAAATGAAACAAACAAGATGTGCTTTAACTGCAGACTTTCAGATTTAATTTGAGGGTAATTACATCCAAATCAGGTGAACGGTGTAGGAGTTACAACGGTTTCTATATGTGCCTCCCACTTTTCAAGGGGCCAAAAATAATGGGACTATCAACTCAAAAGCTATTTCATGGACAGGTGTGGGCTATTCCCTCGTTATTTCATTATCAATTAAGCAGATAAAAGGTCTGGAGTTGATTCTAGGTGTGACATTTGCATTTGGAATCAGTTGCTGTCGACTCTCAATATGAGATCCAAAGAGCTGTCACTATCAGTGAAGCAAGCCATCATTAGGCTGAAAAATAAAAACAAACCCATCAGAGAGATAGCAAAAATATTAGGTGTGGCCAAATAAACTGTTTGGAACATTCTTAAAAAGAAAGAACGCACCGGAGAGCTCAGCAACACCAAAAGACCCGGAAGACAACTGTAGTGGATGACAGAAGAATTATTTCCCTGGTGAAGAAAAACCCCTTCACAACAGTTGGCCAAATCAAGAACACTCTCCAGGAGGTAGGTGTATATGTGTCAAAGTCAACAATCAAGAGAAGACTTCACAAGAGTGAATATAGAGGGTTTACCACAAGATGTAAACCATTGGTGAGCCACAAAAGCAGGAAGACCAGATTAGAGTTTGCCAAACAACATCTAAAAAAGCCATTACAGTTCTGGAACAACATCCTATGGACAGATGAGACAAAGATCAACTTGTACCAGAGTGATGAGAAGAGAAGAGTATGGAGAAGGAAAGAAACTGCTCATGATCCAAAACATACCACCTCATCAGTGAAGCATGGTGGTGGTAGTGTCATGGCGTGGGCATGTATGGCTGCCAATGGAACTGGTTCCCTTGTATTTATTGATGATGTGACTGCTGACAAAAGCAGCAGAATTAATTCTGAAGTGTATCGGGCAATATTATATGCTCATATTCAGTCAAGTGCTTCAGAACTCATTGGACGGTGCATCACAGTGCAGATGGACAATGACCCGAAGCATACTGCAAAAGCAACCAAAGAGTTTTTTAAGGCTTAAAAGTGGAATGTTATGCAATGGCCAAGTCAATCCCCTGACCTGAATCCGATTGAGCATGTATTTCAGTTGAAGACAAAACTGAAGGGAAAATGCCCCGAGAACAAGCAGGAACTGAAGTCATTTGCAGTAGAGGCCTGGCAGAGCATCACCGGGGATGAAACCCAGTGTCTGGTGATGTCTATGCGTTCCAGACTTCAGGCTGTAATTGCCTGCAAAGGATTTGCAACAAAGTATTAAAAAGTGAAAGTTAGATTTAGGATTGTTTAGTTTGTCCCATTACTTTTGGCCCCTTAAAAAGTGGGAGGCACATACAGAAACCGTTGTAATTCCTACACCATTCACCTGATTTTTATGTAATTACCCTCAAATTAAATCTGAAAGTCTGCAGTTAAAGCACATCTTGTTTGTTTCATTTCAAAGCCATTGTGGTGGTGAAAAGAGGCCAAAATATGAAAATTCAGTCAATGTCCCAATATATATGCACCTGACTGTATGTATGTCTTTTACAACCCAGTATGTTAATGTTGGTTCAAATTGTAAAGCGCAATGGAATTTGCTGCGCTATATAAGAGACTGTTTATAAATAAATAAAGTTCTTTTTCTGGCCATTTGGAGAGTATAATCCAACCCACAAATGTGATACTCCAGATACTCAACTAGCTCAATGGAAGGCCAGTTTTATAGCTTCTCTAACGAGCAAACCTGTTTTCAGCTGTGCTAACATAATTGCACAAGGATTTTCAAGTCTCCTAACACGCTTAGTAAACACAATGAACCATTAGAACACTGGAGTGATGGTTGCTGGAAATGGGCCTCTTTACACCTACGTAGATATTCCTTTAAAAACCAGACGTTTGCAGCTAGTAGTCATTTACCAAATTAACAATGTACAGAGTGTATTTCTGATTAATTTAATGTTATGTTCATTAAAAAAAACAGTGCTTTTCTTTCAAAAATAAGGAAATTTCTAAGTGACCTCAAACTTTTGAACGGTAGTGTATATATGAATATATCGTCATCTGCTGTCTCTCCAACATAAGTACATGCATATGAATAAACCCACAGTCTATTGTACATATTTCAACATGGATGATTAAAACAAACCATTATTACTATTTTTACAAATGGAAATAGAAATTCTATTCCACGGTGGTACTGTGATGAGATACCAAACACAGAGATACACTGAGTGTGAGAGACTGTCAGTATTTGTCAAGTGACAGTCTCAGTCAGACCACTGGTTAGTGTGTGTACCATTTCTGAGTGTAAGAACAATAGAGCATACTTGCCTACTTTTAAAATAGCATTTCAGGTAGATTGTGAAAACAACAACTATGAATGCAGCGGTAAAGTGGATATGTACTGTTACATCTGAGAGGCGTGTCATGAAATTGATTTACATCCAAATGTAAATGAGCCCCAACGCAGTTAGTAAAAGCTACTTGATGAAAACACAGTGATACTTTTCAGAAAATACATGTAGCCATAGGGATCAGTGGGGTAGATGTATGATAACGGCACTTAACGTGCCGCTATAACGCTTCCTGCTTCAACTCTTTACCAAGGCGAAGCAGGAAGCACTACCGATGAGATGTAAGAACATCTCATCGGCCGGAGAGGGAGAGCGTTAACTCCCCCCTCCAGCTCTACCTGCTAGAGACCACAGCGCATCAGCCTAGTGCTGATGCCCTGTGTCTCTGTCCCGGCCGGCTCCACTGAGCATGCGCGAAATTCTCACAATTATCGCGAGATCCCCGCATGTAGCCTGGAGCCGGCAGCAGGGACAGCGCTGTCCCTGCTGTGGAGATAGGGCAGCGCCAGGCTGCAGCTGTCGATAATGACAGCTACAGCGGGCCGAACGCTCAGGCGATCTGACCGTTCGTACATGGCCCAGGCTATCGGCGCTGCTATCTTGTAGATAGCAGCGCTGATAATGATAGGAGCGCAGAGCGCCTCTGTCATTTACCGCCCAGACCCCCGATCATACATCGGGAAGAAGCGATATCAGCGCACCAAACGTGCGCTTATACTGCTTCTGGGCTTCATACTTCTCCCCCATTGTGCCTTATAACCAATGCAGGGAAATTATATTAATGATCCCATTTGAATGTATATATTTGTTTTTGTTATATATATATAAAAGCTTCATAATGGGGTTAAAGTGCAATCAGAGAGATTGCTAGACTCTTCAGGGAGTCAGGGAGATTGATACTATTTCAGGGAGTCTCTCTGACAATCAGAGAGAACTGGCAATTATGAATATAGCTGGTGGTGGACAGCCATGGGAATTTCTGGGAGGTGAAGTGAACACAGAAAAAGACCATCTTATGGGCATTTTATGGGAATGTCACATAAAAAACACAGTTGCATTCTCAAACACAGCACTGCAGTCACAGAGGCAATGATTAGAGAAAGCTCTGAAGGAGACAATGCACCAGCCATAAGGCCTCTTGTTGATGGTGATCACGATGGTGCGCTGATGGTGGAGTGTTTTAGTCCATCAGTAGAATTGTACTGTTCACAGTCATTGAAGTCTCAGGGCTTGCAATGTCTGGTTCTCGCAAGTACACAAGGGGAAGGCTGAGACTAGCCTTTCCATTATTAACACAGCAGAGAATTTAAAAGAAATCGCAGCGACACATGCATTAGTGTCCACACCTTAATTAGGCCTTAGTGAGGCAAGTCAAGTGACAATTGAGTGTACACTGCAAGTGAAGACTTCTACTTATTTAGTACTAGTGTTCCTGTATTGTTCAGCAATTTAATTTTTTTTTTAATAATGCCCCCCAAAAGTAATTTTTGGAAAGGCTTTGACCAGCCTGACAAATCAGGTAATGGTAGTTTATGGGACAAATCAATAAATATAGTGGAAACACTTCAAATTTAAAGTGTCATCTTCACAGTTAACATCCCCATGTGCTGCAGACTTCTGTTCCTGGGTCAGTTGCAGGCAAAATTAGATTTTGTGAGCAGCCACAGCTACAAAAAGGTCACAAGAAAATGTCATCCAACTCTCATGAAGATGAAGCTGCTGGTGCCTTTGCAGCTACAGATCTTGATGAAAGAAGACAAGGGCTAGTAAAGGCAGTGCCAGAACCATCAACTTCACAGGCAGCACAGCCACTACAAATACTGGGGAAACATACTATAAAAGTGCATGCACTTAAAAAAGTCAAGTCTTTAAGGAGGGAAGAGGTGAATAAAACAAACTGCAGTAACCCAATTACTAACAGTGCATCCGGAAAGTATTCACAGCGCTTCGCTTTTTCCACATTTTGTTATGTTACCTCCTTATTCCAAAATTGAATAACTTAATTTTTGTCCTCAAAATTCTACACACAATACCCCATAATGACAATGTGTAAAAAGTTTTTTTGAGATTTTTGCAAATTAAGTAAAAAAAAAAACTAAGAAATCACATGTACATAAGTATTCAAAGGCTTTGCTCAATACTTTGTCGATGCATCTTTGGCAGCAATTACAGCCTCGTCTTTTTGAATATGATGCCACAAGCTTGGCACACCTATCTTTCGGCAGTTTCGCTCATTCCACTTTGCAGCACCTCTCAAGCTCCATCAAGTTGGATGGGAAGCGTCAGTGCACAGTCATTTTCAGATACTTCCAGATATGTTGAATCGGATTCAAGTCTGGGCTCTGGCTGGGCCACTCAAGGACATTCACAGAGTTGTCCTGAAGCCACTGCTTTGATATCTTGGCTGTGTGCTTAGGGTCGTTGTCCTGCTGAAAGATGAACCATCGCCCCAGTCTGAGGTCAAGAGCGCTCTGGAGCAGGTTTTCATCCAGGATGTCTCTGTACATTGCTGCATTCATATTTCCCTCTATCCTGACTAGTCTCCCAGTTCCTGCTGCTGAAAAACACCACACAGCATGATGCTGTCACCACCATGCTTCACTGTAGGGATAGTATTGGCCTGGTAATGAGCAGTGCCTGGTTTCCTTCAAACATAACACCTGGCATTCACGCCAAAGCGTTCAATCTTTTCCTCATCAGACCAGAATATTTTGTTTCTCATGGTCTGAGTGTCCTTCAGATGCATTTTGGCAAACTCCAGGTGGGCTGCCATGTGCTTTCTACTAAGGAGTGGCTTCCATCTGGCCACTCTACCATACGGGCCTGATTATTGGATTGCTGCAGAGATGGTTGTCCTTCTGGAAGGTTCTCCTCTCTCTACAGAGGAATGCTATAGCTTTGACAGAGTGACCATCGGGTTCTTGGTCACCTCCCTGACTAGGGCCCTTCTCCCCCGATCGCTCAGTTTAGAAGGCCGGCCAACTCTAGGAAGAGTCCTGGTGGCTCTGAACTTCTTCCATTTACAGATGATGGAGGCCACTGTGCTTATTGGGACCTTCAAAGCAGCAGATATTTCTCTGTACTCTTCCCCAGATTTGTGCCTTGAGACAATCCTGTCTCGGAGGTCTACAGACAATTCCTCGGACTTCATGCTTGGTTTGTGCTCTGACATGCACTGTCAAGTGTGGGACCTTATATAGACAGGTGTATGCCTTTCAAAATCATGTGCAATCAACTGAATTTACCACAGGTGGACTCCAATTAAGCTGTAGGAACATCTCAAGGATGATCAGTGGAAACAGGATGCATTATCAGGTATTGTGTGAAGAAATTTGAGGACAAAAATTAATTTATTCCATTTTGGAATAAGGCTGTAACATAATAAAATGTGGAAAAAAGTGAAGCGCTGTGAATACTTTCCGGATGCACTGTACATGATATGCAAATACAGTCAGACATTTTAAAAAACAATGCTTCTCCTTTATAAAATTCCAAGAACAGTATGCAAACCATGCAAAGTCATGTCATTGAAAAATGCAGATGTGTCCAGATACACTTTTGCTCTAGGCATGGTCAAATAGCCCCTCTTGGTGTGCCAGGGTCCTTGTGATTTAGCAGCGGGAAGTTACATTTTATTTGCATCACTAAAAACTGCAGGCAACAAAACTACATTGCTAGCGTACACTGACAACTTGGGCTTGCGGTAGATCTGTGTTCAAATAAGTTGCAAATCTGTGTAAAAAAGGTTTTGATATGAATGGCCACAGCTATTCATCCCACCACAATCCATTATGCTGAATCAGCAACTTTGTACATCAGCTGTACCAATTATTTTGCAAACCTAGTGTCTCTGGTACACTGTGAGCTGCTTTGTATGCCAATAAGATGCAATATTTAGGGTAAAAGCACGCTACGCTACCCGTGCGGAGCATATCAGTTGCGCCAAGAGTCTTGCATAAAGGTGTTAGAAATATGAGGACACATCTTTATGAAGAAATAAACTGCATTATTAGTGATAAACTTGTAAACAAAAGATGTATCCTTACAGCGTATATTTGGACTAATAACCAAACGCAGAGCTATCCCAAGGTGCCCACACACTTGATGACTCGGAAAAGATGCGGTCATCAACAATTTCCCTTCAACTCCCTGGGAAACTCCCCGGCACTCCTGGACAGACGATATCTTGCTAAACTGTGCAATGTGACTAACGACCTATTGTGCATCTTAATGATTGTCACTGCATCGCTAAGGAGATTGCCACATCTTACCTGCAGTGGGTAAGATCTGAAGATACGACACACAACCCACGGGACTGCGCATTGGATCGCTATCCTTCCTGGAAGATGCACGATTTGCGCGTTTTTAAACAATGTATTGTTTTTGTGCAAATCGTACCTAAAATCGTCCAGTAGAGGATGGAATGGTGTCTTACCCCTTGAGCAAAGACAATCAAAGGCAAACTAGAGGTACTGTAGGCCCACACCGCAAAAATTAGATTTTTAGGGTTTTGTGTAAGGTAGTGTGCGTGGTGGTTTTGACACTTCTCTAACTTTGATAGATTTAGTCCAATTAGGGGATGTAGTCATAATGTCAACATTCACATGTGGACACCACAATGTCAAGTTATGATGTTATCATTGTTGCAATTGAACATGTTAGAACTAGCACAATGTCAACATGTTCACAATGGGCCTGATTCAGAGATAGACGGAATTGCAGAGCCGCACAAAAGCAACTTTGCAATTTCATCCATCTTAATGCAAATGCGGAAGGAGGTGTCAGGCATTTGCGAGCACCATCGCAACCATGGTTGCTCCTTTGGTCAGGCTGCTGGAGCGTAAGCTTCCCGCAGCCTGACCAGGTGCTGGTCACTTCAGAGGCCAGAAATCTTTGTCTGCCATTGCAGATCCTGGCCACATCCCTGCTAGAAAACGGGGGCAATATCCTTTCCTGAAAATATCAGGGAGATAAATGAGCAAACAACAAATTGGAATGAAGGTCTATTACAACTAAAACACTCTTTTTTTTAAACAAATTAGGACCTGGTTGGAAATTACTACCTTCGATACTTATTTTAAACAGAAGATTACCCCCAGGGGTCTTAGACCATGGATATTTCCTTCCTTTGAACTCATTACAGAAAACTTGAAAGTTGAGTGGGAAGAGGCCCTTAAAAAATACACATCGGAACTCATGATAATATTGATCAAACATGATAATCTACTATTAGATAAATATAGTAAAGAAATCGATCAGCTGACAACTCAATTAAAACCACACGAACAAGAAGCCAAATTTCAACAGACTTTTGAAAGATATAGAAAAGAACTGGCAGAGTATGAGGCGAGTTTGGTTGAAAGGAAGAATACATTTGCCCGTGATAAGAGGGACTATGCCCTCAACCAAGTCTTCAGATGGAATTCCAAGTGGAATAGACCCACTAATGAGGGGAGATCCTCATAAGGATATACATCTTCAGACCAGGAGTCAATAGGGACAGAGGAACATGACCAGCCGTTCCAATTGAAAGATGACCTACCCAGTTATTCCAACAGGGATTTTTTTAGAACACCAGGGTCCTGGATGGGACCCAAGACCACGAAGAGGAAGGTCAGTAGGGGCAAGAAATGCCCGAAACAGAGAAGACTGGGAAGAACGGGACCCTCCAAGGTATCGGAAGAGGTCACAGAAGAGACGATAAAATCTCTGGAGGAGAGGGACAAAGAACTGAGAATAATCAACCTAACAACTAGAAAACTTGATAAGTCACATATTGATGTCCTAAGCAGGGGTTTATCCTTCTCTCCTGATCGAGATGGGAGAAAGATCTCCATCTTTTTAGGAGGAAATTGCTATTGAAAAGTTCTACTCAAATACAGTAGACAAAAAAATAAGATCAGACTTGACTCCTGGTCAGAATCAAATTATTACTGATAATACCGAAATAGTGGGAACTGGTCTTCCTTTAATAAGAAAATTCTCCTTGGAAGAAAGACAGGCCATACAAGTGCTGGAAGACTTGGAGGGGGAAACCAAAGATTTAATCTTAACCACCAGACCAATTTGTAAAAGGAAGGGTACCTTTTATCCACAAATACAGACTTGCCCTGAAGTAGGGACATTCATAGATCTGGTATCAAGCAGAGATGTGCGCCGACCCCCATGTTTTGGATCTCCCCTGGTTTTGCATCTGGATTGGTTTTGCCAAAACCTCACCTCCATGTTTTGGTTCTAGAGTTTATCTTAAAATCACATAAAATGGGCCTTTTTTTGTTCCTACAGTATTAATAACCTCAATAACATTTATTTCCACTCATTTCCAGTCAATTTTGACCACCTCAAAATATAATTTTTTTTCATCTAGTTAAAGGGCCAAAAGGTTTTGAGCCAGCTTGCTGGCTCAAAACTGATTGATATAATTATTAATAGAGTTGAGGACTGTGCAAAGATGATGGTTGGAATACCCTTGAGGATTGAAGAATTGATAGTTGATGCAGCCCCTGGCTGTAAATTTGATAATTAATTAAAAAACAATTCATTGGTGCAGCCCCTGGCTGAATAATTAATAAAAAGAAATTCATTGGTGCAGCCCCTGGCTGTAAAATTGATAATAAATTAATAAAAAAAACAATTAATTGGTGCAGCCCCAGGCTGAATAATTAATAATTTAATTAAAAAAGTAAAAACCAATTCATTGGGTGCAGCCCCTGGCTGAATAATTAATAAAAATAAATTCATTGGTTTAGCCCCTGCCTGTAACATTGATAATAAATTAATTTAAAAACAAATCATTGGTTCCTAAACCAACCATAACATTAATTTAAAATGTCAGGCAGCATTGCCCCAACCAGCACATAATGGAAAGGAAAAAGGTGCAAGATGGCATAGTCCTTGGGCCCTCCCACCCACCCTTATATTGTATATGAAACAGGACATTCAGTTTAACAAACCAATCATTTCAGCGACAAGGACTGCCAATTGTGGCTGAAATGATTGGTTTGTTTGGATCCCCATAAAACAAGCTGCAAATGTGATATGGACATGGAAATGAAAATGATCCCATATACAAACTGGCTTTACATTACTAGTTGTCGTCGTCCTCATCATCCCCATCAGTGTGTACATCCTCTTCGTCACACAATATTAATTAGTCCCCGCTGGAATCCACCATAGGTACCTCTGTAATTTTTTATGTGATTGTTGGTAAGGATCTTCCTCGTGGAATTTGTAGTTCATTTTAATGAACATCATCTTTTCCACATTTTGAGGAAGTAACCTCCTATGCTGATCACTGACAAGGTTGCCAGCTGCACTGAAAACTCTTTCGGAGTACACACTGGAGGGTGGGCAACTTAAGTAATGCAAAGCCAGTTTGTGTGTGTGCCTCCAAAATGCCTTTTTCCTGCCAGTACTGAAAGGGACTGTCTGACATGCCTATTAGGATGTTATATTTCAAATAGTCCTCCACCATTCTGTGAATGGAGACCGTATCACACATAGTCACGGTAGAAGACATGTCACTAGTAGGTAGTTCTCTCAGGCCCGACCAGATGTCATTTTTTGGTGAACGATCTGCATGACCAGCAGGCATTCTGTAAGGAAAATTGAGTCTTTTGCTGGCAGCTGCAGAAACTGAAGGACGAGATGATGGCGTTTCACGTGCGGCTGCAGCTGACAATTTTTTTTACCAACATCTCTTTGCACAGTTTTAGATTCCGATCTGCTAGAAAAAAACTCACAAGATAGGACTTAAACCTAGAATCCAGAATGGTCGCCAAAATATATTTTTCAGATTTCAATAGATTGACGAATCTTGGTTCCTGGTGAAGTGAATCAAGGGCTTGATCCACCAGTCTGATATACTTTGCACAATCGCTCCGTTTCACCTCCGCCTTCAGTTTCTCCAGCTGTTTTTGCAAAAGTCTGATGAGGGGAATGACCTCAAGCTGGCAGTGTCTGAACTAACTTCACGTGTGGCAAGTTCAAAGGGTTTGAGAACCTTGCACAACACAGAAATTATTCTCCAATGCGCTTGAGTAAGGTGCATTTCTCCTCCACGGCCTATGTCATAGTCCGTTGTATAGGCCTGGATGGCCTTTTGCTGTTCCTCCATCCGCTGAAGCATATAGAGGGTAGAATTCCACCAAGTTACCACCTCTTGCTTCAGCTGATGGAAGGGCAAATTTAACAGTACCTGCTTGTCATGCAATCTTCGACAAGCGGTCGCCGAATGTCTAAAATGTCTGGATATTTTGTGGGCCAAGAGCATCTCCTGCACGACCGCATCAGTTTTTAAAAAACGCTGCACCACCAAATTGTGTGAGCAAAACATGGGACGTGTTGGAATTCGCCCAGATGTAATGCTCTCACAATATTGGTGGCATTGTCCGAAATCACAAATCCTGAGAGTCCAAGTGGTGTAAGACATTTAGCATTGATTTCCCTGAGTTTTTCTAAGAGGTTCTCAGCGGTACGCCTCTTAGTGAAACCAGTTATACAAAGAGTAGCCTGCCTATGTATCAGCTGTCTTTTGGTAGATGCTGCTGTTGTAGGCAATACACTTACCCAGTGGGCTGTCAGTCATGTAATCCTTAGTTTGCCCTGTCCCTCTTGTCCACAAATCAGTGGTCAAGTGGACAGTGGGTACAACGGCATTTCTGAGAATAATAAGGTTTTCTTTAATGTACTTGTACAGATTAGGAATTGCTGTTCTGGTGACTTGGAATCTAGAAAGGATCTGGTAGCGAGGGCACATGACCTCAATTAACTGTTGAAACCCCACTGTGGTAATGACGCACATCTAATACCAGCATAGCTGTTATGGCGTCAGTAGTCCGCTGTGCAACTGTGTTATTGCTGTCATACTTGTTTGCCCTTGCAAACAATTGTGACAGTTAATTATTTTTGGAGGATACGCTACAAGTAGTCTTCCTCCTGGTCCCCTTCTGGGATGAAGATCCGCTCACAGCAACAGGCGTAGTCATCAGGGATCCTTCTGAGGAATCACAGATAGGAGAGGAGTCAATCATGCTTGGAATAACAACATTGGATGCAGCAGGACTACTCCCAATGACGAATGAGGATGTTGCTGATGCAGGTGTTGGAGATCAAAGGCAATTGGATCTCACAGAGAGCGAGCAGGTAGGTGATACAAGACTTGTTTTGGAACTTGGCGCCAAACACTTTGATATTTGATGAATGCGCTCCAAATGACGTAACAAGGAGGTTCCTAGGTGATTTAGATCCCTCCCTATGCTGCACAAGGTGGAATCCTGCCGGCAGTAGACCCTTCCGGCTGAACACAGGAGAAACCCTGTGTGTTATCGCAGTAGAACACTTACAGGCTGCACCCGTTATCTTCAAACATTCCGAAACACACTGGATGGCCAGCTATTAGCTAGATAGTAGCATAATGGAAGTATAGCAAGAGACAATTAATCCAAGCTATACATGGAAGGTACTCCCTACAGGAAACTCCTTCATCCCCAGCAGGCGCTTCACTCAACCCGTAATATTGTAAATGTTTGCACAATGGGACACATTTAACACTTTGATCCAGTCTACACTTGTGTAAACGTTTCATTACATAGGAGCATTGTGACTGATATTAACATCTAATAAATAAATCTACATTTACCTTTAATAGTGTCTATCGTTATATATACACATAGGGCCTGATTCATAGTACGGTATTGCACAGATGCAGTTAAGTGGTTTTGCAAAACCATAAACTGATATGCTAATGCAGCAGGAGGCATCTGGTGTAAAAGATGCCTCCTGCCAGTATCGCTGACCTGAGTGCTAGCTCATCGGATCTTCTGCTAGATCATCGGCAAACTGAGTAACTCCTCTCAGCTCCGAAGCCGAGGCCATGAATACTGCGTGAAAACAGAGGCTGTCCCATCAGGTCTGCATACTACGCTGAATCAGGCCCGTAGGCCTGATTCACTATAGATTGCTATTGTGATCGCGATTGAGATAACGCACGCAGGTCTGCTGTGAAAATATGTAAATGAATGCAATCGCAAAGCCGTCGCACAGCCAGCATATTGACGCCCACTACAGCTATCCGTAATACCTTGCAGTTCCTTGTATACATCAGGAACATTGAGTAACATCGGCTCCTCGTGCAATTACAATAGATCTGACCTTAACAGAAATTGCTAACCTCATTGCACGCAGCAAGTACTCAGGCTGTGTATGCCGTCGCAGTGGCTAATTTATCCACACCCAAGTAAAGGCGTTTAAATGGACAGGCACGCCTGCATTTCTCATTCCACTCTCCCGTCACCATCCCCCAAACACTGACGTCCCATCCCTTGATCTGCGATTGCTTTGTATCTGCGTAGGTGATCGCAGTGCGATTGCAATGTTAACTCACACACATGCACTGGATACGCAAGCGCATTACGCACCATTGGCCAATCTGCATATGCTGTCGCGATCCGTAGTGAATCAGGCCCATAGTACACTAAGCCGATTCAATTACCCTTAAGAGTATTTTGGTTGCTCTGTGGTGTGGCATACTGTGTACTGGATTGACTGTGGTGTGGCATACTATGAATTGGACACCGGAGACGGGCATGTATTCGGGTCTGATAGCATGTGGAGCGTTAGTGGTGTACTACAAAAGTTTCCATATATTTTGGTTGCGGACGATAATCTGGCACCTAAACTTTTAAGATAGCTCCCAGATTGAAAAAAAAATTTGTCGACCCCTGATCTAAGGGACATGATATAACGTCTATAATGTATTCTTGTAATATGTAAATAAAAATCAAGTAATGGTATTCAGCTTTCCTTTATATATATATATATATATATATATATATATATATATATATACACACACAGTCAGGTGCATAAATATTGGGACATTGACAGAATTTTCATATTTTGGCCTCTATTCACCACCACAATGGCTTTGAAATGAAACAAACAAGATGTGCTTTAATTGAAGACTTTCAGATTTAATTTGAGGGTAATTACATTCAAATCAGGTGAACGGTGTAGGAATTACAACGGTTTCTATATGTGCCTCCCACTTTTTAAGGGGCCAAAGGTAATGTGACAAACTAAACAATCCTAAATCTAACTTTCACTTTTTAATACTTTGTTGCAAAACCTTTGCAGGCAATTATAGCCTGAAGTCTGGAACGAATAGACATCACCAGACGCTGGGTTTCATCCCTGGTGATGCTCTGCCAGGCCTCTACTGCAAATTTCTTCAGTTCCTGCTTGTTCTTGGGACATTTTCCCTTCAGTTTTGTCTTCATCAAGTGAAATACATGCTCAATCGGATTCAGGTCAGGGGATTGACTTGGCCATTGCATAACATTCCACTTTTTAGCCTTAAAAAACTCTTTGGTTGCTTTTGCAGTATGCTTCGGGTCATTGTCCATCTGCACTGTGAAGCGCCGTCCAATGAGTTCTGAAGCAATTGACTGAATATAAGCATATAATATTGCCTGAAACACTTCAGAATTCATTCTGCTGCTTTTGTCAGCAGTCACGTCATCAATAAATACAAGGGGACCAGTTCCATTGGCAGCCATACATGTCCACGCCATGACATTACCACCACCATGCTTCACTGATGAGGTGGTATGTTTTGGATCATGAGCAGTTCCTTTCCTTCTCCATACTCTTCTCTTCCCATCACTCTGGTACAAGTTGATCTTTGTCTCATCTGTCCATAGGATGTTGTTCCAGAACTGTAATGGCTTTTTTAGATGGTCTTCCTGTTTTTGAGGCTCACCAATGGTTTACATCTTGTGGTGAACCCTCTATATTCACTCTTGTGAAGTCTTCTCTTGATTGTTGACTTTGTCACATATACACCTACCTCCTGGAGAGTGTTCTTGATTTGGCCAACTGTTGTGAAGGGGTTTTTCTTCACCAGGGAAATAATTCTTCTGTCATCCACCACAGTTGTTTTCCGTGGTCTTCCGGGTCTTTAGGTGTTGCTGAGCTCTCCGGTGCGTTCTTTCTTTTTAAGAATGTTCCAAACAGTTGATTTGGTCACACCTAATGTTTTTGCTATCGCTCTGATGGGTTTGTTATGATTTTTCAGCCTAATGATGGCTTGCTTCACTGATAGTGACAGCTCTTTGGATTTCATATTGAGAGTCGACAGCAACTTATTCAAAATGCAAATGTCACACCTAGAATCAACTCCAGACCTTTTACCTGCTTAACTGATAATGAAATAACGAGGGAATAGCCCACAACTGTCCATGAAATAACTTTTGAGTTGATAGTCCCATTACTTTTGGCCCCTTAAAAAGTGGGAGGCACATATAGAAACCGTTGTAATTCCTACACCGTTCACCTGATTTGGATGTAATTACCCTCAAATTAAAACTGAAAGTCTGCAGTTAAAGCACATCTTGTTTGTTTCATTTCAAAGCCATTGTGGTGGTGAATAGAGGCCAAAATATGAAAATTCTGTCAATGTCCCAATATTTATGGACCTGACTGTATATATAGTCCTGATGACGATGTAATAAACTAGCATCAAAACTTTGGTATTCCACCTGCTGTTGTGGTGATTGCATATTTCTGAGTGCCGCTGTCCTTCCGCAGCATATGTTGGGGCTCCTTGCACGGGTCACCAGAGTTTGTACTAATTCAACGAGTGTGCCGCCCATTATGATTATTATATATACTGCATTTATATATATATACATATACTGTATATTTAGACTGTAAACTCTCACGAGCAGGGCCCTTTCCTTATACTATTATCTCCTCCCCACTGCCAACAACAGCAGTAAGCCTTTGAGATCGGCCTGTTGCTTATTTGGGTCTTATGACTGCTGCTGCAGCGGTGTTTATAAATCTTGTGCATGTTCTGCTATGTTTTGTACTGTAATGCTGGGTACACACTGGCTGATATATAGTTTGTCTAGCTAACGAATTATATATATCGCCCAGCCATGGACCAGTGTGCACACCATAGGCGTGCGGATTAACCGGCACAGGAGGTGCTGCTTTAGCATCTCCCTCTAAGCCGGGTCATGGACTACCAAGATCCCCCTCCCTCCGGAACATACACTACTCACCTGGCCGCCCGCCCAGGTGAGTAGTGTATGTCTCTCTTGGAGGGGAGAACGGGTTAGGCCATGACCCAGCAGAAAAAGAAGTGCCGAAGTGGCGCCCCCTGTGCTAGCTTCTGCGCATGCCTATGGTCTACACCCTATATATTTGCAAACAACATCGTTCAAAGATATATTGTTGGCCATGCAGTATGGCAGATGTGATATCTTTCAGTATATCGCTCAAATCTGCCTGTGTGCACAGACGACCAACCCATATGCCAACCACAGGAGCCGCCGATAATTACATCATTATCGGTTTTTGTAGCCATATCCAACAGTCTGTGTGTCTGCACACCTGCATACACACCAAATCGGTCTGTCATGTAAGTGTGTACCCGGCATTAGTCATTTTTTTTTGTTTCGTTAATACTGTTTAACTACCTCAGCAGTTTCCCGACCCCTCCCGAACTGTTATACTTCCCCTTCCGTTCCTCTTCTCTCCCATGGATGCAGCGCGTCACACCTAATTGCACTGCATGCGCAGTAGGAGATGGAGCGTGACACGCACATATCACAGAAACAATTAGGTAAACACGCAAATTCACACCTACCTACTTTTTTCATTTCCTCCATGGGAGAAGCCCAAAGAGCAGATGCAGCTTGCCACTTTGGGACGGGCTCTCACATTAGGCCCCCACGGTGACAGATAGTGAGCCTCACGCAACTTCTGAGAGAGTAGGTAAGTATGGACCAAATATATATATATATATATATATATATATATATATATATACATACTTACCATATCATCCCTTTAAACTGGGACAGTCATGGTTTGAAGTCAGCCAGCCACAGAACCTGTGTATTTTATGACCCGGTTTAAAAGGATAGTATGGTAAGCCTATAATATAAATACTTTTTTTGTGTGTGTGTGTCTGCTGTCTTCATAAGGTTAACTCAATGACCTTGTGTAGTGTAATGCTGCAGGGATCTCCGTCGTTCTAGTTGCAAATGTTTTTGTCGGTGCCGCTTAATGATTGTCAGCGCTGCGTTACACATGCAAGCTGCAGCTGAGGTAGCATGTCTGCTCTGTCTGTGGATGGAACACCAGCACCACCCACCCTACACTCCAAGCTACTGCTACTCGTGCTCCTGCTGCGGCGCCGTATGATGACGTACGGTGGCGGAAGCCAGGTTTGAAGCCGTGGCGGGGAGGGCAGCTGCTGCTGCTGCTGGTACTGAGCTGATGGAGCTGGCAGACACCTTATCCCCCGGCTGCGGTGTTAGCGGCATACTCTCAGGTAATGGTCGCTGTGTGACGCACCCCTGGCAGCCAGTCTAGTACCCGCACGCAGATGCACACGTGTAATGAACAGGCAGACGTGTACTTTGGGTTACTATGCACATGACCACATGAGGTCACCTATCACATATTACGTGCTGGAGCTATGGAAATGTATATCAGCTTCGTTCACCCGTTTTTTTTCAACATTTAGGAGCTAAACAGTGTAATAATTACTGTACAGTACATGGGAGTATTTGCTGTTATATACAAGTTGTGGTTTTCATACTGAAATGTTGTTTACAAACTTCAGGTCTCAGACTCGATAATTATAATTTCTTATTGTTGCTATTCTCAGCAATAAGCAATTAAGATTCCCTGGGTTGTATTAAAAATCACATCGAAGTACAAGGACTCCAGAAGGGTTGGCTGTATTTCCCCTTCGCGCTAGGGACCTGGAAATGACGTGAGTGAGGGTGGAAGTGCAGTTCCTGCCCATGACAGCCAGCTAAAGAAGTACTTTGTCCCCACTTAAAAAAGTTTGTTGTCCCCTCGCGGGGTCGCTGCGCTCGCCAGGCTTCGGGCACGGTGGCTCGCTACGCTTGCCACATGGTTATATTCCCCCTCTATGCCCACTTGGATGGTAGGTAATGACGCTGGACACTGGTTGATGATGTCAGGGTCCTCTTGGTGAAGGGGATTTAGACATCATGGTAATGTCTAAATCACCTTCATGGAGAGGACTCTGACATCATCAGCCAGTGTCCAGCGTCATTACCTACCATCCAAGTGGGCATAGAGGGATAATATAACCTTGTAGTGAGCCCCCAAAGCGCGGCGAGCGGATAACTTTCTTCTTTAGGTGGGGACAACTTTCGGTACTTGTGTACTTTACGTACGCAAGTACCATTTAAAACATTCATTGGGTTCTCTCTGCAATGAGTCCGTAAAGTACACAAGTACCCTTTATTTATAGGGCGCAACAAGTGGTCTGTAGTGCTGTACAGAGGGCAAAACAATAACATGGTAAAGGGTAAATGGTACAATACAGTAGACAAGTAACAAATAGCACTACAAATCTCAAAGCCACTGATGCAAGGGAAATATTCAGTGTAAAGCCGCATACACACTTAACGATATGCTCCATGAGTGATATTGTTAAGTGTTTCCCCTGCACTGCTTGGCTCAATGTCGTTAACGACATTGAGCATACACACTGAACGATATCTTTCAGTGACGGCACCCTCCCTCATCCCTGTACTTGCAGAACCTTACAATATCGTCAGGTCGCCCTGCAAGTACGGGTGATGAAAGACATCGTTAATGATCCGCTGGAGCGCGCATCATTAACTATGTCTTGCATACACACTGGATGATATTGAACCCAATGCACGATATCGTTATCGTTCATATAGTCCAATTTATCATCTAGTATTTATGCAGCATAAGCTGGAACCTGTAGCTATTAGCGTGGATGCAGATAATGGTCTAGGTCATGGTTCTTCAACATTTGGCCCTCCAGCTGCTGTGGAACTACACATCCCAGCATGCCTTGCCACCGTTTTGACTTAACAGTATGCTAAAACTGGCAGGGCATCCTGGGATCTGTAGTTCCACAGCAGCTGGAGGGCCAAAGGTTGAAGGCTCCTGGTCTAGGTCGTCTGAAGAAATGAAAACAACAAAGGAGTGGAGTCCAGGGTCAGAGTTGCCAAGGAGGAGATGTTGAGTGTAACTGGTGTGCAAGATAAGTAGGTAATGAGAGCAGGAGGGAGGAGGGCCCTGCTCATGGAGCTTGCAGTCTAAAGGTAAGGATGAATGGGCCCTTCTATGTTGTAATTCATGTACACCCACCCCTCCTGTGAAATGAAATGGAAAAGTGGGTTCCCCACGAAGAGCTGACAACAGCGAATGTAAAATAATGTGATTGAATTAACAAAAAAAGGCAGTGCGCATGCTCTCAGTTGGAACGGACATGCACGATCCCTTGTTACTTAAAATGTATGGGGTATTATTACGCTAAAGCCCTGTCT
Organism: Taudactylus pleione; assembly: GCA_031769625.1. Classification (NCBI taxonomy): domain Eukaryota; kingdom Metazoa; phylum Chordata; class Amphibia; order Anura; family Myobatrachidae; genus Taudactylus; species Taudactylus pleione. The sequence continues at coordinate 4,561,409 of JAUIMM010000243.1, read as the reverse complement.
AATCTGCAGCCTAAGCTTCCCTTGGTCATTTGAAGTTCCCATTTCACTGCAATACACAGAACTCAGAGCCAGCGCACACTAGCAACAGCACTCCAATTGTGTGTCACCTTGTACCTGAGCCTACTGTCAGCTGCCTGTAGCTAGGTTAGGGAGCCACTGTCTCCGGAGCTTTTCATATGCTGGCTGGGTATTGCTTGAGGGACCTGGGAGTCCCTGTTCCTCACCTCCATTAACCGCCAAATGAGTCTTATCCGCAAAGCAATGCGAATAGGGCGCACAAGCAGCTTCTGATGATTAAAATTATATGCGGCATTCCTATATTTTGTGTGCGACTGTGGTTATAATTGCATGCGAAAGGCTACGTTCGTGTCGGTGGCTGTGTCGCTGTAACGTAGCATTTCAAATGCAGATGCATCCACAGTCGCTGTGCAAATAAGATGCATATGAAGGGAAAAGGTCACACAAAAATATGCTCGGCGCTACCTAGTCACGCTGCACTCATGCGTCTTATAGCGCTTGGAGGATAGATGTATGTGGACATCTGTAGCTGTAGGTATACATTGCATCTAAAATTTTGCCCTTCAAATTTAAAATATGCCCTTCACAGTGATCAGCACCCTGCACCTATTACAGAAATGTAGCATTCCAGAGTTTTATGACTTGACATCCTGTCGCTTACCCCATATGATGATTAGCATTTGATGGGATGTTAAATAGGTCAAAATGTTACATATGAAGAAATACCCATGGGATGCTCAAACAGGCACTGACGGTAATATGATGCATTTTCTTGCACTCAGGAGCAGTTCAAGCGTAAGATTATTTATTTCTGTTGTACGCAAACTGTGGTCGGCAAGTGCTTGACTGTACCCCAACTTTTCCGTACATTGAACATCGAATGTGCACACGACCTTATGTCTTATGCTTTTACCTTACATTTTATGAACTAGACTACCAAAATCTGCATCAATAGTGAACATATACAAGGCAGTACACAAATTCAACATTTAAAACAATAATGTAACAGTAACAAGTCTCAAATTTTATTCTATAGTTACTGTTTTATTGACCTGTTTAATAAACATTTATTTAAAAAATCTTTTTACAGGTGTCATTGCACATGTGGATGTATGGTCATCCAACAGAACAGAGAATTACTCTAAAACTTTCTCACAGCAACTCCTAAACCTGGGAGCAAAGGTAAATGATGTCAGGCACACGCTTATTGGGGCTGAGTCTGAGTTGGACGCAGAGTGTCTCTTTTTGCGGGCAGCTGCAGTTACCTGATATAATGTCTTTTGTCAGAATCCATGCGTCTTCAAGCGGGAAGCTGCTCCACACACTGTTTTTCTGTCCACAGCAGCAACTGTCACTATTCGTATCTGCACTTGCACCAACCCCCATGCTAGATGCAGGAGCATCATCAGAAAGAGACCTAGATCCAGCCGGCTCAAAATTGGCCGGAGATACCCAAAACTGCATAAATTCGATCCTGTGCATGCGTTGCATGCTAAGCCTCACTATTTGCTTCCGTAAAAACAGTTTAGTCCGACTCAGAACCAGCCCCATTGTTTTCTTATTTTTGTCACTTTTTTTAGAAAAAAAAAAAAAAGCTTTCCCAAGATTTTTAATTATTTCTTCGCCTCTACATGTAAAGTAAAGCTCTTTTTATTTCACAGCTGGAAAATATAATATCGCTATGTAGCATTCTACATTTTTGTGCATGTTGTTAGATATTCATTATTGCATATACCAAATTATTAGAGTTCCTATGGATCAAGCCCCTGCACCAGAGACTGTTATGTAATGCTGCAAATGTGATATAGAAACTAACATTTGCACTTATTACAAGGACTTACAGCGTAAAATGTTACCTATGTGGTAAGCAGCTCCGTTCTGATCAATGTATGCCTTTTCTGCTTACTATATATTGTATGAAATTATAGGAAAAAGAGGACACGCATTTATGATAAATACAACCTATTCTTATATCGTTCATAACCACAAAGTGAGTTCCCATCATAAAGGTCACCTTCATATCCAAGCAACAGGCGTTCCTGTGAAAGGTTTTAAGCAAGATTTTATTTTGGTTTATTTTTGAGAACATTCATATTTGCTAGAGTATCTGCCGGGAAGTACCCTACTCCTAAATCTAACCCTCCCCACAGCCTAAACCAAAGTGTTCCTCCCCATCCGCAGCCTAACCCTAATTTTCATCCTTTCCCCAGCACTTACCATCGGGATGCTGGTGCCAGGATTCTGACTGGTGTTGGGATTCCGGCAGAATTATGTACAATTTATCAATTGCTGCTTTGGGATGTAGTAAACAGTGTGTACAGTGTATATTGGTATTAAATAGTCCTACTCTGTCTCTACAGGTTTCTAAAACATTCAACAAGACAGTTACTCACGTGGTTTTTAAAGATGGCAGTCAAGGTATATGGGACAAAGCAGTCAAAAGTGGAGTCAAATTGGTGTCTGTGCTGTGGGTGGAGAAGTAAGTATTGTTGCAACATTTCTTGCTTTATATTATTTATTTTTAATGCTATAAATAACACTAAACATTAAAGAGTGATATATTTTATATAGTGAAACACAAATAAGCGTATGAATAGATCATATGTAGTCATACATTCCACTGTGCTATTATACACCTTTTCTAGTACTGTGTAGGAGGTTCATCTGTGTGTGGCAGCAGTGCGGCAGCTGGCATTGTCTGGGTATTTAGAACACGCAGAGAACGCATTTGGATTTTTTGCTTAGATGGCTTTTTCAAGGAATGTGACTCTCGGTCGTTAACGGTCTTTACACCTAACTCCAGCCAATTAATGAGTTAGCTCTGCAGGTTTGCTGATAATGGAGTCTTGATTGTTAACATCATGACCTGCTGTTCATAAGTGTTATATCATCATCCCTAATATCAGAAATAAAGTTTTCATTGATCAGAATAAGCTTTTGCTCTACTGTACCTTAGAGTTATAAATGTAAAATAGTTAGCTATAGTAATTAAGTGTCAGAAGGCAGGTAAATTACTCGTATCCAAGGACGGCACGTATCCATGTAATTACTGTGACTAATATCTAATTTCATTGTATTCCATGTATGTAAGGTATACATATTTTTCTGTAGTATTAGGGTTAGGCTGTGGGAGGGGTGGGTTAGGGTAAGGGTTTAAATACTTACCAAAATCCATCAGTATTTTGACTATAGGGATGCAATTGTCTATATTCTGACCATCTGGGTCCCATACCCAACCCGTCGTAGCATCACTCATTCAAAAGGTGCAGGTTTTTATTTTGTATTATGTTTTAGTAAACCTTTTACATTTGAACTGGAAGAAAAAACTGTTTCATAATGTGACACAGGTAGTTAAAATTCCATATGTATCTTTGATTGTACATATCCATAGATCCTCTGCAGGTCAGTGTAATCACTTCTCCATTGTAGTCTGGTTGAATGAAATGCCTATATTGTTACATAATGTCTTAATTGTTTAAATCGTAATTTTCCATGCAGGAGTATGGTCATAGCAAAATCCCTGTTACTAAAAGTGTTGGTTTACAGATGTTCAAGATATAGTTACTGTAAGTAATCCTTCACATGTTGAATGTAAACTATTACTAAACATGGCACACATCCATATAAACACTGTTAAATTATATTGTGTAGACAATTGTAAACAGATTGTAAAGTATCTTGATCTGGATATGCATTAAAATGATCACATATGCTGAATATAAAGCATCTAGGATCATATTCGAAAATAAGACAGTGAATGTCCTCAAATATTAATCACATCGCCTATGTGGAGTTACATATGATACTCAGCTGGAAAGATGGCCTTTGATATGTTGTGTGCAGCGGCATCTTTCATAATACATAGCCAGAAAGATGGCCAGACTCTCAATACATGTGCAAGGTGCGGCCTGTACAAATTACAGGTAGGCATATGCCACTGCCATAGCTGTACCAACATTAATTTAGTACTACACACCTATCCCTGGCCTTTTACAACTACCAACATTATTTGTATAATATTATGTGTTACTTACACTCACACAGATCTGTCTGGACAAGGGACACCTCTCTATAGGTGCGTACACACTGTGCGATCAGGAAAGACAGTACGATTACGACATTGTAATCGTACCATCGTTCCTGATCCCCTGCAGTGCCTACACTGAACGATCAGTCGTTCAGTGCAGGCACACTCCATCATTCCTGAACATGGCCAATCTGTCGTTATCGGCAGATTGTGCTGCATGTTCAGGCGATGGACAATGTCGGAAACGACCAGCGGGCGCGGGCATCGCTGGTCGTTTTTGTCGTAATCGTGCAATCGCACAGTAATATTGCCCAGTGTGTACGCACCATATGCAGCTAGTATATGTTCACTGTTTTTAAATGTTATTGTTTTGAGATCCAAGAACAAATACTGCTATGCTGGTCTTTGTCAACAACACTTCATTGGCTTTCTTCTCCATCCGTTTAGCGTTTCCTTTCTGCAAAATAATGATCAGGCTTGTGCTCTCAGACACGTGAGACTGTTCTCTGGAATGCCTTGGAAATAAGTTTTTAGTTTGAAGCTGGAATTGGTACGTCTACCAACTCCAGCTAAGATTGTCTTGCACTCCCCAGCCCTGATAACAACTCTTGTGTTCAGCAGGTCTTGATGTCAACAATCAAGACTCCATTATGAAACAACCTATAGGGCCAACTCATTAGTTGACTGGAGTCCGTTTTAAAGACAATTAACAGCTGTGAGTCGCGTCTTGAAAATTAATTTTAGAAAAACACTTTGAACTTGGCTGTTTGTTCTCAATAGCCAAATCACACCAGCTCCTATACTGCCACCAAATGATGAGCCTCCAAATTACATTGAATCCAGATCAGTTCTGATACATGCTTCAGTGCTGCTTATGGTTGAGTATATGATTCATGAAATACCATATTAACCTAAACTTACCTGATGCAGTCTTTATGTAAATAAGGCAACATGCTCTCTATGAAGAATGCAATACAAGTGGGGAGTACTTGATTATTTGCCTACCTCCATACATTTTACCACCCAATATATCCTGTTACCACTGTGGGTGGTAGGTCACCTGATATTGGACAGGACCATGATGTTATTTATTTATTACCAGCTATTTATATAGCGCACACATATTCCGCAGCGCTTTAAAGAGAATATTTGGCTTTTCACATCAGTCCCTGCCAGGGTAGAGCTTACAATCTATATTCCCTATCACATGCTCACACACACGTTAATTTTGTTGGGAGCCAATTAACCTACCAGTATATTGTTGGAGGTAACTGGAGCACCCAGAGGAAACCCACGCAAGCACAGGGAGAATATACTAACTCCACATAGGTAAGGCCGTGGTGGGAATCAAACCCACGACCTCAGTGCTGTGAGGCAGTAATGCTAACATTTGCACCGTCTGTGCTGCCCCATCGACGTTGCACAGGTATTATGACAAAGGGGTATTTCCTTTTTAATATTTGGTATCCCACTGAATAGGCAATACAATCACGCATGATTCTTCAAGATGACAAGATCATCTTTGTCACTCTTGTTCTTTTCATCCAGTCAGTAGACAGTAATTAGATAGACAACAGATTTTAGACAGGCTAAAGGTTGGGCACAAAAAAGGTCGACGCATGTTTTTATTAAGGTTAGCCACTAGGGTTAGACACTTACCCTGGTAGTTAGGGTACCAGGAGGTGGGTTAGGGTGTGGCGCTAGAAGCCTACCATGGAAGTGGCCAACCACAGCCAATCAGCTCTGTAAGCTGTTAGAGGATATGTCAAAATGTAAGTACAGTACACGTCTCATCATGATATAATTTTATTGAAGATTTCATGTGTGGCATATTAGCAGTGGGGTATGAAACTTTTACGCAGGAAAAAAAAAATCCCTGTTCACTACTGCTCCAGTGGATTGCTGTGCTGTACATCTCAGACTCTATAGCGTCTACTTCCACAGGCAGTAGATCTGGTTACACTGTACAGTACATGATTGGCCCTCATCTTGCTATACTGTAGTGCCATCTACATCCACTGCTATTGTATTCACATCTGTAGTTTTCATCAGTGGACCACTGGCCACCCAGCAGGTAAGCTGTGTAGTGCGCTCTGTGGATTCTGTTGCGTTTCATTGCGCCTACCCACAGTAATAATAATTCTCTTATTTTGAATCTTGACTTTGCTATTAACGTTGTCACATACAGCATACAATACATTAGAACTTGTTTTTAATCTAACACCAGCAACTTTAGGCCTAAAGTCAGAAAATAATTTTTACTAATTTTTCTTAAATTTTTTCATTAAAAGAATAAAAACATCCAAAATGTATTTTACTATAATAAATTTTTCAGTTTTGTGATTGCTGCCTTTTAGAAATTAGGCTTTTTTGTATTTTTTTTTTTTTCTCTGTCCAGTGGTTCTCAAACTCTGTCCTCAGGACCCCAAACAGGTCATGTTTTCCAGGTCACCCAGCAGGTGCACAGGTGTATTCATTATTCGCTGATACATTTGTGATTCTGTGAGGAGACCTGAAAAACATGCACTGTTTGGGGTCCTGGGGACAGAGTTTGAGAACCTGTGACTTAGTTATACTGTAATGCCCCAATGGTATTTATATATTTTTTTGTTGCAGATGTAGAGAAGCTGCTGCCTTTGTTGATGAATCTGTGTTCCCAGCAATAAATACGAATGATGGCTTAACTCAACTTACTAAAAAGAAAGTAAGCATTTTACCGTGGTCTAATGAACAGACATTGCAACCACAAAAAAATAAAAGCTATGGGTAGGGATTTCGTGAAACTTTGTGCAGATGTGTTCTCATACGGGATGCAGTCAGAAAGCCGACTGTTGAAATGCCGACCGCCGGCTTCCCGACTGTCAAATCCGGGCAGGGTACTAATGGCAGGCGTCGAAATACCTACGCCGGGAGCTCAAAGCCCGGCATACTGATGGAAGGTAAGCCAGGCGGTGGGTGCGGACAGCCGTGGGGGGGAGGGGTAGGTTAGGGGCTCCCGGGGGGGGGGGGGGGGTTAGGGTTAGGCTAGGGAAAGGGGGGAGGTTAGGGTAAGGCAACCCCCCTGGGACACTTAGGTTTAGGCTGAGGGGGGGTTAGGTTTAGGCACTTGGGGGGAGGGGGGGTTAGGTTTAGGCACTTGGGGGGAAGGTTAGGGTTAGGCACCCCTAAAGGAGGGTTGGGGAGGGGGGGGTAGGGGTAGGGTTAGTTTACACTTTCCTATTCAGCTGTCAGGATCTTCACTGCTGCCGGTCTTCTGGCGTTGGGATTTCATAACGATCTTCCTCATACACCTTTGCTCTAGACGCACCAAATAGCCCCTCTTGGCGCACTAGGGTCCTTGTGACTTTACTGCGGCAAATGTCCGCTTTCCAAAAGTTGCATCTGACTCGCGCAATTAAACTGCAAAAAGCATCAAAACTACATGGGTAGCGTACACTGCCTATTGGGGCTAAGTCACAAATCTATGTTAAAAAGGTTCTTCTACGAGTGGATGCAGTTGAACCTCGTTCCGTCATGCTGGATCTGCAATTTTGTACATAGCTTCCAATTTCTTTACAACAAAAGTCGCAACCTCGCATCTGGTAAACTGTGAGCTGTTTTTTATGCAGCTTCAAAGTGACAAAGCGATATTTAGGGAAAAAGTATACTACACTACCTCCGTTGGAGCGCCTCACTCTTGCGACGTATGACGTAAAGATTCTATATGTAAGAGGACACATCTGTACACAACATATGTAAGAGGACACCTCTGTATACAATATGCTATATTTTCTTGCAGAAATGTTCAAAAATAGCAAGCATTATATATTGCAAAGTGATGCAATTCCTACTTCAACAACGTGAATATAGTTTGATTTTGCTTCTGTAGATAATTTGTGTAGTCATTTCTCTTTATTTCACTAGGTATCTATACTTTTTGCGATGCTGTTTACACAATAGATGCAACTTGAAAGCATTAAACTCTCACTTCTGCTCTAAATGTATAAAATATGTGGTTGCATTTACAGTTTATTAGGTTTTACTTTGTTCCCTTTTAAAAAAATCATGGCTGCATTTTATAATTCCTGTTATAGTACAGTTTTTGTGCTAAATATTGTGTATTGTAAAAATACATACATTATGCATACAGGTTCTGGGTAAACTGCATATTTATCATAAACAATATTTTTTTGTTACAAAGATTTCTCCTCCTGGTGTGTGTGTTTTTATACAATAAAAAATCCACTTTTTTTTATTATTATTGATGTAGCCTAATTTATTCTGCAGCTAGTCTGTGCTGCCACTGCAATTGGGTTCTTGATCATAGGTTCTTACCCACAGGTTTCACCCCTTTTTTAAATGTCATTGTAGGGTGTGCAGTTGTTGTACTCCGAATACATTTATTTGTGATGTTCTAATTTGATGGATTTTCTCAGGCTCTGATGTTAACCTTATTGTAGCATATCGGCATGGATATGCTTTTGACTCTTCTCTGCAGCAGTCTTGCTTTCCCCTCCTTCTACAGCAAACATGAAATTATATTTACCCCAGCTATAGACCAAAAATCAGACCAGAGGTGAATAGCAAAGAGTTTATATTTATTGCTAAGGACTCCACCAGAAGTGTGAAGGTGGGGCATCTTACTTAAACAGTAAATTGGTAAGGGTGTTGAGTACAGGTTTGAATGACAGTCCTATACAATTGCAATTTTAAGGGCTTTGATGTGACACTGGTTACTTCGACAAGACAACTTATTTTTGTAGATTGGCTAAAACCATACTTTTGATGAGAATATAGTTTACTAGTATTTTGGACCCGTCATTCATTGAGTCGCAATCTTTTGTGCCTGTTTTTGTGTGCATATATATATATATATATATATATATATATATATATATATATATATATATATATAATCTCCTTTCTCTCTTTTTCTCTCTCTCCGGTATCTGTGGGCCCTAGAACTTGTACCTTTAGGCTGCATACACACCTATAGATATATATGTCCAATCTGTCTGGTGGGAAGGAAAATCTGGTAATGTATGGGAGCAAATAGCAATAGAAATTTGCTCCCAAAAACTGGAAAACTGACCAGATTTTCCTTCCCATCAGACAGATTGGACAGATATCTATAGGTGTGTACGCAGCCCAAGGGGTATGTTTATAAAAGTGGAGGTATTGCCCATAGCAAATTCTATCTATTATCTTCTGGAAAGTGCTAGATAAATAAGCAGAATCTGATTGGTTGCTATGGGCAACACCACCACTTCTAAAAACCCGCACTTTAGTAAGTATATCCCTTAGTGTGCAATATATTTCTCCTTCCTGTGGCCCATTGGCTTAGTGGGTTTGTAGTTCCAGGCAACTGCAACTCCCTCTTTTGAAGATGCAGAACACCTATTGAAAAAAACTGCACACCTCTGTTCTGGATAATTATCCTCCCTATGCTTTTTTTTTTATTTTTTTTTTTAGATAAAAATTATGACTTGCCAAAATCAGATTTTGTTAGGCCATGACGTGCCTAATCTTCAGCTTATTTAGGTTCATATCAAGTCATACCTATGTGTGTCATTTATTAGACAAATATATTATACATACTATAATAATTGAATTGATTATTCTTCATAAACCAAGTTGTCACAGGAGAAAGCACAGTGACAAAGTGGGTAATGTATCAAACCTTCTGAAGAGTGGACAAGCAACAATCCGCTTCTAGCCAGCATTTACCACGTATAGTCTATAAAATGACAGGTAGAAGCTGGTCAATTGTTATGGGCAACTTCTCTACTTGTCCACTCTTTAGAAGGTTTGATAAATCCCCCCCCCCCCCCCCTCTAATGATGGGATGTAGTCATAATGTTGACATTCATAGTATTGACAGCAAAGGTGTCAACATTGAACATGTTGGCATGTGCAGAATGTCGACATTCTGCAAACATTAATATGTTCAATGAAATATTGACAGTCTGCACAGACCACCAGTGGTGGGTTAGGCTACTGGTGGGAAGGTTAGAGACAGGCACTAGGAAAAGGGTTAGGATTAGTCATACTTACCACAGGAAGTCATCTTGACTTTACTGCTGGACAAGCTGTACAAGGGACTAGATCACCAGGAATGTTTTGTCAAGCATACTGACAAAATAGACCAACCCTTCAGACTATAGGCCCCATTTATCAACGAGAAATAACCCCTTTAGCACTCGTCAAAGGGGTTATGTCATCCTTTCAATATTTAACAGACAGCAGTAAGTTTAACTTACCGCTGTTTGTCACTGTTCTGTTTGTCACTGTACTGCATCTATTGCTGTACGGTCCCCATTTCCAGCAATGGCTACCCAGCAACAGCCTTTCTGGCTTCAGTGAAGCCTTGCAGGCACTGCTGAGTCCCAGCTCGTTGAAAGTGTTATGCACATGCGCAGACTGGCCGTTGTGCATGTGTGTGACACAAAAGCCAGTTGCTGGCAGATATAAGCTGCCAGCAACAGAAAGGAAGATGCTGGTCAAGTAGGGGGACGTCGCTGGACCTCACTAAGGATACTGGATTTCAACCTCTATACGCACCTACCTATACCTTCTAAACCCTGCCTATAAACGTCTACAATTTACGCTATTTGCGAACACAGTCATACAGTAAAATAAAGACTTTAGACCTTGAACATGTGTTTCCAAAGCACAAAGTATTATTCAAGTAAAGTACAGTCAGTTACACGCTGTGATCTAAGTACAATTTAGCGCAAAGAATTATACAGACCCAAGATACAGTTATACATTACGTACGCCGCTCTGGACCAGATACCGGCATCAGCAAGAAACCTCTGTCAATCAGCAAGAATACTCCAGACTGGGATCACAACACACACATTTATACCCTCACAGAAACAGACAACACAATAGAGAAGTTTGTTACTGATCCCATTGGTTCCCAGTGCGGGTGCATCTGTTACAGGGCATTTAACAGGTTGATTCAAATGGACACAGAACAGCCTCTAACAGCTTGTTGCCTCCTCTATTCTCCCTGCATGCGAATCTAGGCTGTTGGTTTCACAAAATACATTTTGGTGCTTTATATCTCTACGGTTCATAAGTTGAGAATGCATGTTGCGATCTTCACACCAATGATACCGGGAAGCTGTTGAAGAAATTCAGATCAGTACAATACCAAACACGGCTTACTTATCACGTATTAAACCTTAGATACCAAAATAGTCTTTATTTCACAGCATTTGTAATAAATGTATAAAACTTGGATCTTATACTTTAAAGCTATGGAACCTTTTATGTGAGTGTGCATTATGTAAGTATTAGGGGTTTGGGAAAAGACGCTAGTTAGGTTTATCTGATTTGGGGCAGATGGCGACGCATGCAGCTAAAAAACAGCGTTCGCATGCAGGATATTGTGCATTCGCTAATGTGCGTCATGTTAGCAGCGCAACTGTGCGTAATATGCATGAGATTCTATTCATGATGGAGATATATATAGATATAATCTAATTTCTTACTAACATTTTCAAACTGCAATGCAAATGTGTTATGGGCAGTGAGCTTCACTCTCTTGAACAGGGTGGAGACCCCCAACCGTGTTGGTGCCAGCCTGTCTGAAAAAGAGCAGATTTCTTACCATTGTTCATTCAGTCAAATTCAAGTGTCTGGGCCATATTACAATTGCCACAGCTACACCTGTCCACATGTGAGGTCTCTCCCTTTACATGCAAAAACACCCACAGTTCCTGGTGTATTGTCTTTTCTATTTACTTTTCTCAGGAGGCTGTTTTTCTAGTTGTTTTGTTATTTCTCTATGCAAGGTTGTCCCCAGAATGGGCCTGTCATGGCTTCTAAAAAGATTATCAAAAACATTGCCATCTGTACTTAGCTCGTGAGTTGTAACTTAAAATGGCGCTGGTCACAAAATGGCGTCTTGCAGATTATTATTTTTAAGATGGCGTCTGGTTGCCATTCGCAAGATGGCGGCGCTCCAAGCTACTTTTACACTGATTCTGTCTCAGCCACTAAACCAGCTTCGACATCGCCGAAGGGGTAAGTATTTAATTACTAACAGCATATTTGTTAGTATCACTGCGATACTAAATGAAATATGCCACTGGTAATAAAGATCGTTTTAAATGGGGGCCCTACATTTGCAGTTTCATAGGTCTGTGTGTAAAAATATGTATAATGTTGCCCTCTCTCTTAAATGTGGCTGATCCATCTTAATATCAATAGGTGATTGACTTAAATTTTCATCATAACTCTTTTTATGAATTGGTTTGTACTAAATGTATTGGGGGGAAATAATAAAAATGCTTGAGTCTTTTATCAACATCATTCTAAGGGGAATAATCAGTTTGACAGTTGTCCAGGAGGAAACTTCACTTGTTCCTTCTCCTTGTACCTTGCACTAATAAAAAATCTGCGCCCCCCCACCTAAAGCTTTCTCTTCCCCTCAGTCTGTACTGCAGTAAGTATATTACTTTTTTTTTATAACTTTTAGAACTTGTTGCATTTTTATATAGCTTAAATATTGCTACTGTTTGTTATAATGTGTTTGGAGAGTTTACAAAATGTCTATACTTTTACAGCGGAAGTGTATGCAGCCTAAGGATTTTGTAGAAAAAACACCTGAAAATGACAGAAGACTTGCTCGGAAGTTTAATAAAATGTTTAAGGAGCTTGATGTACAAAAGGCGTCTGTCGGTGAGTTACACATTGCTTTGTGCTTAGTGAGCACGCAATTTGCATATTGAATCAACAAGTTAAATACGAATGACAACTTGTCCGAAGCTCATGGCTTGATTTTATTTTAGACTAATTGAAACTTTGCCATAAACTCAGTGCAACTCAGTCAATTGAATCTTGGGATCGTAGTAATGACCACTGAATTTCTTCTGTTAGTGCTACCTCTCTCTATGTACAAGCATTGACAGTTGCCAAGACATTTTCAACTTCATTGATAAACTTAATCTAACTGTCACTGTGACTTCAGATGATGTAGTTAACGTTGATGACTGGTTCTATGTTGAAAATGATGGAAAGAGTTACCCAGGTGAGATCAAGGACATCAGAGATGGAGAATACTTATGGGGGGGTATCCACTTGTAGATATACAAACGACAGCACGATTACGACATTGCAATCGTGCTGTCGTTTGTATAGCTAGTGACGTGCCTATACTGAACGTTCACACGTTCAGTCCCGGCACATCCCTCATCCCCGCTCATGCTGAACCTGATGAGATCGTCACATGGATTCTACAGGTTTGAGTAATTTTGTATAAGAGCCCTTTGACTGGGGACATAAATGTAATGTGAGTCACATGTCAAAATTGACTAAGTATAGTTTGCTTAATATTCAGTTTTTTGTTTGTGTGTCATCCATAAGTTTAGGGTCTAGTATAACAATCATATTGTAAAAATAACTAGGAGAGTAGGTTTAAATAAATATACAAGTCCCCTCAGTACCTATGACCATTCTGTTGTAACATGAGCCACAAATATAAAAAATAAAATGTAACTACTATTAGAGTGTACATTTGTTTTCTGCTTCTAAGCATTAATTATGAATACATATATTCTTGTCATAGTTTTAAAATGTTGAATTTCAGCTTCATTTTTGTGTGTGGTTCATTTAAGCATCTAAAAATTTACATGATATGTAACATGAGTCACATGGAGTGACTCATATGTGTTTCATCTGTGGGTGATCAACAGGAGGATCTTGATCTTTCCACACCTCTCTTCATTGGTTAGTTTGATAATAATTAGCATACCCTTGTTCCCACCTGTGCTAGTTATAGTTCTTTTCTACCCAGTTGCTGTATATCTGTGTTCCTGTATACTACCTGTCACAGACTTTTAGGTTGACCTTGGATTCTGTTTTTTTTTTTTAATTTGTCCTGAAATCCATTAGCTGTTGGACTTTCCCTACTTTCTGCCTGCCCTGACCTCAGATTGTATTTTGACTCTGCTTGTCTACCTCCAGCCCTGATCTCAGACTTTCTACTTATCATACTTTTTCTGCCACTAGCATTAAACTACAGGCTGTTCATTAACTTCTGTTATATCTGCTGTCCTCAGTCCATCAGTATCATGGACTTAGCGTATTTGCTTAACACCACGTGCTAGCTCTTCAGTGTTTTGCCCACTATATAATGCACCAGTAAGTACCCTGAGTTAGTAAACCCTAATATGTTGAAGACCTAGGGACATCTAAGGATTGATAAGCATATACTACTTTGGAAAGACTGCTACTATAGGCCAATACCTCTCAGTGTTTATTGGGTGCTCATGAACTCTCCTTGGGTATTGATCATACGTTTAAATTAGGGATGTGCAGGCTCGGATAGGTTCGAGTTTGCACGTGGTGTTCGGATTTTTCCCTCCAAAAAAACGTAACTCAGAAAGAGGCAAAACGTCATCTTGCATGGACGAACATCATCATTCCTGGACAAAAGTCCAGGAATAATGATGTTCGTCTGTGCAAGATGACGTTTTGCCTCTTTCTGAGTTACGTTTTTTTGGAGGGCAAAATCCGAACTCCACGTGCAAACTCGAACCTATCCGAGCCTGCACATCCCTAGTTTAAAACTTTAAATGTTTTTTTTTTTTCAATTTGTGCACTTTTATACCTTGGAGCTTATTTATCAGTTTTGATGGTTTACATGATTCAAAGTGCAATGCAGTATCCTTGACATAAATTCATACAGTATATTAATATGAATAAAGCTGAAACCTTTATTTTCTTCAACAGGTATTCCCATTTTATCATTTGAAGAGGATGGGACTTTATTGTTTAGCCCAAAAGCAGTTGTTGCAGATCGTTGCAATGCAATGGAAAAAAGAATAAAAGAAATGAAGAGTAAAAGGGAAAACCTATCTCCTACAGGTAGAAAAATACTTGCAAGTGATTTATATTGCTGCTAAATCTTGCAAAATATGACGACATCTTGTCAGAAGTTATGCAGTTTATGGATGATTGAAACGAGAATCCTTGCTGTTTTTATGTTTTGTTTTTTCTGTACTAGAATTTTAAACACCCCATGCCACTAGTTTTCAGTCCTGGCTTCTTGACCCTCCAGATATTTTGGGAAAGTGATACATTTATAGGGGAACAGCTTCTATGCTGTATTATTATTATTATTTATCACCTAGGAAATTATTGTAAAGAGTGAGCAGAAAGGAGTGCTTGTATACACGCTTACTGATAGAAAAGCTACTTTTGTAATCCGTGGTTTAAATTGGTAGTTTGCTGTGAATTTCACATGTAATTTATTTGCATCTGAATATCTAAAATATAGGTTCAAAAAGTTGTGCAGCTTTTGTTTCTTTAAGGCAGCATTATATTTTTGTATATATTTATTTTTGCTTTCCTCTTGATACTTCATTATAGCCCTTGCTTGCCTGTTGTCAGATACAATATTTATTAACAAGCACTGATTTGCGTATTAAGATGTCTGCATAGTGTTTACTGGCTTCTGAACCTGGTGGAAATGTGCACATACATGATGCTCTGCGCACGCTTAGATAGACTCTCCACCACATTAGTGGAACTGATAGCATCAGATGAAGGGGAAAAAAACAAATATAGATATATCTATATAGATAGATATTGCACGTGCTGCCGTCTGCCCCTGGAATTCTCTACCTCTCCCTGTCAGAATCTCCACTTCTCTACAAAACTGGCTCTCAAGACCCAATTCCTCATCACAGCCTTCCATCTCTCATCCTAACGCTCTATCCCTTGCTCACTATCTACCCCATCTGTGTCACCCCTGTCTGTCTACCCCTACCCTTTAGAATGTAAGCTCTCACGAGCCCTCTTCCCCATGTGCTCTTCCTTCGCTTACTATTACTTATGGCACCTAACCCCTGACTTCTGCCGCTGTACTACTTAAATTGAGTGTTATGACCGCTGTTGCAGCAATGTTTATATATCATGTGCTTGTCCTGTATTGTCTTGTAATGTAAGTCACTGTGCTATTGTTCTGCTCAGTTGTTTATGTACTTTGTTAGGTGCTGCGGAACCCTTGTGGCACCATAGAAATAACGGATGATAATAATAATACACACACACTTTCTGGTGTTCAGTTAGTGTATAGACAAACTTACATAGGATGCATGAACTTTAAATATGATCTTCCTAGTTTGTTTCTAAAAAAGGTTAAATTAAATGTGTTTCAATACTTTTTCCTCCCTGTCCCTACAGCTTCTCAATTATCCCAGACAATGTTTGACTTTTCTGTACTGAAGCCATCGCTTGGGAACAGTCCCTCTGTCATGACAGACTCTCCACGTGGTATGTGATGATACAATGCAAGAATGGTGTGAATAATTGTATTACCTGAATTATATCCTTTTATTAGTGACAAGTAGTGTCAGTTACCATTTGTTTTTGTTTTTTTTCTCCCCTGTACATTTCCATACAGAATAAAGTTTTATACATAGAGAATTTAATAATAAGCCATGTATATACTTTCTGGTGTGCCAAACCATAAATTTATATCTAATAAACTTATATGAAAATACATTTCACCTAATATTGTAATACACAGTGGTCGCAGCTAGTATACAATATTGCAGGCCCAAGAACGGGTGCACACACTGCCAAATACTTTTAGAGCATGTGTTTCTTTAGTATAGCATTAGGGACATATTGTTATTGGAGAATGTGCATAAAAATAATAGGTGCTTGGTTATACATGATTGACCTAATACAGTTATTGACTAAAATTCTATGTAGGTACAAGTCTGTTAGACTCTTGAGCTCATATATACTGTAGCACAGGTGGAGTGCCAGATAATTTCTTGTGTGGGTTGAGTATGAGATCGCGGCAATCGGGCTGCCGCTGGTCAGAATACCGACAGTGGCATCCCGACACCCATAAGGACAAAAGGTAAGTATAACCCTTATCCCTACACCTCCCTCCCCGGTGCTTAACCCAAACCTCCCCCTCATAGTGCATAAACCTAACCTACCCGCACCCTAAACCTAACCTTCCCCCTAGTGCTTAAACCTAACCACCCCCTCCCCGCTCTCTAAACCTAACCTCCCCCCCCCCTCCCTGGTGCCTAAACCTAACCTCCCCCTCCCTCCCTGGTGCCTAAACCTAACCTCCGCCTCTCTGGTGCCTAAACCTAACCTCCCCCTCCCCGGTGCCTAAACCTAATCTTCCCTTCCCTCCTAGTGCCTAATCATAACTCTTCCCCTAACCCCGAGGCCTACCTTCGGGATGCCGGCGGTCAGGATTCTGGTGCCGGGTTCCTGACACTGTCGGGACTTTGGCACCAGTATTTCGCCTGTCAGCATCTTGCACGCTGGGATACTGACGACATTTTGTTTTGTGTCTAATATATATATAAAATAGGATAAAGCTACTGATCACAGCGCTACACAGAAAACAGGTATATAATCCCAGAGATTCGTCTCTGAGTTACAACTCCACTTCCACTTTACGACACTATGTTCCCAGTTCAAAAGGCGGCTGCTTGAGGTTTCAAAAAGATGGAAACAAGCGCCTCATAGTGTAATAATCTAGCAACCACAGTGGCTGACTGGGTACACAATAGGCTTGGTGTGAGACACTGTGAATCAAATTACACTGACCTGTTTGGGGGACCAGAAGTGACAATCCTAAAAAGACCACATACTATAGGCCTGTGTATAAGGGCAGCATGGTACGCATAATATATATATATATATATATATATATATGTGTGTGTGTGTTGCATGATATCAACTTCCATAACAAGGTTATTACACTATGAGGTGCTTGTTTCCATCATATATATATATATATATATATATATGTATGTATGTGTGTATATATATATATATATATATATATATATATATATTTTATAATTTTGGGCAGTTTTCTGCTGTCCACCGGCAGCCTGGCACAGTACTGCATCACATCTGCCTGTAGTGAAGTCTGTGAGGAGGCTGGAGACAGGCTACAGAGGGGCTGGATGCGGAGCAAAGGCTCCGTCTGCCATTTTCATAAAAGAAAAAAAATACTTTACTAAGCATTTGCGCTTTCGCAGAAGCTGTCCAGCTACTTGATCGCGGGGACAGGAGGGGGGCGGGATATCGGGAACTCTCCTGGCAGCCCAATCCAGCCCCAGCATTAGCACAGGAGGGGTGCATACGCCGCATAGGGAAATTCAGGGGGACTCGAGCGGGAGGCGGAGCAGCAGAGTGTGCTGGCCAGTGACAGTGACGTCTCCCGCGACGGACCCAGCTGCCGCAGCCTCTCACTGTGTGTGTGGGTATTTTTTTTTTTTTGCCTTCTCCGGGGGTTGGGGCTGGTGCCCGCCGCTTGGTATTCCCCCAGGTCTCTCAGCCTGCAGGAGTGGGTTCCGGGAGAGGGAATACCATGCCCTCTCTCCAAGGCAGCCACAGCGGGCCGCCCCTCAGGTTCCGTTGCCCTTAGGCAGCTGCCTAAAGCTGGCTAATGGAAGCGCCGGCCCTGGTCTTGGCCAATACAGGTATAGTTACCAGGTTGTGCAGTAGAGTACAGCACATTTTTAGAAACTTTGAATATTCCAACATGCAAAATATGCTACCTTCATCTATACTATGTCAGACTGCCTGCAAAAAATATATCTACCTTACACATATATTATATGATTCTAAATGTAATTTGAATAAAGACCAATCGAAATAGTGACTTCCCTAGCAAAGTTACAATATGGTGAATGACAAGCGAATTTCCGTGGTTATATATATATTTTAACATAATAAGGCTAATAGTGGATTCTTAGAGTTATTATTAAGGGCCATTGCATTCCACAATATTATAAATCTATAGTACTCTATACATATTAACTGCATTTAACTCCATTTGGTAGTTATTGATGGCAATCAATAGGTTTTCTAGTTGGTGCTCGGTTAGCAGTATATCCCATGACTGAAAATCACCATGATGTCTTCCTATCCAGTCCTCAGAGCGTATTGTGCGACATTGTATAAACTGCCCTGTCTGTGTTTCAAAGATGCCATAAGTACCGAGTCTGTTTATAGGGAGCTGACCCTTTTTTTTAGTAATTGACTCTTAGCATTACATAGGAATATTTAATAGGATATAGAAACCCCGGTATTACGCAGACATTTGATTGCTCACACAATCATTCATTTCATACTTGTTCGTACGGTGCGTTTTGAATAATGCCTATTACTTATTAATCCTTTTTTCAATCCACAATAATACTCAACTGGAGATGTAACCTCCGCCTGATTGTAACAAGTTTTATAACCATCAAACAAATATGGCAGCTGCTCAATCAATCTAGCAGTACTAATCAGATGCATGAAAGGGAGGGGTCATACTAAGTAGAAAAAGAAGGGGGGTTTAACCCCCTATTGTTCCTCAGCACACCGAATAATACTTGCAACAATATATGAAGACTATATGGTCATAGAAATTCAGAGATCGTGGTTGCATGCATTTGCAAATACATCATGGGAAGCTGCTAGGCCACGTCACGGCCTCTCTGTCACTAGCAGTCCCTAACACTAAGGGGTTCACGTCCGGGACGCAGTGCACCCCGAAAACGTCCAGCCCAGGGCATCACACGAAAAATGGAAAATTGTGACAGTGCAGTGTAAAGTATAGATGTACAGCAAAAAGGAGAGGGGGGGGGAGGAGCAGGTGCACACTATAAGCACTAAGAAAACAAATAATCAAAAATATCTATAATAGACTGTAATAATTAACATGGTTTTAAATGTAAGGTTTCTTAGTACATGTTTGGCCAAAGATGTTTGCCCACCTACCACGTCACGGTGAACCTTATACAGGTGGGTCCCTAACATCTCTAATACTAACACACTAATAAATTTATCAAGGACTTACCTATCATAGAGCCCATTAGATGTGTGTACTGCAATGCAAGGACCCATACCAGTTAAAATCACCTGGGGCAGGCAGGAAGAGTGCTAGCCCAAAGAAGGGGTCTCACGTTCAGAGTGTACCTTAAATACACACACACAGGAAATGGGAGGGGCTGGGCTGCACATCTTAATATTAAACATGATAATAGGTGCTACCATGCTGAGACCAGTAGTTCTACAGCAAAAAGGAGAGGGGGGGGGGAGGAGCAGGTGCACTAAGAAAACAAATAATCAAAAATATCTATAATAGACTGTAATAATTAACATGGTTTTAAATGTAAGGTTTCTTAGTACATGTTTGGCCAAAGATGTTTGCCCACCTACCACGTCACGGTGAACCTTATACAGGTGGGTCCCTAACATCTCTAATACTAACACACTAATAAATTTATCAAGGACTTACCTATCATAGAGCCCATTAGATGTGTGTACTGCAATGCAAGGACCCATACCAGTTAAAATCACCTGGGGCAGGCAGGAAGAGTGCTAGCCCAAAGAAGGGGTCTCACCTTCAGAGTGTACCTTAAATACACACACACAGGAAATGGGAGGGGCTGGGCTGCACCTGCTCCTCACCCCCCCCTCTCCTTTTTGCTGTAGAACTACTGGTCTCAGCATGGTAGCACCTATTATCATGTTTAATATTAAGATGTGCAGCCCAGCCCCTCCCATTTCCTGTGTGTGTGTATTTAAGGTACACTCTGAAGGTGAGACCCCTTCTTTGGGCTAGCACTCTTCCTGCCTGCCCCAGGTGATTTTAACTGGTATGGGTCCTTGCATTGCAGTACACACATCTAATGGGCTCTATGATAGGTAAGTCCTTGATAAATTTATTAGTGTGTTAGTATTAGAGATGTTAGGGACCCACCTGTATAAGGTTCACCGTGACGTGGTAGGTGGGCAAACATCTTTGGCCAAACATGTACTAAGAAACCTTACATTTAAAACCATGTTAATTATTACAGTCTATTATAGATATTTTTGATTATTTGTTTTCTTAGTGCTTATAGTGTGCACCTGCTCCTCCCCCCCCCCCTCTCCTTTTTGCTGTAGAACTACTGGTCTCAGCATGGTAGCACCTATTATCATGTTTAATATTAAGATGTGCAGCCCAGCCCCTCCCATTAAAGTATAGATGTGTAAGACTTAGTATGACCCCTCCCTTTCATGCACCTTATTAGTACTGCTAGATTGATTGAGCAGCTGCCATTTTTGTGTTTATGAGTTGCATGAAGGAGCCAGCATTAGTAGGGCATGCTGGTTCTAGTAGTGCTAGTTGGTGTTCCCAGGGGTGACTCCCAGGTAAGCTGGCTCTCAATTTGGATGCATTTATGTATGTGCCTTTATCAGGAGACCTTGCATTTGACAAAATTTATATGTGCCTTTATCATGAGGCCTTATAATTGGTATATTTTACATTTGGGGTGAGCATTTGGGCGTAGGGCCCCCGAGGCTGGTCTGTCTGGGCCTCCTCAGGGCATCACCACTTAATACACACATTTGCTTTTCACATCACCTGCTATGTTTGTATTTTATTCATTTAATATTTCACATATTTTAACCCCTTTTTCCAACACTTATTAATTAGTCTTACACATCTATACTTTACACTGCACTGTCACTCTTTTTCCATTTTTCGTGTGATGTCCTGGGCTGGATGTTTTTCGGGTTGCACTGCGCCCCGGACGTGAACCCCTTAGTGTTAGGGACTGCTAGTGACAGAGAAGCCGTGACGTGGCCTAGCAGCTTCCCATGTATTTGCAAATGCATGCAACCAATATCTCTGATTTTCTATGACCATATAGTCTTCATATATTGTTGCAAGTATTATTCAGTGTGCTGAAGTTTTATAACCATACCTGCCACAGCTCTTGTACCATGAGTTATGTGACCTGTATAAAAGCATTTACTTATTATTACCAGTTATTAAGTTATTTATATAGCGCGTACATATTCAGCAGCACTTTACAAAGAAGATTTGTCCACTCACATCAGTCCCTACCCCAGTGGAGCTTACAATCAATATTCCCTACCACATGCTCCCACACATACACATTAGGGTACATTTTTGTTGGGAGACAATTTATCTAGGAGTATGTTTTTGAAGTGTGGCAGGAAACCAGATCACCTGGAGGGTAACCCAAGCAAGCACAGGGAGAATATACAAACTCCACACAGTTAGGGCAGTAGTGGGAACCGAACCCATGAGCTCAGTGCTGTGAGGTAGTAATGCTAATCGTTACACTGTGTGTGCTGTCGCTTTTCAGCCATGTGTTTTTTTTATATTTTTATGGAACTCAATGATAAATCGTAATATATTAAGTCTATTCATGTAATTTCCTATTGGCACGATAAATACAAAGAATAGTTTCTGGAGAGAAAAAAAACTGTTTAGATATGGGCTGTGCATTACTTATTTTAACTATGAGCATAAACACTGAAATGTGTTTCACTGTTATCAGTGATGTCTTAAAACCACGGCAACGTTTGTTAATTTGACAGATATTTTATTTATTAATTGAATAAATACTTTGTTATTAGCATTTTAGTTTCATTACTATAAAACTCTTTTCTGTGGTTTACTATCATTTATGCATAACATTTTTGGTGTTTTATAGATGGCTCATATAGTATATTATCTAAACAAAAAAGGCCCATCTGTACTGCAAATAATGGGAGCCTCCCCAGTCAGTGAAAAACTATGCTACCTGACCGTTGGTACATTAAGGGTCAGATTCAATTAACCGTAGGGTTTACCCAGCAGATAATTGTCAGCCCTGCACTATCAATTAAGAGCTGCATCCCTGCGCATTAATTTCCAGAGGGTGCACTTAACGCAGATTTTTTTATCGCAGCCTCAGGAGCTGCAAGAAAAATAGCTGCATTAAATGCACCCTCTGGGGCTTAACGCACAGGTAAATCCATAGATTCCAACACTTAACACAGAATTTATTGGTTAACGTGCTACTTGAGGGTTTACCGTAGGGGAAATTGGCTAATAGTTGAATAGCGGAGCTTTACCTGTTCGGGTAAGTGCATCTGTTTTTAAGTCTAATCAGGAGCAAACTCTTTATGCCTGAGAAGTTTAACGTAACATTTTTGTGTTTTGCCTCTTTCAGAACAGTGCACCAACGATCTTGACACTAGTTGCGATGACATTTTTGGAATTGTGGAAAAGGAAGAGCAGGCTCCTGCTAAATCAAGCAGTATCCATGTTGTGGAAGGAGATGCAAAAGAAGCATTTACTTTAAAATCTATTTTTTTGACACCTCAAAAAATGAAAGGCGTAATACCTAGTCTTGAAGCAGTGAAAAAACGTAGTTCAAGCTCATGCATTCAAAACAAGGAGCGGAAGTCTCTTAAGTTGAAAACAAATGACCATACAAACGATAGTTTGAGTGATGGGTTATGTGAGACTCATAGTGAAGAGACCTCATATTTAGGTCACACATCAGTGACAAATACAGGTATTGCAAAAGATAATCTAGACACTATAAATGTGTACGCTACACGTTCATGCATTCAAAACAAGGGCCGGACGTCACTTAATAGAATGAAAGCCAGAGATGCTACAACTGATGATGACAGTGGTAGTGATGCATTATGTGATCATGCCCCTGCAAATGGTGGAACCTCAGCCTTGGATTATACATCTATGGCAAATAGACTTATTGCCATATGCAAAGAAAAAGGACGGTCTAAATTAAAAAGTAGTCACAGCATAAAGAATGAATCTTCAATTAAAAGTGTTTTGAAGGAGCCATCAAAATCACATTTATCTTCATGCAGTACAGATTCTGAGGACACCTTTTCAAACTTTGAAGATTTTTTCACTTCTTCCCATTTAAAAAGCCATCAAAGCAAATTGAATAGATTTTCATTGACACTGCAACCAAAGAGGTCACCCAGTCCTCCTCCACTTACCTCAAACAAAGCCGATAACTGCAAAAGGAGAAGATCTGTGGTTGCTTTTCAGCAGAATATGACCAGAGCAAAGAAGAGAAAAACTATACATTCCGTTACTCATTCTACTTCAAAACCAAGAGAAAGTTCAGCTTCCTTACAGGAGGCTCCTCTCTTTCTCACAACATCTGAAGAAAATGATAGAGGTTCCAAGTCATGTGAAATGTCAAATAAAACAGAATCCCCTGTTAGAAGGAGGAGCAAAATAAGTTCTAAAACATCTTTTCAAGAGTCGGAAGTGTATTTGAGTTTTAAAGACAATTTGCAGAGAACCTCTGAAACTGCAAATGTGTTTGAGCCAACTTTTGGCCTGGCTAATGGATTGAAACAAGTTGTAAACCCAGCCACATGTAACAAAACAAAAGATGAACCTGATGATGAGGAGAGCTTGGGTCTGACAAATGGCACAGTTCTTCATCGTGAAAAGCAGATGGAGAGCTACCAGCCAAGTACGTGATCCTTGTGTATTATTATTTTTTATTTTTTTTTTCAGTTTATCACTCCACTTTATGGGAAGGGAATCTCCAGCATTTGAGAAAAAAGCACCCAACATGTGGATGGCAGAGCATATTTTATTATGGTTGAGTCTTCCAACAGTGAAAGAGAGAGAGGTTATGTAATGGAAGTAACATGGGGTCACAATGTAACCAGGCAAAATGTCTCTCCAGCAGCTATTCATTTTTGCAATTAGGAAATGCCTCACAAAACAGTGACTGGTGCTTAGAAGAATATTTTATTTTTTATGTCTGTCAAATTGCCAGTGTTCTGTAAAGTGGTTTGTTTTATTTTGAATATATATATTATATTATATGTGTGTGTGTGTCTCAAGTGGCACAAACTTTGCTCAGGTGCCCTCCTTTAGGGTTCAGCTGAAACTACCACATAAAAATCCAGGAAGGCGGCACTCAGAAACTTGTAATCAAAGTGAAAAAAAACTTCTTTTTAATGATCATTAAAAATATATTTTTTTCACTTTGATTACAAGTCTCCGAGTGCCGCCTTCCTGGATTTGTCACACTGACGGTTTTCTACATTGTGGCAAGTGAATGGAACAAGATCTTTGAGTTGCATTTTTCTTGGATGCAGCTTACCCAAACACTAGTAAGAGATATGAGTGTATATTGGGTTATTTAAAACAATAGGTTACTTTATTAAACCAATTTATATGTATTATACAATCATTAAAAATGCTAGTAAATTGCATGCAATTAACACCAGTGGGTAGGAATCCTGAGATGTTTAGATCTCACATGATATTCATTCTGAGTCTGCTGCTGGCCATATGAGCTGCAGAGATTACTTTCATAAACGTAGTGATAACAAATCCAGCGTATGTTTTGGAATTACTTGTGCACAATGTTTCCAGCAGTTGCTTGTGGTATGAATGGTCGAGAGTGACCATGGCGATATTCATCATGTCTACACCGTGGTGGTCTAGTGTCTTAAGCTGGGTACAT
Organism: Taudactylus pleione; assembly: GCA_031769625.1. Classification (NCBI taxonomy): domain Eukaryota; kingdom Metazoa; phylum Chordata; class Amphibia; order Anura; family Myobatrachidae; genus Taudactylus; species Taudactylus pleione. The sequence goes on along the minus strand of JAUIMM010000243.1, from coordinate 4,536,080 downwards.
ACCTGAAATATATATCTGTAGATGATGGTTGTTTATACACAATGAACAACAATCTCTGCAATCGGGCTAGGGCTAGGCATCACTCCCCCCTCCCCGGTGGCCTGTGCAGCAAGTGTACAGGCGGTCGTCTCTACACTTGTGGCCTCAACATTATGAATTTCGACATAGTTACTGGCGACTATTTGACAGGATACTCATTTGGATTCTCTCATAGCTTATGTATAGAGCAGAAGGAAAAACTATTTGTTAAGCAAAATGTTGACCATAAAATCTAGAAATACAGCTCTAAGCCTGCCCTGGCAATTACTGTATTCTGTAAGATCGGTGTAATGAGTGCTGCTGTAATACTACTTCTATCATTCCTCTCCTTAAAGTAATCATTACTTGATAATTTATATGAATAATGGGGCTTCCTCTTGATGTGACAATATATGGCTTTAGAGCTTGTGCTGGCAGCAGTGTATCCAGTACATGAGAAGAGCATATTTATTGTAAATGTTTTTTTCTTTTCCTTTCTATTTGAGTTATATAAGTATTAAAATATGAATGTATAAAATTGTGACAACACTTTATTTAGCACCTACAATGGTATTAATGAGACCTAACAATCATTGGTGTGCTATTCTTCTTGTCTATGTCCTATATTCATCATATCCTCTACCAAAAACATTCTTGTCTCCCTTATAGTACTGTAGATTGGGGTGTTACTTAGTGCCATGGGATGTGTCTGGTATTCAGCTAAGTTTCCTTATATAATGTACAGAGGGATAGCATGAATAGATCATAAATTGTTTCTGGCATATACATTTATTTTTTTCTAGACACAATTATCCTTAGAAATTGAGTGTGGAGCAACTTAATGGTTTTGTTCAGAATTCCACAGTGGCTTCAGAAACCGCATACATTTTGTTTACGCAAGATTAACATTGCTAAATGCTGATAACTGGTGTTAATTAGAATTAAGTCAAGCAACAAATTAATTGTAATGATTGATATTTGACTATTGTCAGAACATAAGTTCTGACTTCATCAGTAAATCATATATACTAGGAAATGCAAACAATTTTTGTTCTGTTATTCCAATTGATAGCATTTGACATTCCAAAAACTGCAGTTATCAATGAAACCTACATTTGTAGTCAATTGTTCAGCAATTTTAGCTATGCTGTTTCTCTTTTAGTCACCTGTTGTTGCAGAAACGTACAAATAATTAAAGACTTGAGGATTGTTTACACAATGATACTTTTGCACAACAAGATTTGATGACCAGGTTATTTGTGCTGCTAAAGAAAAACTACTCTTGTATATGGAATTTTATATGAGGTTGTGGGAGGAAAAAACTTTATTGTGACAGTATATGTAAACTTCATAACACAGGATTCTAAGCGGCCTAATTATTATCACTTATGGGCCTGTTACACATTTGGAAACACTAGTTTTGCATGTTTTTTTTGTAACTGGCCCATTTATTATTAGGGGCCTTATAGGGCGGCCTAGTACTCGGCAAACCCAAAATCTAAAAGCTTTCGGTAATCTGAAGATGGTGTTTGTTCCCAGACCCCCCACTCCTTCCTATGGGACGGAGGTCTGGGGTTGAGAAGAGGGATCCGAGACTGAAAAATTTGTTTCACGCATGCGCAGTCAGCCGGACGGGCACCATTAAGAATCACTGCTACTTTTGTAGCAGTGTTACTGATTGCAGGGACAGCTACTTTTCAGCTCAGCTGTCTCTGCACTGGAGAAATACTGAATTGCTCCAGTAATTAAGGGGGGAGGTTTATCAAACATTGGAGAGAGATAAAGTACCAACCAAACACAGCCTATAAAATGGCAGGAGCTGATTGGTTGGAACTTTTTCTCACTCCACAAAGCTTTAATAAATCTCCCCTTAAGTATCCACTGCCGTAACTCGCGGTGAGTTGGATACTTTATCATCGGGGGCCATCCATCCTCGGCACCTAGTAGAGAGTACACTATTACAATCAATAAGAACTTCACAGTGATGGCTAAGTATTTGGCATCTACAGTCCCTCCAGTAGAAAGACACAAGTTATGTCTGGTCTTTAGCTCTTGCTATACTGCCAGCAAGAAATGCTTAATTGTGCATGATATTGTAAGTGAAATCCGTAACCCTATCTGGGGGATCATGGCTCTGTATTGTGACTGTACAGATGTAGCCACACTCCTCTATCCTGCGATGCGCGCGCATCGTGGCATGGATGCTCGTGTCTATGGCGTGCATGTACGTATGCACGTGCATGCATAGACTTCAGTGGGTAAACACCGGATGCGACGAGTCGCAACCTGGCGAGTGCTACCCTATGCAGCAAAGTGTGTGCCCATGTGCATGCATCCGGCAACAATGAGCGTGGCTACATCTGAGGTGTATGGGTTCCTAAATTATTTTTGTGACTTGTGTGAATGCTAAATAATGCTAAACAATTTATCCAAATTAATCTGCATTTTCCTGCAAGTGTAGTTCACAAGATTCAGACATATACTTTAAATGCACTGTAGTTGTAGATATCAATTTATCAAAATGTTTATACTCCTCAATTTGAACGTGCAAATTAGGCCCATATTCTGTTCTCTGTGATATGTAGCTGTATTCTAACATCGCCAGTTCTCTAGTGCACCTCTATGTTGGTGAAAAGGAAAATTGGTGATGTTGGTGGCTTCGAAGTGCTGGTGTTCAATGCCAACAACTTCAAGCGCCCAGGTGAAATACTTGATAAACCGGTTACAATTTAGCATAATTAGGAATTCATTTTTATACCTGACAATCATTCTAATGTATGTTTAATGTACATTATTAAATTAAAGTTTTACTTTGTTTAAGAGTGAACGGTGTTTATTGGCATTTAATATAACACTGACATTTTATATTGATACCTATGTTTGTGTTTGTTTTCTTAATGTAATAAAAAATTAATGCATTTGTGAAATTATTTTTTTTTTAATCCATTGGCTTTGTCCCTGAAGTTATGCTACAGTATTTATCCGATTCTACACTCCTGTTAACCAAGAAAAGATAATATACTTTGTCAATAAATTACTCCATGACCATTAATTATAAACGCAGACAGTATCTTTCGTTCTCTCTTTAGATTAGCAACACAATTACGTAATACTGACTTTGTTACTCAAGAATTTGCATGTTTCTTTGATGAATAAATTGATGCTGTCTGCTCAGAAAATTCCATCAGGACTTCCAAATAAGGCTTTTCCACATTCACTTCAAACTTATTTATGCAGTCTCAACCCTCTTTTGCCTCCTCCCACCCTACAACCTGGCCTTTTGACCCCATGTGCTTTAAATTTGTTTGATCTACTGTATATTACTATATATTATATAGTATATTACTATATAATAATATAATATAGTATATATAGTAATACTATATATATTACTGTTCCTCCTAATGGACATCTTTCACCTCTTTCTTTTGCAATGTTTGTATCTTGTTTTAAATTACTTCCATCCTCAAGAATTCATCACATTCCTCCATCTTTTGTCGTAACCTACCATTTTCAGTTATCACACAGAGTTCATATTTTAAAATATTTTTATTCAGTGTTCCTATTACATAATGAGTTTATAGATTGAGGCCAGTGTAAGCTATGCCAGGGTGGGCTGGGATGCATTTGATGAGCATGGCATGGGAGGCTAAATGTAAATGGCAAAATAAGGACCTTCATTAGCCTGATACCTAATTAGCGTCAATGTGGCCTGTGTATGAGTGCGCATGGTACCACTGCAAGTGGGATTCTGAAAAAAGAAAATTGCCCCCCAGCACACTGCAGATAAATCAAAAATACTTGAATCCTACATGATAATAGAAATTCAGAGATATTGGTTTACATACATTTGCAAATATATGAATAAGCGCTGGGCTAACGTCAAGGCTCATCTATACCAGCGTCCCTAACATTAAGGGGTTCACGTCCGAGAAGCAAGGCACCCCAAAAAATTCCAGCCATGGACTATCCCCAGGACATCACATGAAAACGGGAAAAAAGGTGATAGTGAAGTGTAAAAGGATAGATGTGTAAAGATAAATCAATAAGTGTTAATGAAATGTAAAAGAATTAAAATGACATAAATAATATACAAACGAATAGAGAAGTGAAAAAATATTCTATGTGAATTAAGTGGTGATGCCATGAGAAAGGTCCAGCCAGAACAACCCTGGGGGCCCCACTCCCATATAATTAAATGACCCAGAGTGGGTGCTACTATTATGTAGCAACAATTATTTTGGGGTGAGCGTTGGGGAGTGGGGCCCCCGGGGAGCGTGCTCGGCCCGATATCAGGGCCATACACTGTGTGATATAGCAGGCAAATCGCACCAATCAGTCGGAACGCCTGCTATATCGCCCCTTGTATGGGGGCCTTAAGACTGCTTTCATATACTTCTATACTTCTGGTTGCAAAGTATAAAGTCTTTATTGACTATATTTTCAGATTGGGCTGCTACATTCAGTACTGTAGACCATTCAAATCTCATACATAATCTTTACTATTTTGTCCTTCAGCTGCTTTTCATCATATCTTTCTGACCATTCTTTTAGTTCCTGGCAGTTTATACCTCTTCTGCTCTTCCTCTTTCATTTTGAGTACCCAAGTGTTCTCTGCTGGCACCACTTTTCTCTCTCAGAAACCCAAACATCTCCTGTGAAATCTTAAGGTGCATACACACGTACCGTTTTTTTGAACGATTTGTCGATAACGACGTCGTTATCGTTAAATCGTTCAAAAAAATCGTTCATCATTATAACTTAAACTGAACGATGATCACAAATGCGCACTCCCGTTTGTAGTTATCATTCATCATCCATTTCAGACTGTCCAACATGACTTTTCATTAAGGGAAGGAAGATTATTTGCTCATCGTTCAAAGAATCGTTCATTACACTTCAAAAAATCGTTCACTTTTTCAAGGGAAAATCTGACAGAAAATCGTTGCTTACAAAATCGGTACGTGTGTATGCACCTTTACTCCTTAGTCAAGCAAAATCGCATAATCCTTCCTCAAAGCCCACCAAGTTATATATGATTGTGTCCTGCCCTTCATGCAGTCAGTTTTTGACAAAACATGTTTTTTCCATCTCAAGAGATACTTGCACATCTGTTCTGCACCTGAAGAATAATATATTAACCCATTATTATCTTTATTAAACAACCTAGACTTAGCTGTCAGGTTTTTTTTATTAACTGCTTTACTAATACAGGTTGAGTCTCCCATATCCAAATATTCCGAAATACGGAATATTCCGAAATACGGAATATTTTCAGCATGACTGAGATAATGAAACCTTTGACTTTTGATGGTTTAATGTACATAAACTTTGTCTAAGGCACAAATTATTAAAAAGATTGTATAAAATAACCTTCAGGCTGTGTGTATAAGGTGTATATGAAACATAAATGAATTTCATGTATGTATACAAACTTTTTTTGATGCACAAAATTATAAAAAATACTGTCGAAAATGACCTGCAGGCTGTGTGTATAAGGTGTATATAGCACATAAATGCATTCTGTGTGTATATTTGGGTCCCATTTCCAAGACATTTCATTATAATATGCAATTATTCCAAAATACGGAATATTCCGATTTCCAAAATACCCCTGGTCCCAAGCATTTTGGATATGGGAGACTCAACCTGTACTACTTTTCTCTACATTTTTTTTTTTTTCTTCCTGGATTAATATTTAAATTCATACGCACATCCCTCCACAATGTTTCATTCTCATGCATTAACCAAACTTTCCATTCAGCAATTAAGCTCTGTAATCCTCCCCTAATACCAACCCATTCCTGTCTCCAAGACTAATTGTCAGGTCCAGAGTCCCACAGCCACCGCAGTCTCCAGTTCGCGCCTCTGTGTGTTCCTGTCGGGGGTCGTGGGCTCTGATGCAGATGCAGCTCTGGAGGTCTGTGGCTGTTGCATTCTCCCCACTGCGGTCCTGCATGTGAGCCCTGCGTCTTCTCTTCTGCTTTCCCACCCAGCATCTAGTGCTACTTTAGATTCTGCCAGTGACCTTACACCAAGTGCATCCGCTTCCAAATACTTACTGCCTTCCTACTCACTCATACAGCCTGTAAGTATGAACTATATATGTCCTCTGCGCTTCTTAATTTAAACTCTGCCCAACATGCTCCATAGTCTCCTACGAGTTTAGCCAAACCGAGACTTCTGACACTTATCCTGAGCTGCATCTATTCTTTGTAATGCACTATGTTGAACAATCAAGCTGACACTTTACCTTCAAAGTTTTAAATGTGTCTTCTGTACAGTCACACATTGCATGTCATATATTCCCTGGTATTATATCTGTTTGTTTAACAGATAACTCCATCCCTTATAACCTACGTTCTTTTGGATGTATAACAGTAACACTATATTCTTCTACCCGTGTTGTGTTCCAGAATACAATTTTTTGTGTCAAACTGTGGTGGAACAGGTAGGGCAGCATCAAAGTGTGGCACATTTTTAGCAATGTTTTTCATACTGCATGGCAGCTGTCATATTAGTTACACCTTGTTTAATGGAATAGAATCAAGCCCTGGAAGTTATATAGTTTTATCTTTTTTTAGAGAATGGATATTCTTATTCATGTAGCAAGAATAGATGATGATATGCATGTAGTAAAAGTTTGTCTACAACAATGGTTGCTTGAGGAGAACCATTTGGCTCATGTGAAATAGTTCTGCAGTCTAAAAACAGTCTACTCTTCTAAGCATTTCCTTTTTACATTTTGGGCTCAAACACTTTGGGGGAAGCAGTGACTTTTACAAGCTGCTGCAAAGTAAATTAAACCCTATGACACCAACTGTCAAACATGGAGGAGGAAGTGTGATGTCTGGGGCACTTTTGCTCGATCCTGAGTTGGCAACTTGCACAGATTGACTCCCTGAACTAAAAGGGCTACCACAGCATTTTTTTCAGTAGCATGCAAACCCTCTGGTCTACACCTAGTTTGTGAGGGGTTCATCCTTCAGCAAGATAATGACCCAAAACATACCTACAGTCTGTGAGAACTACAGTACCTTTGAGGAATAGAACAAGATACAAGGCTTCAAATAATGGCATGGCCAGCACAGTCTCCAGACTTAAACCACATCGATATGTTTTTGGATGAACTGGACAGCATGTTGAAAGCTTAAAGCTTAAGAGCAACTTACATGTGCAACGTATTTGTAGAAACTTCTGCAACAGTGTTGGGAAAAACTTCCTGAACAATATTTGATTTTCATTTTAGAGTAATTGCCATGAGCATGTTTTTGGTGGTTATATTAGCAAAAGCTGGCTTCTTTTGAGTCAAAAATTTTGATTAACGTTTGTTAAACAAAATGTTTCTGATTTTCTTTCATCTCCTATTGTGTTTGTTCTATGCTTTAATTTCAGAGAACATGGAGACCTTAAACTGCAGAAATTTAAATAGAAATTGAAGAAACTTTTGACCAGTAGTGTACAACTGCATATACTGGTTAACTTACTACAGGAAGTTTACCAGCTGCTGTAGCACTACAAGCCACAGTCTACCTTGTATTAACTTGTTCAATCAGACTATCGGACGTCTTCAGATTTCTACATCCACCCTCTGACTTTCCTAAACCAGGACAAGTGCCTCAGGAACTCCACAAAATCTATCTTAACCCTCATGTCCCTGCTTGTTTCAAGAGGTATGAGCAGGCACACAGCCTGCAATCACAGTACAGAGCCGATTAGGGTTAAGATAAAGGAGGCCATTATGTGACTTTACATGGATTATTTTATTTGTCCTATAGAGTATAGCTCCACAAATCAAGTTTCCCTACTAACACAGTCTCATCGTTCATTGAATTATATTAAAGTTAGCTGAGACTTGGGATGCCTGTAAACATGGGTGTACACATTGGTATAATGACAGGGACAAAAGGTGACCTATAAACATAAGCAGGCAGCACACACAGATGATTACCATGACAAGCCACTGGTTTCAGCAGCAAGCATTAACATCACTTCAGGGGCAGCTCAGTCAGCCTGAGAACCCTGGCTGAGCGCATGGAATGCAGTGCTGTATCTTTATCAAATTTGTACTTAAATGTTTTCTATACTATAGCATGGTTTTGATGAATTACTCTTACTTGAGAGCAGCCTCATTTGAGAGATCTTTTTTTCCTCTTGAATAATGACCACTCAACGTTCATACCATCAAAAAGTGTTTGTTTGGATTTGAGTGCAAGACCTTGATGTAGAAGATCTAGCCAAAGAGTTAATTTGAAGGGGATCAAAACCAAGTACCAGGGTATAGTACTTCGGGGTCAAAAAAGGTATCTCAAATAAAGTTACTCAAGTAAGATCAATTCTTCAAAACTATACTAAACTATAGAAAACATTTGTACAAATTTGATAGATATACAGGATGCCAGCATACCTCAAATGCTGCACTTTCTTCAGGATGGTTTGCAGAACAGAAAGATCTTTAGTACATTTGTTGTACAAATTTGAGCACTCAGTATATTATTGGATGCAAGATTGTTTACAAATGTTCTAATCAATAGATTATTTTCAGGCAGGTAAAAGATTTCACCCTTGTAGCATAAAAAATTGTGTTGCTCTGGAATCTTAAACTTGTTTTGGAAAATTGTTTGAACTCCCAGATAACTATTACTGAAGTAATATTTTTGTCACATCAGCCAGAAAAGTGGGAGAACACCACACTGTATGATGCAAAGTACCATCTCTTACTCAGATAACGTGGTTCTATGAACAAATCTACATTCTTATATAATGTGACTTCCAAGTTTCATGTCAACCAAAACTGTATTAAAGGTGTTATTAGGAATTCATCAGGTGTTTTGTAAAGAACCAATTAAAAAGCAAAAATAAACCATTTCAATATACAGAATCTTTTTAGAATAAAGGTGCCTATCCACTAGACGATTAAAATGAGCGATTGAACGATGTCGTTCAATCGTTCGATAATAGTTTGGACATCGTTTGAAAATTTGGTCTTTTAGACCTCTATCATCGTGCAAACATGCTGGTCAACCTCACTATATCGTCTGGTTCAGCATGTTTGCAGATGATTGTGCCTGCACTGAACGACATATCGTTCAGTGTGGGCACCCTGCAGTGTAGTGAACAATAACTATATCGTTATCGTTCAGTCTTTTCACTGTCGGGTAGTGGATACCCACCTTAAATCTAATCTGTTAGTACTTCCTGAAGATCAAACTCCTAACAAAAACATGCTTGTAAGATTTTATAAGAGAAATGGAGGATAGGTGCCAGAGATATTGAGGATGAATTCCATGAGAGCAGTGGTGTATTCATGGACTCATAGGGATCGGGCATCAGCAGATCGTAGATATTTTAAATATTATCATCTGGATTTCATTACTTCAGAGGACACTCTGGAGAAAAGGTTCTTCAAGCAGTGGATCCATTGAGGACCATAATCAGAGATAGACACAGTTGCCTTCGCTCTTGCATCTATGGTTGGAGTCACATCTTCAAGTATATGCAAATTCTTGTCAGCCTTTCCCCTGTTGTACAAGCGTCTATCTAAATGTGCAAGGACTGAGATGCCCACTTTCTGCTTCTCTACACTCTGTAATTCCGCCGTTGATCCTTTAGACTCCACCATCAACACTTTCACCAGCCCTATGGCCGGTGCAGTTTCAACGTTTGATTGTGTCTACCTATAGCTGCGTCCACAGCACTACCCTAATGCCATGAGACTTTTTTTGCATTCACTTCTAACCACCTCCCAGTCACCATCCAGGAACACCCATCACTTTTCCACCCCATTTCTGACACCAACAGCATTTTTGTGCATTTCACACATGCGCCATAGGGGTTTTTGCAAATGTTTGTATGCGACGTTGCTATACATCGCTCAACTATGTGAATATCGGCATTGCATGCGCCTCAGAAAAAGTTCCAAAATCTCATGTATGTATAGTTCTGTGCTTTATATGTTTTTGTAGGGCCTAATTTTTTTGTAACTGCAGCTAGGGAATTCACTCAAAGGCAAATAGTTTAATGGCTTGTCTTAGTATATACCTCACGATGGATGTCATGGAGTCCTCGAAACTTCTTTTTTATCTCTACTGACCTAAGTTTAACCCATATATCAGGGATGCCTTATAGTGGTCCACACAAATCTTATCTTAACAGTGATGTAAATAGCTAGCACAAGCACCTTCTGATGATTAAAATGATATGCAGCATAACTATGCTCTCTCTGCGTCTGTGGGTGTATCTGCATGTGAAATGCTACATTACAGTGTCAGCAGTTGTAACACTGTAATGTAGTATTCGCATACAGATACACCCGCAGACGCACAGAGGGCCTGATTCAGAGCCGGACGCTATTTGCGCTCGCTCGTTCAGAAAAAGGGGCCGGATATTTAAATAAAGCGCTCGCTCTTTGCGGTCTGTTGACGTCTCTATGTCTGAGCGAGCTAACGAAATATGCGCTCGCTATTTTGTAAAAACGCCCCCTGCCGTTCGCATTATACGTCATCTCCGCTATTTATTGGATTAATCGAGTACATCGAAAGGACTGAAAAGTCTGAACTGCTCGCAGTGCTTGTGGTAGGATTTTCCTACCGCAATCATGCAAACAGTTAAGGCTAAGAGACAACCAAGTGACGTGGCCGATGACGCTGCTTTGTTAATTATGCGCACCCTTAAAACGCCCGTTTTGACCGTTTGGCACGCCTGCGTTCGGATCTCCACTCCCCGTTTTCAAGCACCTTCCCCTGTTACCACCCACAAACGCCTCATCCTGTCACTCAAATTAGCAGGCACTCGCAATTTTGCGAACACACGATTTCCGACCGCAATGACTGGTTGGCGCATGTGCATTATGACCCATATGTATGCGCAGATGTGCAAAAATCGCTCGGAGCGAACGAGCGGCCGCTTACGAGCGGCGCTGAATCAGGCCCAGAGAACATAGGCATGCTGCATATAATTTTTAATCAGCAGAGGCTGCTTGTGCTAGCTATTACTGTGTGAATAAGATGCATTTGAAGGTAAAAAGTAGCACAAAAAGATGCTCTGCACTATCGAGTCACGCCACGGCATGGCGCGACTAGAAGGGCTGTTTAACGTGCAAGAAGGCTAGATGTATGAGGACACATCTGTATGATGGCTTTTACCAATGCATATTATTTTTATTTACGTCAAGTCAGTGTCTTGGAGGGAGGGCAGGAGTGCGCATGTCTGCAGTGAGAGAGCACAGATGCCCCCCTTGTCTGTGCGCTACCCCTAGGTGGCTTATGGTGCTGCCAGGCTTTGTGGAATTTCTGAGGAGAATGCTATATAAAAAAAATTGCTAATTTCTGTACATGCATCAAAAATAATTGGGTGACCGTTAAAAGGCACCTCTCTTATCCCCCCTCAGTGGTTAGACTAAGTTATGGATATTGTATAAATGTGTAGCAGGATCTCTGTTGAAGTGACTGGAAGGAATATATACATATACAACTGTAAATCTCCCTAAAATTTCTGTTATACTATAAATTAATATTATATACTTTTAAGCAGAAAATGTATTACATTACTTTGTTAAATGGAAGTACTTTTTTTTGAGTGCTTAATTAAAAATGTATTGAATGTTTTTTAGTGTTTTTGCACCACTATTAATCCCTCAGTAAGACTAGCAAACCCTTTTAAGGGACTATGGGCCTGATTCAGAGCCGGACGCTCGCTCTGAATCAGGGCCCTCCTACATGAAAACGGAGCGGCCTCTTGGACGCTCGCATAGCTGTGGGTGACCACCCACAGCTATAGCGAGCGTCCATGATGATGGTCGCGATGGTCAAGACCATCGCGACCATCAGGCTTGCGACGGAGACCCTGCGGTAGGGTCTCGCTGCCGCAAGCCCTGGAGTGATTTTGGCTCTATCAGAGCCAAAATCACTCCCACTGACATTACTACTGATGTCAGTGGGGCCGGCTTCAGATGGTAGGCGTTCCCATGGGAACGCCTCCGTCTGGCAGCCACGCCCACCAAAGGGGGCGTGCTGTCAATCAACATCGACAGCACGCCCCCTTTGGTGCGTGACTCGGACCGAATACTACCCCGTCGCTAGCTGGGTCTCGCGCATTCGCACGATGGAGCTCCCTCCGTCGTGTGCATGCGCAGTAGGGCACCATCGACCCGCTTGCGAGCGTCCTGCGCTCGCGAGCGGGTCTGAATCAGGCCCTAAATACTGGTAATGCAACTGATGCACATTCTGTGTTCATCCTCTTAATTACATTTGAATGCTTTCTATATAGTTTTAAGTGATTGACTAAACCTTAGGAACAGCAATAGGAATGGTGCAGACAGGGCCGTTTCTAGGGGAGGGCGACCTGTGCAATCGCAGGGGGGCGCTAGGCCCTGACCCTGTCAGTCAGACTCACACAGACTAGTTGCATTGGCAGCAGCGACTGCTGCCCTGCGCTCACCGATCGCTCCCACCTCCGGCAGTCTCTCCCGGCCCCGCCCACCGCATAACGCGGCAGCATCATGACGGCCTCGATCCGTAGCAGAGGTGGCAGCGGAGCAGGAGGAGGAGGATTGACACACTGCACAGGAACGCTCCGGTGCCCACCAGCTGAATCTCCAGTGTCAAGCTGTCCATGCCTGTTGTCGGACAGCCTCCTGGATCTGTGCCCCTGATGACCCAGCTCCTTCATTCTGTCCCCAGAGGTACACTCCGGATCCTGCTGCCACTCTCCTAAGCTCTGCCATTCTGTAATAAACATGTCTGAAGACCTGTCCTCAGTATATTCACTTTCCATCATATATAGCCATTTTGTTTTAGTACAACAAAATGGCTCTGTATATTATGGAAAGTGAATATCCTGAGGAGGGCAGGTTTTCAGACTGTGGGGGCACACTGTATTTTTTCTGTGGGGTTGGAATGTCATTTCCTCTGTGGGGAGCAATGTATTTTTTTTTCTCTAGTGGGGAAGGACGTGACCATGGGCATCTCAAGAGAGGAGGGGGCCCGTGTGCAGTCTCCGTCACGGGCCCCCTCCTCTCAGTCCGGTGGCTGGCAGCGCACTGAGTGCAGCACGGCCAGTGTCACACTGATAGACTCTGGGTAGTAGAGTGTGGCCAGAGTCTATAGAACATGCGCAGGTCACTGGGAAAATGGCCACAGCAGCATTTTCAAGGTGTGTTTACAGCGCTGACACCGGCGCAGACTTGGGACTTCAGAGAGGTAAGTATAATATGGGTGCAAGGTGTGCGGTGCGGAGCCCCCTGGACCCAAGGGCCCGAGTATACCGAGTACCCTGCACCTAATATACAGTGCCTTGCAAAAGTATTCACCCCCTTTGCATTTTTCTTGTTGCCTCACAACCTGGACTTAAAATGGATTGTTTGAAGGTGTGCATCATTTCATTCACAGAACATGCCTACAACATTTAGGACAACATAACAGAAAACCTCAGCGTGCATAACTATTCACCCCTCTAAAGTCAGTACTTTGTCGAGCCACCTTTTACGGCAATTACAGCTGCAAGTTGCTTTGGATAGGACTCTATGAGCTTGCCACAACTTGCCCCTGGGATTTTTGCCCATTCCTCAAGGCAAAACTACTCCAGCTCCTTCATGTTGAATGGTTTCTGCTTGTGAACAGCAATCTTCAAGTCAATTGGATTGAGATGTGGGCTTTGGCTAGGCCATTCCAACACATTTAAATATTTCCCCTTAAACCACTCGAGTATTGCTTTAGCAGTCTGCTTTGGGTCATTGTCCTGCTGGAAGGTGAACCTCCGTCCCAGTCTCAAATCACAGGCAGACTGAAAAAGGTTTTGCTCAAGAATATCCCTGTATTTAGCACAATCCATCTTTCCCTCGGCTCGAATCAGTTTCCCAGTCCCTGCTGCTGAAAAACGTCCCCACAGAATGGTGCTGCCACCACCATGTTTCTCTGTGGGGATGGTGTTCCTGTGGGTGATGGGATGTGTTGGGTTTGCGCCAGACATAGCGTTTTCCTTGGTGGCCGAATAGTTAAAATTTTAGTCTCATCTGACCAGAATACCTTCCTCCATACATTTGGGGAGTTGCCCACATGCCTTTTGGCAAACTCAAATCGTATCTTATTTTTTTATTTTTATTACTAAGTAATCGTCTTTTTCTAGCCACTCTTCCATAAAGCCCAGCAACTATGGAGTGTATGGCCTATTGTGGTCACATGCACAGATACACCAGTCTCTGCTGTGGAACTCTGCAGCTCCTTCAGGGTTACCTTTTGGTATTTGTGCTTCTTCTCTGGTTAATGCCCTCCTTGCCCAGTCTGTGGGTTTTGGTGGGCGGCCCTCTCTTAGCAGGTTTGTTGTGGTACCATGTTCTTTCCATTTGATGATGATGATGGTGGTCCGGGGGATCATCAAAGATTTGGATATTTTTTTTTTATGACCCAAACCAGAATTGTACTTCTCAACAACTTTGCCACTGACTTGTTTGGAGAGCTCCTTGGTCTTCATGGTGTGATGCCTCTTGCTTAGTGGTATTGCAGCCTCTGGGGCCTTTCAGAAAAGGTGTGTTTATACTGACAGATCATGTGACACTTAGATTTCACACAGGTGGACTTAATTTAACTAATTATGTGACTTCTGAAGGTAATTGGTTTCGCCAGAACTTTTGAGGGGCTTCATAGCAAAGGGGTTGATTACATATGCATATGCCAGTTTTCAGAATTTTATTTATAAAGATTCTTTTTTATATATATTTTTCTCATTTCACTTCACCAAATTAGTCTATTTTGTGCAGATCCATCACATAAAATTCAGATTAAAAAATAAAATAAATTTCAGATTGTAATGTAACAAAAAAGGTAAAAAGCCGAAGGGGGTGAACACTTTTACAAGGCACTGTAAATACGCCCCTGGACGGGTCTGATGGTGTGCCTTAGAACAGGAAACAGAATAACAGTAGTTGATTTTACTGTCCCTAATCCTATGGTTATGTTAATGTCATTTATTCATAAGGTAGTCTTTTAATTTGAGTCCATGCCCCTTATTGCAAGACCAGGCCCCTTAATGTGAGGCCACATCCCCTTTCCAGCAGCATGCTCACCTTCGGCATGCACGTTTCCTTACAGCGAGCTCACATCCCCTTTCATTCATGTGTTGTACTTGGGTTGGGGGGGGTGGGTGCATTTTTCTGTTGGCACTGGGAGCCCCAGCCCCTAGAAACGGCCCTGGGTGCAGACTAAGGCCCTGATTCAGACCCACTCGTGAGCGGCTGTCCGCTCGCAAGTGGGTCGATGTTCTGCACTGAGCATGCGCACGACGGAGGGAGCTCCGTCGTGCGCATGCGCCAGACGCGACGAGCGAAGGAAAGTCCTTCGCTCGTTGTGTCTGATCAAAGGGGGCGTGCTGTCGATGTTGATTGACAGCACGCCCCCTTTGGTGGGCGTGCCGTGGGCGTGGCTCCCTGACGGGGGCGTTCCCACGGGAACGCCTCCCGTCAGAAGCCGGCCCACTGACATCACTAGTGATGTCAGTGGGAGTGATTTTGGCTCCGATAGAGCCAAAATCACTCCGGAGCTGGCGGTTGAAAACCTCAACCGCAGGCTCCGGCTCGCAGTTTCGATGGTCGCGATGGTCACGACCATCGCGGCCATCAAAATGCACGCTCGTATAGGCTGTGGGTGGTGACCCACAGCTATACGAGCGTCCAGGAGGACGCTCCATTTTTATGGAGGGCGGCCCTCATTCAGAGCGTGCGCTCTGCTCAGAGCGTACGGCTCTGAATGAGGGCCTAAGACACTTCGCAACATACGATCTAGAAAATCCTGATCCTAAAGCCCAATTAGTCGTAAGTAAGGACTGGTTGGATCTGCAAGTAAGAAGATGAACCATTTGAAATAATTAGTAAGTGTCCTCAAAAGTTAGGTATTAAGGTTTGTACAGACAGTATTAGTATTTATTTTGGGCAAACAAGTTCCATTAAGTTACATTATATGTCTTCATTATGATCCTGATTATTTGTGCTAGGATATTATGGCGGTATAGCTGTGTGTTGAATTTCAGAATATCATCTAGAAATCTGTTGCTGTGTGGTTTATTTTAATCCATGTCATTCCTTTTTTAGATTTGTAGCTGTGCACTCAGCAATAGATATAAGACTTTTTAGCACAAAGAAGTAAAGGGCGTACAAAGACTCTATTGATTCTTATTAAAAGCCAGAGTAGTGAAGCAGCATCGCAAATGTAGGCATGCAGAGATGTACTGCACAGCAGGAGATCATGTATTGGGCTATGCATCCTGAGGCTTTTAATCATAGACTCGGATACATCTTTTCTATTGCTAGTTTTAATCTAGATCAATAAAACTTTTTTTCTCTGCTTTTTTATTTTGTTTTGCCAAGATGCTTTATCTCATGTGGAGTGCAGCGGTACACAACGCTAAGCCTCACTTTTCTCTTTGGCTGGTTATAAACTTGAGATACTTGTGGGAAGATGACTTACTGTATAGAAGTAGGAGCAGCTTGGGGATTTTACCAGGGAAATCTACAGGCATAATAGTCCTCTCCAGTATTTAAAATGTTTTACATTTTTACTGAAAATTTATTATTTTTGCAATGCAGTACATCTTCGAATTTATGTTTTTATTCTTTTCTTTATTTATTAAGGAATTTTTACACTTTGTTTTCTGAAAGTCCCTTATTCTTGGTCATTAAAATGGAAGATGAAATTACTTTTCTACATGCCATTAATGTCTTTACTCATTAACTATATATTGTAGGACTTCTGTCCAGTGTACAATTTAATTTGAAATTCTATGAGCTCTTAAGAACACTCTCTGAGGTTTTAACTTTTTGAGCACCAATTAGATGTTTTATTTAATTGATTTTTAGATGCCGAAAGTAAAACTTCAGCTTCTGATGCAAGAGATGGACTGTCTGAAATGTTTAATGAGGAAAGAAAGAAATGCACAGAGGAATCAAAGAAAATAGAGAAAAGCAGAAAGGTCAGTTGAACTGTAAATTACTTTGATTGGTCCTTTTTTAGTGTTTTGCTCAGCAGTGGATTTTTGAATGTGTAGCACAAATCTGTATTGATTTGCTAAAGTACTGAAACAGTTGAATATAACGTTAATGCCTAAAGCTTATTGACTTGTCTCTGCTGAACAGCAGTGACAAAACTGAGAATAATTTCTACATTGTATGCAGTGAGGATAGAGGTGAAATGCATAAAAATATATATATACGAGTTATTTGATGTTTAGTTGGCACAATAGAGAAAGAAACATCTAGTATTTTTACACCTATTGCCTGTGAAAGTCAGGGTTCTGTAAAATAGGGGATGTTT
Organism: Taudactylus pleione; assembly: GCA_031769625.1. NCBI lineage: Eukaryota > Metazoa > Chordata > Amphibia > Anura > Myobatrachidae > Taudactylus > Taudactylus pleione. Next base: position 4,518,762 of record JAUIMM010000243.1, on the reverse strand, counting down.
TGCTCCGTAACAGTAGGGAAATGCAAATATTAGCTCGAAAGCGAATGTATTTTTTCAATAGTCAAATTAAAGTAAATACAGTTTGAGTCTCTCATATCCAAATATTCCGAAATACCGATTTATTTATTTATTTATTTTTTTGCTTGACTGAGATATTGAAACCTTGTTGATTTTTGAGGGTTCAATGTACACAAACTTTGTCTAAGGCACAATTTATTAAAAATATTGTATAAAATTACCTTCAGGCTCTGTGTATAAGGTGTATATGAAACATAAATAAATTTCATGTATGTACACAAACTTTGAGCCACAAAATTATTGAAAGTATTGTATAATATTACCTGTGTGTATAAGGTGTATATAACACATAAATGCATTCTGTGTGTATATTTGGGTCCCATTCCCAAGATATTTCATTATGGTATGCAATTATTCCAAAATATGCAATATTCCATTATCCAAAATAACCCTGGTCCCAAAAAAATTATTTTTGCCAAGTTAGTTTTTAAGGAGAGTGTCCCAGTGGTTCTGAACCAAGTCCCAACATTTTTACCTAGAAATTGGAATTTTCCCCAACTTTTCACCTGTTTAGGAGGTGGTGAAAAGACATTCACGTTTAACCCTATGTAGAATTATAGCACATTAACTTGCAGGCTAATTGAATAGGGCAATTTTTTTTTTTTAATCGAATATAACCTTTACCCGTGAAAATAGGTTATCGCAGCTAACTGAATTCCTCCTATGTAAGAGAAGGGTGCTTTTTACGCATTCATCGTTATATACACATTGCAAGCTAAAAAAATAAGGATCCCATATTAGAGGTTAAAGAGATATCCAAAGTCAGGTTATTATACTTTGATCTAACCACTCCCATAGAGGGAGGGCACTAAAAACAGAAGTCTACTCTCAAGTTACAGATCTAAAACATTCACATTGGCACATTTATTAGAAACCAAAGCTTCTGTTCTTGAGATTTCTTACTAAGACACCTTAGACAAGTGACCTAATTTCACTTAATTCAAAATCAGATTAAGAACTGTACTATATACATATACTTTTAATATAGAGCAGCGTGATTGAAAAAAAAAAAAAAATCACTATACAGGTTGAGTCTCCAATATCCAAAATGCTTGGGACTGTCTCTCACAGTTAAAGTGTACCTATGATGGAAATTACAGACCTCTCTCATCTTTTAAAGTGCAACAACTTGCTCAATCGGTGGCTGTCAAAATACTTTTTTGCCCCACTGTACTTATAGGCATTTTTATGCACCCCCAATTTAAGTAGAACATTTATTTTGCAAAAAAAAACCACGTTTTTTCTATCATTTGACTTATTTGCATTTTTCTAAAAATTAAAAAAAAAAAAAAAACAGCCATTTGACCTAATTAAAGAACACCCAAAACTTTTATTAGGGTCACTAATACACTTCTATACTGTTATCCTATATCACTTTGCCTCTTTTTGGGTACTGGCAGATTTCTCTCTTTTCACCTACACTTATCACTGGTAAAAACAGCAAAAATTATCGTGCGACTGTTGCAACGTGACTTTTGCAATTGGATTTTGCAATAAATGGGAGCTCGCATAGATGCGACAAGCGAAATATATGGGTATAATAACTTAACACGTGTCAAGTTATCGCTTTAATGTGGCTTTTTGAATTTCCCCCTAAGTGGGCTAAAAATTTGGGAATGGCTGACCAAATTTAAATACCGCTTCATCTTTTTCACATATAACTTGTCTATATCTTACATTGTAGTTTTAATGAATAAATAATAAAGGTGTGTTTTCAATATATTATTCCAGAGGTTCATGCATAAATCTGTACTCCTTATAGATCTCTATTATATATACAGTCAGGTGCATAAATATTAGGACATTGACAGAATTTTCATATTTTGGCCTCTATTCACCACCACAATGGCTTTGAAATGAAACAAACAAGATGTGCTTTTACTGCAGACTTTCAGATTTAATTTGAGGGTAATTGCATCCAAATCAGGTGAACGGTGTAGGAATTACAACGGTTTCTATATGTGCCTCCCACTTTTTAAGGGGCCAAAAGTAATGGGACTATCAACTCAAAAGCTATTTCATGGACAGGTGTGGGCTATTCCATCGTTATTTCATTATCAATTAAGCAGGTAAAAGGTCTGGAGTTGATTCTAGGTGTGACATTTGCATTTGGAATCAGTTGCTGTCGACTCTCAATATGAGATCCAAAGAGCTGTCACTATCAGTGAAGCAAGCCATCATTAGGCTAAAAAATCAAAACAAACCCATCAGAGAGATAGCAAAAATATTAGGTGTGGCTAAATCAACTGTTTGGAACTTTGTCAAAGTCAACAATCAAGAGAAGACTTCACAAGAGTGAATATAGAGGGTTCACCACAAGATGTAAACCATTGGTGAGCCTCAAAAACAGGAAGACCAGATTAGAGTTTTCCAAACAACATCTAAAAAAGCCATTACAGTTCTGGAACAACATCCTATGGACAGATGATACAAAGATCAACTTGTACCAGAGTGATGGGAATAGAAGAGTATGGAGAAGGAAAGGGACTGCTCATGATCCAAAACATACCACCTCATCAGTGAAGAATGGGGGTGGTAGTGTCATGGCGTGGGCATGTATGGCTGCCAATGGAACTGGTTTCCTTGTATTTATTGATGATGTGACTGCTGACAAAAGCAGCAGAATGAATTCTGAAGTGTTTCGGGCAATATTATATGCTCATATTCAGTCAAATGCTTCAGAACTCATTGGACGGCGCTTCAGAGTGCAGATGGACAATGACCCGAAGCATACTGCAAAAGCAACCAAAGAGTTTTTTTAAGGCTAAAAAGTGGAATGTTATGCAATGGCCAAGTCAATCCCCTGACCTGAATCCGATTGAGCATGCATTTCACTTGATGAAGACAAAACTGAAGGGAAAATGCCCCGAGAACAAGCAGGAACTGAAGACATTTGCAGTAGAGGCCTGGCAGAGCATCATCAGGGATGAAACCCAGCGTCTGGTGATGTCTATGCGTTCCAGACTTCAGGCTGTAATTGCCTGCAAAGGATTTGCAACAAAGTATTCACTATTTTAGTGAAGCAAGTCGCAGAAAAAACTGTTGTGCTGTGTGAGTGACTGACAGCTGCTGCAGGGACGAGGGCTGCGCTCTAATTAGCTCTATGAGACAGTGAGAGCCATTCAGAGCTAGCACTGTGCCTTGTTGCTTAGCAGCAGCCTAGAGAGGACAGGGAGTCAGGGACTGAGCAGGGTCACATCTGAGGCAAACAGAGTGGGAGATCTAATCCATATATACCTGATGCAGACACAGTAGCCAGGAAGGAGACAGGAGAGGCATATCTATCAGGAATTAAAAAAACAACCAACCATCTGTACAACATCTAATGATTTCCATTTGATGGTGGCAAACATCGGACCGCCACCATCAAATGGTAAAAACAGTACCATTGAAAAAAAAATATCAATGGTTAGTGACCATCGGATTCCGATGTCTAGCCCTACTCTGAACCTGTAGGCAGACTCTGGCAACCACTCCTCTACCGTGTGATGTTCCCACTCAGCCACCCGCCCTCGGAGAACAGGAGGCACTTCCCATGAAAATCAGCGCTGTTCTCGGACAGGTCAACACAGCAAGGAAGCTCAACAAGAAGACCAGGAAATAGAGGGTACATTTTTGCTAAGAGGATATTGCACATCGCCGCGTTCGGCAGCCGGGGAGGGGTGTGCATGGAGGCTGCGGAAATATGCATAGGTGCCCCAGTCAAGCTATGAACTCTCTAGCACTTCAGAATATTAAAACAAAATAAGAAAGAAAGAGCAAAATACATTTAGAGAGAGAAAGAAAGCGAGTGAAAGGAAAATCTTTTAGAGAAAGATATAATGGAATAAATATTTAAAATAAGGGATGAGTGTTTGACATGAGAATGGGGAAAGCCGCAAAACCCTTGAAAAACCTCTTTGTAGTGAATGGAATAGCAGTGTGGAAGGAAATAGTAAAACATTAATTTAATACTAGATTAAACTGGTTTAATCAGTCTTCCTATACTTCAAAGATGGTTAAACATAAGATATTTTTAAATGTGGAAATGTAAATTATAAAAGGAAATATATAATATTTTGGTCGATTCACTTAAAATTAACCGACACAATAGCATAAAGGAATATAAGAAAATAATACATTTAGCATCCGGAAAGAACTCGATCATAGTCCATAGAAATTGAATTAGAATATAGATCCAATTTGTTCACACAAAACAAAAGGACTGTAGCACAAGGGACTGAATGGTTAGTCTGTTAAAATGAAAAAATATATTATTGAAACACATGAAAACATGATGTAATGGGACAATGTTTGATAGCTACATGAAAGAGAATATGATACTGAGAGGCCTAAGGTCAAACATTTACTGGGCTTTTGAATTAGCCACTGAGAAATTGAAAGATGACTAGGACACAGTGCTGTCTACATGTTCCAAGCAACTGAAGCAAACGTTAATTAAACATAACGTAAGATGGGAACAGTATGCCAAAGCTATTGAATTTGGTGTTTCTCATATTTTTTTAAAGTTTTTCAAAGAGCTATAGAGGAGAGTAAGAAATCAATCACTAAAAATAAAGATAAGTTTCTACAACAAAAGAGTGACTGTACAGATGTGTCCACATACATCTAGCCTCCTCTCGTGTTACACAGCCCCTCTGGCACGACTTGGTAGCACCAATTGTCTTTTCGTGTGCCTTTCTCCCTTAAAATGTGTCTTATTTGCAAAGTGATGTGAATAGGACACACAAGCAGCTTATGCTGAATAAAATGATATGCGGCATGCCTATATTCTGTATGGGGCGGTATGCATGCAAAATGCTAAGTTACTTTGTCATAGCTGCTGACACTGTAACGTAGCATTTTGCATGCAGATATAACTGTAGTCACATACAGAATATAGCCATGCCGCATATTATTTTGATCAGCATAAGCTGCTTGTGCATCCTATTCACATCGCTTTGCGAATAAGATATATTTTAAGGGAAATGTCACACTAAAAGACGCTCGGCTCTACCGTGTCGCACTCCACTCACACATATTGTGTAACGCGACTTGTAGCGCTTGGAGGATAGATGTGTGTGGACACATCTATATATTTTAGTCTTTAAAATTATTACTGCTATTATTATTTTTTATTTTTCATTTGTTGTAGGCATCTAAACTGCTTAACCTGCAAAATTAAAAATGAAACCAAATTTGCCCTGCTCTTGAACCTGTGGAGAGTTACTATAAAAACAAATTATAGTGGTCCTCTGCGCACTTAGCTGGCTGCTGTCGAAGAAATCAATGGTGGGTCACCTACCACAGAACTAGGAATTGGCAAAACATCATATATAATAACGTCTTACTGCGCTCTACCTGTACCTTTTAACACATACAATCAAAATCAATGAGGTAATATGAGAAAATATTGAACATTCTAATGTACTATGATGTCATACATAGGAAATAGGGGTCTCAATAAAAAAAAGCCTTATACCGGGTTTTATAATGAATAGTTATAACAGTTCTTTGTTAATGCACAAGTTCATCTGTGAAGTGAGACGAAAAAGATATTGTTTCTGTGTGTCCCCCAAATTTCTTCTCCCAAATAGGTCACTCTATGTCAGCGAAAAGGAAAAGAGGAAGGACCAATAGTGTAGTAGGTTATTCTCAACAGGGGATATCCTCAAATTGGTAATTAATTTATCAGGTGATGGATCCTACCATACTCCCACTGTAACACAGAGGTCCACTCTCATAACGGTATCTATATATGAGGGACACTCTCTTCCTCAAGTGGTATTTGGAGAAACTATCTAGACACCCGTGTGAAAACAAATTTTCAGATAAGGAGGGACGTACCCTACTTACAATAAGACATAGTGATGTGTTCATAAAGGTTTCTTTTGAATCCTCAGACCACTCTATCCTTCTCCTGATATATTTTCCTGAGGTGGGAACAAGGTCCAGACTGTTCCACGGCAGGTAATCAGGTCCCTATCAGTCACCCTGTGCTTGAGCCCTTCCACTGTGGATTGCCCAGCTTTGGCATGCTGCTGACATCCCTAGCCTCTCCTCTATTGTTTCAAGTCCATAGACCTTGTGAAATGGAAACAGCAGGATGTGCGTTCGGATGGACTGATTATTAGGTAAATAAACTGACCCCTGCGTAATTGGGTCTATTAACATGGGGCCCACCCTCCTAGCCAACAAATGTTTCATCTCAGTTTACAGTGGGCCTGATTCAGAGATGTATGCGAATGTCACAGCAGCTATGAGTGGCCGGCCACTGATGCTTATTAATGGTGACCAGCGGCATCTGGCCAGTATTTCTTATGAAACACCCCTGTATATGTGATACTTAGACCCCTTGTGTTGCCTTGAAATAAAGGTGTCGATGTCCACCTTTTAGTCTCTTCGAGCTCCAGCTCATGTGAGGTAAATTTTCACAATATAGAAAAAAGGAAAAAACAAGGAGAATAGAACAATCGGGGTCTATTGCACACAAGTAATGTGAAGCTAAACATCGGTCATAACATCCATATAGGGTATATTATTGGTGCGTACCCCACTCACATCTAGTAAGAATTATATAGGTATATAAAGGTATCTTTTCCTTCCATCCAAACACTTCCCCCAGTAGGTACTTCAAAACTTTAAACAGCATGATAGTGCATACCTTCACTTACAGATAATAAGGATTCTATGTTCTCATCAAGTATTTCTTTGTCTTTTCCAAAAAAACTTTTAACATTTTCCACCATCAAAGGTTCATCCTCCCCATATCCATAAAGGTCTCTCCACCTTTAAAACCCCTGTATATGTATAAGACCCCTAATGCCTCCTAACAAAAACTTCCTATAACAACCCATTGTTCCCATAGATTAGAATACACTCACCGGTACTTAGGTGGCCGCTAGGGCTTAAGCCCAGGCAGTAGGGGCTTATACAATCCAAGGGTGATTGCAGGATGTTGGCTGGAGTAGATACAGATACTTGAAAGGGTCATGGTAATTGCAGAATCAGAACCAGCATCCACAGGGTTAATTGCAGGAAAGTTAGTCTTGATAGCAAACAGGTGAATTAGACAGCAACAATAATCCACACAGCAAAACTTGCAGGTGTAGCAGCAGCACAGAATCCAACACAGCATATGTATTTATATACACTTCTGCAAGGTAGATATTTGCAGAACACAACAACAGAGATGATATTCACTGTGTCAGGGTAGGCAGATATTAGTATTTGCAGAACACAACAGCAGAGATGATATTATTATTATTATTATCCTTTATTTATATGGCGCCACAAGTGTTCCGCAGCGCCTTACATAGTACATAGAACTAATAAGTGAACAAGAAACAAGTAACTTACAGTACATTACAGTGCAGGACAGGGACACAACTTATATACATTGCTGAAATAGTGATTAAAGCACTCACAATAAGCTGCCGGGAGTTGGCGGTCCCGTGTTAGGTGCCCTAATGGGGAGTAGAGAGTAGAAGAAAATGTAAAGAGAAGCACATGAGGGAAGAGGTCCCTGCTCATGAGAGCTTACATTCTCACTGTGTCAGGGTAGGCAGATATTAGTATTTGCAGAACACAACAGCAGAGATGATATTCACTGTGTCAGGATAGGCATATATTAGTATTTGCAGAAACATAACAGCAGAGATGATGTTCACTGTGTAGGTTGGGTGGTATTTGCAGTTTGTAGAAAAAATAATTAAAGTTCCACAAGAATGTAGTAGAGTGGAAACAGACACAGCTTGGGAAATGCAGAACAGGAAACCAAAACAACAATACACATGGAACAAACCAGGCAGCAGCACTGAGGTATAAGCTGTCCCCGGCACGGAATGCTGGGAGTGACTGCAAATTAACAGGAAGAGGAGCCAATGCAAGCCATCCTCCTTGATTGCAATTGCAGCTGAAATGCACACAACTGAGAGCTTGATTACAGACTTGCTGCAGCTGAATTCCTCAACAATACTGACAGCTTCCCTACTGCTAGCAACAGCCAGGACTAGAAACTGCTAAGGCTGTCAGAAATCCTGGCAGCAGATCTTAACAGTATTGTCCGTGGCAAGCATCAAATCACATCCACATTCAATGCAGGAGGTACTAGATGCATAACCAGTAGGTTATTGCAGCAGATTTTATAGCTTCCATGGGCTATGGAAGCAGAAGACTCACCAGAGTGCGCCTGGTAACACTACGATACCAAACACAACGCCTCACCTAGGCTTGTGTCATCGCTAATAGATTCCTGGAGGGGATGCATTCAAATTACCTATGGCCGGGAAGCCATCTGACTAAATCCCGGTGTCTAAATTCCGACGCAGGACTAAAGATGGGCGTCAAAATCCAGGCAGTGTTAGCGCTTAGCCGTGGGGGGGACTTAGGGCTAGGCACTAGGCTTGTATTATACTAGGCACCACCCAGGAGGGTTAGGTTTAGGGTGCAGGGAGGGGGGTTTAGGTTTAGCCACCACTGGGGGGAGGTTAGGGTTAGGCATCACTAAGGTAGGGTTAGGGTACTTTCCAGCCCCAGTCGGGATCCTGACAATCCGGGCTTCCAGCGTCGGTATTTAGTCCGCCAGCATTACATTCCGATTCCTCCTGAAGGACGTTGTCCGATGAGTTACGGTTCTAGTTGTTTTGCGCTGATGTAGGGTTTGGGTGTGCCGCAGACCCCATGAGGTCATGGACTCCAGTTTTCAGCAAGGCATTGAGCAGGCTGGTGGTGTTTCCAGAATGCTGTGTGGTGTGTCCATGTGGCATGGGTTGGGTCTGCTGCTCTGCCTGAACACATCATTGACTTGTAACTGCTACGTTGCATTGCTTGATGACCATTTGCAGCCCTTCATGGACTTAATATACCCCCACAATGATGGAATATTCCAGCAGGATAATGCACCTTGTCATCGGTCCCAAGTTGTCTAGAATTGGTTCGAGGATCATTCCCGGAGAGTTCCAATGAATGGTGTGGCCACCACAATCGCCCAACATGAACCCAATCAAGTGTTTATGGGATGTGGTGGAGAGGTCCATTTGCACCCAAGATCCTGCATCTACAAATATCAGCGAGTTGTGAGAAGCTGTCCAGATGGAATGAGTCAACATCTCTCCAGAGGTCTTCTATTTGTGGAATTGATGCCACGTCGATTTGCTGCACTTTGCCGGGCTAGAGGGAGTCCTAAACGATACTCGGCATCTATTCCTTGACTTTTGGCACTTCAGTGTACAAGGCTAGTTTCACGTTTGGGTACCTGTCAAATACCTATACACTAACATTCTCCTAATTTTCTCATAACGTGGCATTTTGCACTAGGTGGTAGGAATAGTTTTCACGTTGGCATACATCATTAAAAGTGTTAGAAATTGAAAAGTTAATCATATGCACCAAACAGGATGTATACGTCATCCCGAAAGTCAAAATGCTGACGTTCACAATACAGACAGTGGCATCCTGACAGATTGCAGAGGTAAGTATTGGGGTCAGGGGGAGGGTTCGAGTTAAGCACTAGGGGGAGGGTTAGAGTAAGGCACTAGAGGGAGGGTTAGGCTGCAGGATGAGAGTTAGGCTGCTGGAGGGTTATGGTAAGGGCTATAATACTTACAAAAGTCTGTCGGTATTCTGACCGTCGACATCCTGACCTTCGGGATCCTGTACCCAACCCCATTAAACCATTAAAAAGAAAAAGGAGCAGACCCCAAAGTGCTTTATCCAAGTAGAAAAATAAATAATACCCAGCAACAGTGCCCTAGTAAAGAAAGGCAAACTAAAAATTTGGTTCATAAATACATATAAAATATAAATGAGTAAATTAACCTCTGGCTTCAGAAGAGTGCCCATGTGTATTCGGTCCTTTCTGTTATCCAGAATACAGAGTTCTGCTTGGTTGGAAGACTCTGCTGAGTAACCTTATGTAACCAGTGAGTAAATCTACAAACAGCTCTTGATAATCTTACTAAAATAACTTTTGCACAGATAATATTTTCATGCAAACTTGCCCTTGCATATTTTTCTACATGTTTCGTTAAAACATGTAGAAAAACATGCAAGTGTTCTAATGAATAATCAGCATTTACAATCCATTATCTTTAAAGCTTATTTTACATTCGGCAGTTTCTAAATAGGGTGTGGTATTCAAACTTGACATTGTAAATGTCGACAATGTTTTTCCATTGACTTGTGAAGTGACAATAACTGCAGCCTAACCCTAGCCCTAAATTCAGCTGTCGACCTTCTGTCTGTCATATTCACAATGTTGACATTCTGTCAGTGTTAACATTGTGAATGTCAACATTCTCATGTCGACATGCTGAATAGATAACTTTTAAATGCTCCCTTTCTGCATTCCATTTGTGGAGGTCAAAACCGCTGAGGTACAATGCTAAATTTGTTTTGTTATTGTGCCCTTCAATTTATACCAGAACGCCTTGGTTTGAGATGGTGATCGCTTTAGAAAATAAAAAGTTTGCAAGGAAATCAAGGTAATGGGCGGGAAAAGCCATAACTTAACTGCAGCAGGAAGTGTATAGAAAATATGCACTGGTGTTTTCGAAGGAGCTTTTAGTTAATGGTTTTTGGAATAAGAGGGTTCCAATCCTTGTGTTTTGGTTATTGGGGTGTTTTAAGGGTGGATTCAGAAATGATTGATTGGAGAATTGAATGTAAATCTCTCTTTTTAATGAACAGGAGCAATCAGCCATGTAATGGAAGGCCATACAAACTCACAGTGAAGTTAAGAGCTTTAAAGTACTAGGTTCTTATTTGCTTCATTTACTACTGTGGGCCGAATTCAATTAGCCGTAAAAAGTGCTGTCTGTCGAAAAGCGGACTGAATTCGCCTCATTCACCTGTTTTGACGCGATGTTTTCTCCATGCACGTCTCCGCTTATCACCCTGTTCCATTGTAAAACAGGCGAAAACGTGGATAGGATGTTTTACAAAGCGAAACTAGTGAAATGGACATCTTTTTTGGGGAAAATCATTCTGTACCCCATAAAAAGCTTCAGTGACCCTGGGAATCAATATAGAATAGTAGTAGTAGCCCTAATAAAAGTATTTAATGAACTTATTTTGTGGCAAAGGGCTGTTATATGCATATTTGCATGTGTGTGGAAAAATGATAGAAAGCAATGTTTTTCTGAAAAAATCAGTACCGTAGTTAAATTTGGGGTATATGAAAATGGGCACTAGTATATTTTGATGTCTCTAAATTGAAGATTTAAACAATCTCAAAAACACCGGTCTCATCCATATAGCCCCCCAAAATACCAGGCCCCCCATTTTTTACCCATTTTCCAACACCTTTTGCATTTTCTCCCCCAAAAATGTCTTTTTTGGGGTGAATTAAGAATTTTTTTTTTACTAATTAGTCATTAGAGGGGGCGTTCAAAGGTTTCTGAACCAAGTCTCCACATGTGTACCCCAAAATATGCATTTTACACCTTTTTTCTCCTGCCTTTTACTGGAGAAACTTTTTTGCCTATTTTTGCCTATGGAGTTTTCACCTCGGCGAAAACTCTTGGGAATTGAATATGGAGATACTTTGAAAACAGGTGCAAAGTGCAAATTGGCGAAAACTATTCTCCAAACGGCACTTTTCGCGGCTAATTGAAATGGGCCCCATGTTGCAAACTGTCTCTGGAAGGACTGTCCAGTTTATTGTACAAAGGTGACTGTTCACTATTACCAGAGAACTGTCTCATTAAGGATGGGATGTATCAATCATAAAAATGTGGCAAACCCTCAGAAAATTGCAGTTTTCCATGGTTTACAGCAATGTGTATTAAAAGGTTCGGCGGCACAGCAGTCCCCATTAGATTCTATGGGGCTGCCATTGCCCGCATACAGCAAGCTCCAGAAAGTGTAACTAACTGAGGCAAAGAGAATTACTGAAGTGTTTTGTTTCATTTTTATTCCATTTTGCACAGTGGCCTTCTTCATAGGTGTCTCCAAAGAACAGAAGGTAGACGTGTATCTTGTAGTGTGCTGGACTATAACTCTATGTACAGACAAGCAAACAAGTGTGATTCGCAGTGCATAGTCTGTGTTGCAATTTACCTCTTACAGCTTTCAGTTTAATTAATAAATAATTCGTACATTATAAATCTATCCTTCTTATAGTTTGAAAAAAGTTCTTAAAAGCCAAATTTATTAAATGTCACCTCCTGGAAAGACTGTTATAGGGACCACAGCTGATTACGTTTCAACTTGTCCTGCGTGAATGCTGATGAAGCATGTCTCCATCAAGTTGCTAATGGAGTTCAGTGCAGCTGTTGCTTTAAAAAGAATACATCAGAGTTGTCATATTCAGTGCAAACACTTATTAAAGACTTCTGTTTTCACCTAGTTTACATTCACTTCATTTTTCACACATTGTCCACTAGATGGGAGTTAACTTGGAAAATTAACATGGGTAATATATGCTGTGATAAGAATGTGCTCTTCTATTGTTTTTCCACTGCTGTCAAGGCTGCTTGTCTGAAAATGTTTTTGTTAAATGTGATACTGTTGAGGGGAAACTCACTGGGGTGCAGTATAAATGTAATTCATGGAAATTTCTAGAAATCTAATGTTGGTGGGTGGCATTTACTCTGCTTATGATACCTACTTTTACTGTTAACCCCTATGTATATTTAGGAGGGTCAACCAATCGCACAATGCTTTTCATTGAGTTGGCAGTCAGCGCTAAGCAGGTACAGTACTTGATCCATATTTGCCTATAGTTTGGCAATGCCTAGGCATTGGTGATTGCTGATTCTACGAGGGATATAGTACAGAAATAGTTTCATGTCCTTTTCTTTTGTTTTTCTGTTCTAAGTTATGTTTTTTTGGCAATTGGTCTTTACCTGTATTCATTTATAAAATTAATGTAGGGGGTTTGGTTGGAAAGTTGTACATGAGTATTTAAGGGTGCGCAATTTGTAATTTAGGGCATATTCAAAATGCTAGAAAATAAATTTCGAGTTATATGAATATACTAAACAATGTAAGTTACATCACACTTTGTGTCTGTAAAAAAGTGTTTTGTGTACTGTATGTAAAATAGATTGATATATAACCCGATTAACTTGCATCTGTAAATTCGAATCAGATTTGACATGTCAGTGTTAATTCTTAAATCCGTAGCTTTGCTGCCATAATACTGCCTATACCTCATGTCATCTCTTACCATTTTGATTGGAAGCCATTTAGAGAGTATACATTTCTTCTTCTTTTTTTAATGTGGCAAGTGTTCATCCCATTATTTTCTTGATTTTGTAAAAGTACCTTATTCTGTGTGGTGTGTGAGTGTATTTACAGTGCATGAGTGTGTATATAGAAATCATAGACAACCGCAGGGTGGATTTCTAGTTCAAAAAACCCATTCAGCCTAGTCCAGCTGGCCCACTGTGATCACTGGCTCTGTATATCTCTAAAGAATTACACTGTACTTTATATGAGGCAGATACTAGTTCAGGGCTAGGAAACTTGTAGCACTCCAGCTGCTGGCGAACTACTCACCCCAGCATGCCCAGATGCAGGCTTGCTGGGAATGCTAAAACTGTAGCAGGGCATGCTGGGATGTGTAGTTCCATATCAGATGAAATGCCATGGGTTGTTTACCCCTGCTCTAGCGTGTTAAGTGTTAAATATTTGGAAATCCTGCTTTTGTGTGTTTGTGTATATAATAATAATTATTATTTATATAGCACTTTTCTCCTAA